>CM067221.1:33071819-33671819 GCA_034190945.1 Octodonta nipae | reverse complement strand
AACTATCTTATCAATAATATTTAGATAGAAGAATTTAAAATGAACATTGAAAACTTAAACATATCTCACTTTTAAAAAAATATGAATTTTTCTTAAAAGTGAAGGACATTAATTTTTGGTACTACTGAAAATTGTTACGAAACAAAGTTAATTAAAATTGAACATTTCAATCAATTATGTTATGTCATTAAATTGAAAAATAAATTGTTTTTTAATCCGAAGATTTCCCGTAAGAGGGAATAGTAAATTTGATCTACAAGACACTTTAGCATGATTTCCCAAATACGTAATTAGCAAAATGAAATTTAGATCCACCATCCATAATGTGGAAACAAGAAGCAACCATTTCCTTGAAATTCCTAAGCATAAATCAGCGATGTTCAAAAGATCATTTTCATATAATGCCTCAAGAATTTATAATCTTTTTCCGTCTAACTTTTATACATATAGCATTTATAAGTTGAAAAATGGATTAAAAGAATATTTTAAATAATACTTCACCTTTATCAATGCATCAATACATATCTTATATAATAAATTCTTCATTCTTTTTTTTAATGGTGTGTTAAATGTAATTTTTTTATATGTATAAAATTCATCAATGCATCACTTATATAATAATTTCTGCTTTCAGTTTTTTAATAGTGTGTTAAATGTAATATTTTCATATGTATTAAATTTAAGTCTATCATTTATTGTAATTGTATAGGTGCTCGGTTAAGTAGAGTAGTACACAGTACTAGACTTCGGAGAGGAAATAAAACTAAAGTCATATTATTATTTCCCGACTTGACCATACAATGTATGGCAGCACACCGCTTCTAAGGCACGCATAGCGTGCCTTTAGGGGAAAATTCACTAAACCCCAGATATCCTAGATATCGAACGGGTTTAGCTCTGTGGGAGCCCTTGCCAGGTTTTCAGGCCCGTGGTTAAGGTCGTGGCAGTAGTTTGCCATAAAGTTCCTGACCGTCCGGGCTGATCCTAACAAGACGGCTTTTTGCATTTTTTGGTAAAGATGTTCGTCCAGACCAAGGTATTTTAAATTGTTTAATAGATGTTTTGGGACTTGAATATTATAATTTAGACAAACACAAACATATTATTATTTCCCGACCTGACCATACAATGTATGGCATCACACTGCCTCTAAGGCACGGTATGAGTGCCTTTAGGGGAAAATTCACTAAACTCCAGATATCGTAGATATCAAAAGGGTTTAGCTCTGTGGGAGCCCTTGTCAGGTTTTCAGGCCCGTGGTTGGAGTCGTGGCAGCAGTTTACCATGAATTTCCTGACCGTCCGGGCTGTTCCTAACAGGACGGCTTTTTTCATTTTTGTAAAGTTGTTCGTGCAGAACGAGGTATTTAAAATTGTTTAATAGTTGTTTTGGGACTAGTCCTGTCGTTGACATAACAATTGGTACAGTTCGTGTGTTGTTCATGTCCCACTGAGTATTTATTTGAAATTCCAAATCTGTATATTTGGTTATTTTCTCAGCCTGCTTGATATTTATATTATTGTTATTAGGAATTGCTATGTCAATTAAAGTTGTTTTCCGAGAGACTTTATCTACCAAAACTATATCTGGTCTATTGTGAGCAGCAGTTCGATCGGCCAGTATCGTGCGGTCCCAGTACAGCTTGTAGTTATTTTCTAAAATAGATTCTGGTTTGTATCTATAGTAGGGTGTTCTTACCGATGGTGACAGCTCAAGTATCAGCGGTAGTTCCTGGTGAAGTATTTTTGCCACAGCATCATGTCGTTCTTTGTATTCAATTGCGAACGCTTGACAACCTCCTGTGATATGCTGGATAGATTCAGATGTTTGGCAACCGTACCTGCATCTGTCGTAGTTAATAGAAGGGTCTTTAACGATGTACATTAGGTAGTTCTTAGTTGAAGTTACTTGATCTTGGATCGCCAATATAAAGCCTTCCGTTTCAGGAAACATATGACCAGAGATCAACCAGTAGTTCGACGCTGCATTGTCGACACAATCTTGGTTGACGTCATTTATATGTCTCCCATGAAGGTGCTTCTCCCTCCATTTCAGCAGTTTCTGATCTGTGGTCTGGTGGTGTAATTGGACATGTTGTTGTGTCAGTCGCAGTGGTGTTGAGCCATCAACCTGGCACATGACTCTGTGTAGATCAGAAAGTTCTGCGAGTTTCTGGAAATGACTACGCAAAATAAAAATTTGTTCATCTAATAGTTTGCTTAGATTTGTCAATCCTCTTCCTATTGCATACCGTGGCAAAGTTGTACGTTCGACATAGCTCTTTAGATGGTGATTATGAGCATTTGTTAGTAACACTCGAACTTTTCGTTGTAATTGTTCAATGTCAGTCTTGCACCAATTAACTATACCGAAAGAGTAACTGAGTACCTAACACGCATAGATGTTAATAGGCTGAAACAGATTTTTACTGTTTAGTTTGGTTTTCAACAGTCGTCTTACCCTTCTATAAAACTCTGCTGTTAGGTCCTTTTTCATAGTCAAGTGATCAATACGTTGAGCTTGCTTTATTCCAAGGTATTTATAAGTATGACCTAATATAACTTACTGCCGAGATACAGGCTTCATTGTTTAAATTTAATGTTGGAAATCTGTTATAATTCACAAAGTTTTTTTAAATGTGGATCTGATATTTTAAGTAAAGCTCAGATTGAATTCAACCGATGAATGACAACAATAACAAAATTGTTATTTAACTCAAATAATAAAATTGTAAAGTTGTTCAATTTTTTGGTCATTTACTTTTGAAAATGCATGCACTGAAGATTTCATATAGCTGTAGATTAAAATCTATAGGATTTAAGTCAGGTGATCTTGGAGGCCAGTGTTGAACGTCCGCCCCCATCTCTTAATTTTTAACTGACTTCAAAATGAAGGAGGTTTTCAATTCGTCTGTATCTATGTTTTTTTTTTAATTTTTTTTTGTTTGTTCAGTGGTTACTCGCATATGGCTCAAGGAATTTCAAACGTTTACACTGGATCCTGTTCCGGGGGAAGTGCTCCCATATTTTTTTTATTAACATAGCTTGTATAGTTTTTCAAAAATCTGGGAAAACATTTTTAACGACATTCTTATACAGTAAGCTTTAAGCTTTGGTGGAATTGCTGGTATAACTGTTCGGAACTTGGGTCAAATTGTAATAAAATTGAATTGTAGTTTTCGGGAATAATGCAAAAAACCCTATTTTGGGGGTGTTTTTGTTGCTTCCCCCTTATTGCAAGCTCCCCCTCGAAAACATAAATGCTCTCTATTAATTATCTGCCACTTCATTTTGCAGGTTCAGAAAAAAATTCAATGGACTACATCTATAAGTTTCACATAAAAGTGATATAAGTCTTGGCAAAGAAAGCTGTGCTCTTGCAATACATTATATCAACAATACTCTAAGGATTTCACACTGCCGATTTTAAAAATGCAACGGTATTAGAACAAGAAAAAAATCTTTTTAAATTGAGCATTCTCGACAACAACATAAATAAAACAACGGATTTACAAAATCGTCATGTTATCTATTGTAACTTGTTAGATATGGAAGTGGAAATTTCGCAAAAGGGCTCATCAAATACAACACTTAATCAGTCATAGCTAATGCCTTTATAATAATTTTAGTATTATTTGAGAATATTTTTGTGAGGTCTGGCATTAGCTGAAATCAGATTAATATTTGTCTTCTAAACGTTGTTTGTGGCATATTCTTGATAACTTATATGTTTCTTTGGACAATTAAGGAAGAAATTATTAATGGTAACCTCCTTTTGAACAACCCAATATCGGGATAGTTCATAAGGTTTTTTCCTAGGTTTTCCCTTATGACGTTAATGGGATCACTGAAACAATAGAATTCTTTGATCGCGAATGCGCTATCTTATAACAAAGTTGTACCTAGGAACGCCACATATAAATTCTAAAGACAACTCTTTCAAATTCTTCTAATTTGAAAGCTGGTTAACTATAATTCATGATCTTTAGAATTTTTTGTGCTACCTGTATATCTAAAAACAACAAATTTTCTAATGTCAATTTTAAATGTCAAATCAAATTTTTATTTTGCAATCACATCAATAAATATAAAGCCATTGACAACGAAGTCAGAATAGACTTTGAAACGTTTGGTATTCCTGCAATATACGTAGTTTTATTTCTATTGTGGTGTTATTCCCCAAAGAAACATATAAGTTATCAGATTAATATTATTTCTGATTTTGTTTTTACTCATATTATTCTTTATTAACTTTAATCTATCTAATATCAGTCAATGATAAAATATCCAACAATAATTTTATTATAGCACTAATTGTGCACTTTAATTAGCAAGACGAGTTTTCTAATAATATTTCGTTTATTTAGTTTATAAATAAAAAAATAAATTCTTACTAACATTTTTTATGCAATTTTTAGTTGAAATAACAAAGGAATAAACGTATGCTGAAAGCTTTTGAAAGTAATAAAGAGTATTTCTTTTTAAAACCGTCTAGTAAACTGGCGGCTTCCCACTTAATTAATTGTTTGTTGTTTATACATATACATTTTTAATTTATTTATATTTGTCGCTGTATCTGTATCAAATGCTTAATAAATAAATTCACTTTCATCCCTATAGGGGTCAAATTAACAAAAAATTCTTAGAGTATATTTATTCCAAATATTCCAGCTATCTGGTAGCCAGATGCTAACAAAATAAATGTAGTGGTAAAAGACAGACAGACGGATAGCCAGACATACTTTCGTTTTATATATTAGTATAGATTCAATATTATATCTCAGTACTCTCTAACTGTTTGTAACAAACTACTTCCACACATAAAAGATAAAGGTTAAAAAAATAGTTTTGCCTGATACTATCAACACTTTTGTCGAGTGGAGATATAATTTCTCAGTTGTTAAATTTGACATCAACTTGTAGAGATGATATTTGCATATTTTTTTTATTTCAGAGTTTAATTACAGTTCTACCTTATACAACAGGGGAACTTACAAAATATCTGAAACTAAAATACATGATTATAAATTTTCTGGTCAACTCTGAAGTGTTTGGTTTTAGTAAAAACAGAGAACTTGTCCAGAAATGTGAAAGAAAATGGAATTACATCGTCATAATTTTGGCAGTAATATGCATTTGGTCACATATGGCCGGAGTTTATATGCTGACTAACACCAGCAGACCAACATCTAATTTTCTGCTGAAGTGCACAGCCAATTTTAGAGGCGTTATGTACTTTATTGTGTTCATCGCATTATTTACCGCCTCGTACACCGAACTCATTGTTTTAAGCTCTGCCATTTATTTAAGTGCCATTAATGAGATCACTCAATATAAACTGATCGAATACATTGACACTAATTTGGGCCAAATATATAATAACTTCGACATTATTGAGTCAGACCAGGCACAAAAATCATTTCGTGAACATTTAAGAACTATTGCACGATTTCATTTCGAAACAAGGCAGTAAGTTATTAGATAACTTTAGAAAGTTTTATTTTTATCTTGTAAGTATTATACGAGTTGGGCCAACAACTGAAATAGTAATATGTTACCAATAACTTCACCGACAATCGTTGTAATAAAATTTTTGTCAGTCACTATAATTTTCAGTTACACCAGTTTATAGAGCAAAATTGAATTCATTTTCGGACATAAAATTCAACAGCAATTCGCTTATACCATCACGTCAGTAACAGTTTATATAGAATTATTGCTATGATTTTAACAGCAAACTCCTAAAAATAAACGATTTAAATAATAAAGACCTGCAAAATACTAATTTGTTTTGTTTTTTGCTTATATGTTGACAAGTAATGAAGGAATCGTAATGCCGTCTAAAGAAAACTTGTAGAAAATCAGAAATTCCTTCCTTGATTGGATCATTTTTTATCGAGTTAACAAAGAAATACTGGTCAAAAGTGGATTTTTTGTCAAACATTTATAAATCTCTGGTAAATAATACTTATATGGGCTCACGATGGATATTATCAAGTAAGTAGTTCTTAAAAAATTGGAATTTAAATAATTTACAGAGCTATTTTGCACATCCACTGGATTAACGAGACTAGCCTGACCGGGATAAACTAAAGATATTTTTAAAGTTCATAAATTTCACTTGTCTATTTTGAATTTTCGTTATAAAGTCCAGAAATTGGTGTAAAATAGTAGCCGGTCAGCGGTGCACTGACAATAGCTGTCAAGTCACAAGGACAGATCTAGAATCTTCTTGAGGCGGAAGCACGAGATGAACATTATGGTAAATTGTAATATTATATGTTTTTTCTTAGAAATTTATTACGTTTTTATTTACGTAACTATTAATTGCCCATGTGGTATATTTTTCCATTGGTTTATTAAGTTAATTGTTACCTCTTTACAGTTTACTGATATTAATTAAATTACTTTTTCCAATGACTGGTTCCGCCAATGTCAATACATCGGTGGAGAAGTAAGGGTTCGTCCTTTAAGCTAAATTTCACAAGCAATATTAATATATTTTACTGCACCACAACAAAAATCCCAGATATACGAAGTGAGTTTTCAAAATATATTTTGCAATTCGCTATCGATCTATCGTGGTTAATTCGATAAGTTATATACAATATCGATTTTCAGCGTAATTAATTTCAACATTATTACCCAGCCTTTGCAGACAGATTAAGGTTCTAGCTGTTATTACAACCAAGTTATGAATTTTTTTAAAACACTTACTTTATATCCATTTTTCCAGCTTTTCTTTGTGACAAATGCTGCGATCAAATTTTATAAACACATTTTAAAGATTTTCCGAACCTCTACGAGTTTTCTATTGATGGCTTTATGAACAGATCATTACTTTTTACACTATAAGCAAAAAACGATAATACCCTATATTTCTGAAGATTTTAATGCTCAAATAATTTATTTCTACGAGTTGTTAAAATTATCTCAATTATGACTTATAAACTAGGTTTATTTATTTACGTGATGGCTTATGCTGTTTGCTGAATTTAAGTCACTTTCCATTGACTGGTGTAAGTGTAATCTATTAAATTCCGGGAAGAAATTTGAAAAAAACATATTTGTATAAAAATAATAATTCAAATAAATACTTTTACAGCTTACTATGTTAAAATAAACCAAACAGTATTTTATGTATAGTTCATTTCTCCATGCTCATACAGAGTAGTTGTGAATTTTTATTAGCTGTAGAAATAATTGTAAGAATTAAAGAGACAAACTTGAAGTGCATGAATTTCATAATTGTTAGTAGTTTAGTTCTTACCAGTGAAATAAAATAGTTGGTTACATATATGAAATATTCGTTTGTCAATCATTAATTGTTTATTCTATGAGCTCTAAGCTTTCCATTTCAAATTTTACAAGTATTTCCAAAGTTAGTAATTTCGAAAAGATTGTTCAGGAGGTCTTGAATTATTTTGACTGTTCATTGGGTTTTCTTTCCTCAAGATTTTTCCTGCAACAGATAAGTGTTTTGAAATTGTATATGCAGAACAAAATGTAGTAAGGCAATTTCGTAAAATTGCCGGGATTACTGGCTGTATATACAGAGACTCTTCCTCACAGTTATTCTGAGAGAAAGAGATCTCTACAAAATGAATAACCAGTATTACTGTACATAAGTAATGTATTGTATACTGTGTTGTACTTATCTGTGTTTGGAGACGTTTCAACTCCGAGTCTGGAGTCGTTGTCAATCGTTTAGTGTTGAATTAGAGGTTTTTTTCTAAAAAAATTGGCTTTTATGTTGACTTTGTTGTTTGTCAAAAAATTTGACAATGACAATTTGTCGTTTGGCGATCACTTGATGTTGTAGTTACCGTTATTCTGCTCTGTTAGCAGTAGATTTCCCCAGCTTCTTTAAGTTTTCTCTTTTTTAAATTTTCCTCTCTCAACAAAATCTTTGTTTTACCCAGTCTATGGTTAATACATGATTTGCTAAATTTGATTTGTCCACATGTCTTCTGGAAATGTTATACTGATGTTCTTTCTTCCTCTAAAGGTCTTGAAGTTTCACCAGTATAAGACTGGCCACAGTCACATGACACACTATACACATAATTTTTGGAATTCTCGATTGCGTTAAATGGTTTGGTATTTGTGAAGATAGAGCGCAAGGTATTATTTCTTTCAAAAACAGTTTTAACACTGTATTTATTTTCTAACCGCTTAATTTTTTTCGATACACCTGGGACATATGGAATTAAGTTCATAATTTAATTGTCTGTTTGTGTTAGGTTGGTATTAGTAGTGTGTTGGTTATTTGTGCTGGTTTGTTTTTGCGATTTTCTTTCTAGCTGATTTATAGTTTTATTTATAAAGTCTTGGGAATATTAATTTTAAAGTAGATGTTCTTTAATAATATTGATTTCGTTGTTAAAGATTTGGGTGGATGAAGATATGTTTTTTGCTCTATCATATAAGCAATTTACAACACCTTTCTTTATATCCATGGGATGATTGGAGTGAAAATTCAAATATCTATTAGTATTAGTAGGTTTCCGATAAATGATTAAACTTATTGTGTTTGTTCTATTTATAAGTACATCAAGATAAGCAAGTTTATGCAAATTTTCCATCTCCGTTGTAAATTTTATTGTGGGTTCTTGACTATTGATGTAATCTAGGAATGAGTGCAGTTCTTCAGCACCATACTCCCAAACCACAAAAATGTCATCATCGTATCTTCACCATACTTTTAGTTTATTCTTATAATTGCCTATGAATCTTTCTTCAAAATATGTCATGAATATATTACTGAGTATAAAAAAGATAACACAATTAAAATTCTACAAAGGTAAGGCTACGGTTATACCTGATAAAAATGATTACAACCAAAATGATGGACCTTATTAATACAGGATCATATTCTAAGCTCAAAAAAGATAATATGCAAAATATATAAAAAACTGCTAGAGACATAATAATAAAACACTAACAAGAATTCACTCCATTAGAACGAAAACACTTAACACTTCACTACCGTTAATCTCCACATTTATATGGCGTTCCAAAAATACATAACAACACAATACCAATGAGACCAATTGTAAGTTCAATAAATTCATCATTACAAAACATATAAAAATTTTTACTAAATATAACTAAACCTGTTTTCTGAACGATATTTGTGGCATATTTTTTAATGTCTAAGTACTTCTTGGGAAATAACAGGACATTAAAGAAAAATTGCTGTCTGACCTAGACCCCGAAACGGTTGGAATACACAGCAATTTTTCTTTAATGTGGTGTTATTTCCCAAGAAGTACTTAGACATAACTAAACCTTACGAAAAAAATACAAATAATATAAAAAACACTAATGATTTTTTAACAAAATTAAACAGAAATGATATACTAGTAAGTTTCGACATAGTTAGTCTTTTTACAAATGTACCTGTTGATAAATCATTACAAATTATAAAAAATAAATTACAATAAGGTATTACCTTACATAACAAAATAAAATTAAACATTGACACAATTATGGAACTAGCTGAACTTTGCGTAAACACAACATATTTTCAATTTGAAGGAGATTTCTATAAACAAGAATTTGGTATGGCCATGGGCTCTTCATCGTCTCCTATAATCAGTAATATATTCATGACATATTTTGAAGAATGATTCATAGGCAATTATAAGAATAAACCAAAAGTGTGGTGGAGATATGTTGATGACATTTATGTGGTTTGAGAGTATGGTGCTGAAGAACTGCATTCATTCTTAGATTACATCAATAGTCAAGAAGCCATAATAAAATTTACAATGGAGATGGAACAATTTGCACAAACCTGCTTATCTTGATGTACTTATAGATAGAACACCTACGAATACTAATAGATATTTGAATTTTCACTCCCATGAATGTAAAGAAAAAATATGTTGTAAAGTGCTTATATGAAACATATCTTCATCCACCCAAATATTTAACGACGAAATCAATATTATCAAAGAACATCTACTTCAAAATGAATAACCCCAAGACTTTATAAATAAAACTATAAATCAGCTAGAAAGAAAATCGCAACGACAAACTAGTACAAATAACTAATACACCACTAATACCAACCTAACACAAACAAACTAAATTATGAACATAATTCCATATGTCCCAGGTGTATCGGAAAAAACTAAGCGGTTAGGAAATAAATTCAGTGTTAAAACTGTTTTTAAAACAAGTAATACCTTGCGCTCTATCTTCACACATACCAAACCATTTAACGCAATCCAAAATTCCAAAAATTGTGTGCACAGTGTTTCATGTGACTGTGGCCGTCCTTATACCGGTGAAACTTCAAGACCTTTAGAGGTAAGGAAAAAAGAACATTTCCAGAAGACATGAGGACAAATCAAATTTGACCAATCATGTATTAACCAATACCGGCAATCATAGGATAGACTGGGATAGAACAAAGATTTTGTTGAGAGAGAAAAATTTAAAAACGAGAAAACTTAAAGTAGCTTGTTGTATAATCATAAACGATACGGAAATCGGGGCCTAACAGAACAGAAAAACGGGAAATTACGAAATTGCCTTACTACATTTTGTTCTGCATATACAATTTTAAATACTTATCTGTTGCAAGCAAAATTTTGAGGAGAGAAAACCCAATGAACAGTCAAAATAATTCAAGACCTCCTCAACAATCTTTTCGAAATTACTAACTATGGAAATACTTGTAAAATTTAAAACGGAAAGGGTAGAGCTCATAGAATAGACAATTAGTGATTGATTATTGAATATTTTATATATGTAACCAACTATTTTATTTCACTGCAACTGGTAAGAACCAAACTACTAACAATTAAGACATGCATGCGCTCCAAGTTTGTCTCTTTAATTCTTGCAATTAATTCTACAGCTAATAAAGATTCACAACTACTCTGTATGGGCATGGAAAAATGAACTATATTATATTTTTGCTCTATTTTAACACAGTATGCTGTATAAGTATATTTTCATATTTATTAAAAATTTACAATCACAATTTTCCAGGACAAGTTGTATGGAGTTAGGAATGTATATCTCTGTCGATATACACATAAAAGAAGATGTCCTGAAACAGAAGTGATGATTGTCTTCTAAACGTTGTTTGTGGCATATTCATGATTACTTTTATGTTTTTTTTGGGCAATAACACCACAATAGAAATAAAACGACGTATATTGCAGGAATACCAAACGTTTCAAAGTCTATGGCTTTATATTTATTGATGTAGATTGCAAAATGAAAATTTGATTTATGACATTTAAAATTTTAAATGTCAAAAAAGTAATCAAGAAGTGATGATATCGCGTAAAATTCGCTATATTCCAAAAGAAATTAATCCGAGGTTAAACATTTTATAAAGTTTAATTCTATCATGGGGGGAAGTTTTGTTTTAAAACTATTTCTCCGGATCGAAGACTAATACAGACATAAAAATGATAGGTTGGTTTTTTTCGTTAATGGAATAAATGCGTGAACAAATTATGAGCTGTGGAGATGGGGGTTACTATAGTTTTTATTAAAGCGTAATATCTCGGAGGGTGTGAGAGAAAGTTTTTTAAAAAATTCATTATTTCCCGGGAACAAAAAATTATCTAAACATATAAAGATAAAAGTCCTGACTGACTAATTGAGTTGCTTAAAGCCGTATTCAGCGTGGGAGGGGATCTGAGGGTTCCAAGATTCAATTTTAACAAATTTATCATCTTTTTCATAAGAATAAATTTTATATTTATGCAATATATATATTCTGGAAATTCATGAACACCATTATAAATTTCGCTGTCGTAATCAGGCTATCATAAATCAAAAAAATGTCCAACCCCCACAAACAAAACCCGCTTGCTGATTGGTTATATCCTGTTAAGTTGTTATAGGACGGGTCCGGGCCGGTACGGTGTTTAATAAAATTTTCCAACAATTCGATAAGTTCTGGATTTCATTGCGTGCGTTTAGACTGTGAGGCCTCTTCGCTATTTCAATTGTCTCTCTTACGAGTATTGATTTCGGGTGTTCTATATTTGCCAGTACTCTGGTGTTCTCAAAGTCTATTCGGTGTGACGTCGTGGTGGCGTGGTCCGCAATGGATGTTGTTTTTGCCTGCTTTCTTATAGCGTTCTGGTGTTCATCACGTCTAGCTTGAATTCTTCTGTTAATATGCCCCACATAGGTTTTATGACAGTCTGCACATCTCGTACACTCCCTGTTGTTCTAAAGGGATTCCTCGTCTTCGGAGTCCTCAACACCGTGCTTAATTTTCTCTCTGTATTGAAAATAGTATTGATATTGTGTCTCCGTTTTAAACAAAATTATTCAACCCACACCGAAAAAATGGTCTGGCCTTGGAGTTATTCATAATTAACGCACAGTAGAGATTACCAGAACCAGAAACACTAAATTTTGCACACGACATCCGTTATTTTGACAGTTTAAGGGAAAAATTCGGAATAATGTATTATTTGATATTTGTCCAAAATGAGGGCACTCATCGTTTGCAGGCAGCAACTGGGCGGGAGACCATAATACAGGGTCATAATAAACTGAATTTATACTGGGTGTTAGTAAATAAATAGCATAGAGAGTAGTGTCCAAAGTGTAAGTTTACTAGGGTTAGACATAGAGGGTGGTAGTATTCTGTGGATATATCTACAGGGTGAAGTATACTCAGTAACATAAATAAAATCGGCATAAGAGCGTCGTTCAACGCCCTTTGATGTATGTCAAGAATCAATGTCCAATAGACAGGGTCTTAATAAAATTAGTGCAAGTATACTGGGAGCATTTATAATAGTAGATAAAAAGAAACTATAGGAGATCTCAGTAAACACAGTGCACATATGTAGGCTGTACCATAATTGTACTTTACTATGTATCTATAAGCTGTATAAAATATTATAAAATTATTAGGATTTGTCGATATTTTTCCTAAGAACCAACGACAATAATTTTGCCTTGGTCGAAAAACAGAAGGTCCTTGAAGTGGAATGAACTTGTTTCCGTAATGTTTGATGAAAGATAGTGTAAGATATTTCCAATTCACTTCCAATAATCCGTGCACTATGATATTAGCTGAGGTCGATTAAGTCCAAAATTGGATCCTCAGCAGCTAAGATGCAATTATATCGCTGTGATCAGTCAGTGTTTATTTAAGGTATTAGAAAGCTTGTGTCAAGAAGTTTTGGCGAAACAGCTTAAAAAGGTCTAGCACTGGGTAGGCTATGTTTGGAAACCGTCTTTGGTGTAATTAGTGTAACATTCTGGCTGTTCTGCAATTACATGTGCTTTCCCAATAATTATTTGTCACGAATAAATTATTCCGCATTGTTTTTGATCTTGTCTACTTATTGAATGGCCACAAGTGATTTTATCTGTTTTTCAACAGAATTGTTTGGGTAAAATCAAATTACGAATTTACTACGTCAACTATCATATCAATTAGGTTGAATGAAAGGAATTGGAATTGAAAAACAAAAACAAGGTCAAACACCGTTGAAGTAAAAGAAGTAGTAAATAAGGACTTTTTTTAGGTGCGATGCTCGAATATCTGTTAGGGTAATTTTAGACAAACTTTTAATTAAAAATTAATAGATTGAATAATATATTTTCATTGTTAGTGCAATTAGTGAAGGAAAACGCTAACTCACTGAACTTTATATATTTACATTTGAAGCTTCACAAAAAGTGGAAATAAGGAAATATTCTATTATTCATTCTAATGAAGGTATTGAACTTTTTTATTTTTTTAGCGGATATAGAATAGTTATTAAAATTTTATTAAGTTATTTAATTTGTTTTTACCTGAACTATTGCTGCTAGAAATCTTTGCTTCCTGTATATAAGTTAACCTAATTATTATATTTCTCCTTTCGCCATGATAATTCATTCTTCATTTAACTGGTTAACCATTATTGAGGGAAATGGTAATTAGCAATTTTACAGGTTGATAGAGCGAACACGTGGTTTCCAGTTAATAGTGTTGTTTGTCCAATGTCCACTAGGTGTTGTAACATTCGTCAGTTCTTCTTATTTTATTCTTAAGGTAAGTGTGAAGAAAGAATACAGGGGTGGGCAATTGGAGTATTGACAAATACTTGTTATCCACAAGTATTTCTTTAAAACTAAAAAACCATAGTTAATCGTTTATTACTCGTATCATTTATAATGAATTACAATGAAATGAAAAAAATGGGTTAGTATTTATTACAAAATAATATACGTATAAGCGAAAACAAATTTAAATTAATGCGATCTTTGTTGCTGTATACATTTTGATAGCAATTCTGTATCAGGTCGATTTGTGTAGTGCTTAAAGTCAAGTTGCTTTCCAAACCCGTGTCAGTTACTAAAGTTTTATATTTCGATTTTAGAAACTTCATTTTTGAGAAAAACGATCAGTTGTAACAAATAAGGAGTAAATGTACTTTGCATTATCAACCAAATTCGGAAATTTTTCCTTACATATTAGCTTTTAGCAAACAAGCATTGGGCGCAATTACTATTTCCTATATTTGAAGGCTAAAATAATGGACTTAAGTGACTCCAACCCTCTTGTCCTCCATCCAAGGTTTTAAGTATTAAACCTATAGAGATATATGCTGATATATGTGTTTAATTTAAACAATACAAAATGTATTAGTTACTTTGGTTTAAATTTTTTGATTAAAAAACAATATGTTTATTATTCTGTATAAAGCTCTTCCGGGCGGGGGCCGGTTTGTATCATCGTGCGGGCCGGAAGTTGCTCACTGTTGGACTAGACCATCGGGTTCTCGTAAAACTGCTTTTGTAACTTTTTTATGAGGCTACTTTCCATAAAACATTTCTGTTAATAGACATAATTTTCCTTTTTAAGCAAATGAAAACCCCCCATATATTTGATGAAAACCTTTTTGACTGTGCGATCTACAGAGTCAAAGAAGGCATTCATTAAAGATATGGACAGATCAGTGGTGATCATATTGCTGGAGCATAGTTTTTGGAGGATCGAGTAAATGCAGTAAAGTTTATTTACATTATGTAGAGAATAGATTACAACCATTATTGCAAACATGTGCTCAGGCAGATGAATTGGTAAGTGCATGATGCATGGGACATGAATATTAGAATAAAAAAATAATTAATATTCAAATCCTTTGGCTAAACTGTAATGATTTACGCATCAGGAATGTGGGTAACCGAACAGACGAAAAATGCTTGCAACAGAAACAGAATAGTGCAGCCGACGTCTTATAAAAATGGAGAGAGTTATTCTTCTACATTTGCTAGTCTAGTAACATACATATACTTTGCTATTTAACTACCTTCACAAAATGGCGATCTGGCTCGACACTCAATCGGTCTCCTAATCCCTATCCAAAGACTCGGGACCACCTCATCTAAATAAGCACAGACAGGTACTGCCTAATAGGGAGGTGCACCATTTTGCTGAAAGAAAATGTCATTTCTCGGAAGATCACGTTCCTTGGATATAAATTTATTAGATCAGGAATAAGTTCGCCTTGAAGGTACTCAAAATATTTTTCACCAGTTAGGTTTACGTTGAAGAAATAGGAACACAGAATTGTGCCTTGGATATGCCACACCACACACTCACTTTCTGAGAATGTTGAGTGCGATACTCCATCATCCTTCGGAGATTGTCGGTAGCCCAATAACGGCAGTTTTGCCTGTTAACATGGCCGTTCAAAATAACGTAGCCTCGTCAGAATAAATTACGTTTTCGAATTCGCCGATCAAAGTCGTCTTCAGATAGTTCGTGAATAAGGTATACTTTATAAGGACTTTGCTTTCTTCACAATTTTGTGGACTGGGGACGCTGCCAAATTCAAATTCGAAGAAACTTGCTTTAAGAGTTGAGTGATGGTTGTTGTCTTAGGTAAATCAGGAACATGTCCAAGTATTTTGACTTAGTATTGCTTACCATGCTTTGGCTAAGGGATCGCCGACCAGGACGAGTTTCATTGAACAATACTTCTTGTTGGGTACGCATTGTGTCTCCAAATCCCATGAATTACTTCTCATTTAGTTAATTTCACATTTGTCTGTTAAATGGCGAACTCAGTACTCAATAAACAATTCAAAGACACTGCATTTGCCAAACAAAAGATATGAAAGCGATAAGAAAAATAAAAATCTAAAAGTACGATTTCTTGTTTTTATCTGACAAAAATCATTCTCGATCGCAAAGATTACTATCAGCCAACCATAATTTTTGACGTGGAATGATACACTTTTTCAATTAGCATGTCCGAGATTAAGTGCCGACCATTTAAAAAAATTGTGGATGACCTTATATCTCGAACAACTTAACGAAAGCACTATATAAATATTTGGGCAGAAAAAGTCTAAGAAAAGTTTCCATTCTCATTTGAATCATTGTTTATAATTCATGCCTATGTAAAGTATATATAACTATATAAAGTATTTACATATACTTTTAAATACAGATACAATTTTATTTAGAGTGTTTAGTTTATTTTGTATAAACCATTACTGTCCTTATGGACTTCGCCTCAATGGGGTGAACAGCAATTTTTGATTCAAGGTCAAATTAGGATTAACTCCCCACTGATTGAAAATTGAATTTTAGAGGTTAAATCCGGATGACAATTTGGTCATGGCTTCTGTTATGTTAACAGTCATGTCTCTATTTGTTGGATATTGTTACGCTGGTCAAAAAGTATGCGACATGGTAAGACTTTTTTTCCGAAAGCGATATGTAATTTCTTATTGACAGGACATATTTCAGTTCGAGTCAGTACACAAAAGTTTAAGTGCCTGCAGTTGGATATACTGGAATATAGAGAACAAGAAGTTGTTACTTATACTGATGCCCAATACAGGCAAAAAAACTGAAATTAACATGGCTGGGTTACTAAGTTTGCAATATCAATTAATTTTAAAGGTAAGAAAAATGTAAGTTTCTCAGTTAAAAATAATATAAAATTAGAAATATGTTAAGTGTCCTATTCAGATTTCCGATTTACTTCCTAAAAAATAATTTCTCATATTAAATTTATATGAATAGGAAGGGGCAACATTATAGCTAACGCGTTAAAAGAGTTTAAATTCATGGAAGTTAATTCCTTCCCGGCTTTTGGATTTAAATTTCCTTCTTTTTTGTTTTGAACTTGTGGTTCTTGGGTGTAACTCAAGAGTGATTGTCCCCTCTCGTTTGATCTGACGCCGCTTGTAAGTCAGTTTGTTTAGGTTAGTATGGTAGCATAAGAGTTAGTTCAAATAATGTTAACAAACTCTCATTTCCCATTTTTTATTTTTATTGTTACGTTTAATCTCTTAATTACCAAATTTGGAAATAAATATTTATGTATTTCAGGTACATGCTTGAATCTACCACTAGCCTGGTAGAACTTAGAAAGAATCTGTCGTTTTGCTTTTGAAGGCTTCTAAAATTCTGAAATAATAAATCGGGTATAACAATACCTCTGAACAGTAACTTACAAATTACAGTAGAGAAATTAGTATTTTTCATTACATGGGAA
Organism: Octodonta nipae; assembly: GCA_034190945.1. Classification (NCBI taxonomy): domain Eukaryota; kingdom Metazoa; phylum Arthropoda; class Insecta; order Coleoptera; family Chrysomelidae; genus Octodonta; species Octodonta nipae. The sequence continues at coordinate 33,654,322 of CM067221.1, read as the reverse complement.
TTCCGGAGGTGTGATTGCTTTTCCTTGAAGAACATATTTGAAGTCTCGTTTACAATTTTTTTGATTTAATTATACCGGTTGTTTAAAATTGTAATTGTCCGGTTTTTTAATATACACATTAGGACCAAAATGAGTTGGTTTTCGTCCTGTTGTTATAATCTATAATATAAGAGATTGATTGATTGGGTGTCCCAACGAAAACAAACCACCTGGAATATTTCCTCAAAATGCTCATTATTTTGAAAATCGCACACATCAAAAGATTTACAAAGGGGGACATATTGGTCCATACTAACAGTTGCAACCTTACCATAAGTGCCACCTTGTTTTAAAGCCTATTTTAAAAAGGAATTCAACGGTGTGTGGTGTTCGATTTTCCAGCAACATTTAAGAAATTTGCGAATTAAAACGTAATATTTTTCGGATGTCTGATGTTATTGGCAAATAATTCGCCTATAATTTTAAAGAATTTTTGTTATTACGATAAGGAAAATGAAACTGAACTGAGCTGAACTCAAATCTATTGCCCACATTCGACATAACATCTGGAGTAATTCGGCCATATTCATTTTGGATACGATGTCTCAGATCATACAGTAACTCAGGAGGCCACTTGATGGCACTTCGTCGTACAATCCACCTATCAGGAAATCGATTATCTAGAAACTCTCTAACTACCTAGACATAATGTGGTGGGGAACGTCGTGCTTAGAAACAAGTTCGTCTTCTACTAGACGATCATCTGGTTTCAAAATTTTAGTTTTTCTGGGATCTACTGCGTTTGCAAGTAATTCTAAAAGACTTATCAGCATTCAAAGTGACATTTATGAAAAAGAGTCCAACGATATGATCACCTAGGATTCCTGCCACATATTTAGCTTTAGAGGTCGTTCAGTATGAGTCTCTCTAAATAAGTGTGGTTTAATGTTACTTCAGTATCAGCAGTTATGACGATTTACCTCACTATCTAAATAAAAGGAGGCTCAGAGAAGCAAGTGAAAAATTGGGATTGTTGTTTATGTGACCGGACAATGTTTCACAGAAGTCTATTATTCTGTCAAAGTCGTCTTCATTTAATTCTGGGACCGGTCTGATTTTGTAGGGATGGAATTTATTAAGCTTCAGAATTCTGTGAACATTACTTCGTGGAACGTCCAAGGTTAACGCAGTCTGCCTTAAAGATTTTTTTGGTTCCAGTACAACATGGTCGTTTCGTTGAATTTGTTCCACAGTTCAGTAGTGTATTTATACCTTAGTTTTTCTGGAGGCCTCTCATTGATATTACGAGCAGTTCTCTAGCACAATTAATAAGGTGAACATAAAAAATTATAATTTAACTTTTTTGCGCTAATTTGTAAACAATTTTGTCGAGTGAGACAAATAATGATGTAGGACTACACTGAAGCGTCTATGGAAAGAAACAAACACATTTACTATCAATTTCTTTTTCTTTTTCAACGAGAGAAGTTATTACATTTTTTGTTTTATGGGAAGTGGTACACAGTGGCGCACCTCAAAAAACATGTCGAAATACTCTTCGTCAAACAGGCTATACAATGGAGACCATATCGAACATCTGTTATAATAAAATAATTAAGTTTCAATTTCCTTGTAATAACAAAAAAATCTATAAAATTATATAATCTTTTCATTTTTGGAAAAGGAACAGTGTTCTCGTTGTTGAAGGATGTGATAATTTAAAGGTTAAAAAAAATATATAGCAAAAAAGCGTTTTACAAGAAATTGACTTGTAACGGGTGGGCCATCTAAAATTTTTTTTTGAAAATGCTATAAAAAAACTAGTGAATATTTTTCAATTTGTTTTTGTTTATTCGAAAGTACAATCCTTCCGGTTATTTATGGAAAACAATTTCATTCAAATAGCTTCCACGGCTGGCCTCACAGTAGCTAATTCGGCCGGTCTAATTTTTCAATACATTTTCAATTGTATGCCCTGTATTTCGGCGATGCAAGCACGAATATTGTTTTTGAGCGCATCAATTGTTTGTGGGTTATCGGCATAACACTTGTCTTTAACAGTAAATAATAGTCCAGCGGTGTCAAATCGCAGCTTCTTGATGCCCAATTCACATCTCCAAATCGAGTGTGGCATAACTCAATTGATGGGCGCGATGTGTGGCACGTGGCACCATTCTGTTGAAACCAGATGCCGTCGATGTACAATTCATCAATTTCCGTGAAAAAAAAAATCGTTCAACATGGAGCGGTAGCGTTCGCCATTCACAGTAACAGCTGCTCCTTCCTCATTTTCAAAGAAAAATGGGCCGATGATGCCGCCAGACCAAAATCCACACCAAACAGTCACTCTTTGGGAGTGCATTGGCTTCTCAACGACCACATGTGGATTTTCCGTTCCCCAAATTCGGCAATTTTGCTTGTTAACATATCCACCGAGGTGGAAATGAGCTTCGTCCGAAAAGATGATTTTTCGGTAAAATTCCGGGTCTTCGCTCAAGTGCACATTGGACCATTGTGCGAAGAAATAGCGCATTGAATGGTCTGTTGGCTTAACTCCGGTATCAATTGAACTTTATACGGTGTCATTCCGAGGTCTTTATGCAAAATTCTCCTCAAAGAAGTGCGCGAAATGTGCAATTCTTGCGATCAATAGCGAGTTGATGTGCTCGGAGTATCGGCCACACTTTGTGCTACAGCATCAATATTCCTCCGTGTACGCACAGTAGGAGCACGTTGACGTGTTGGTTTGTCAATGAGCAAACCAGTTTCACGCACTTTTTTCACAAATTGTCTCACATACGGAGCGGACGGCGCTTCTTTTCGGCCCATAGAAGTACCGCATTTTCGAACACATTCGGCAACAACACACTCACTTTGGAAATAATTTTTGAGTATTTCCCAACGTTGTTCAAGCGTATATCCAACCATTTTCGTTCACGGAAGACTTCAAACTAATTTTCTGTCAAAACAGATCTGACATAAATGTTACCGTGTTGAAAATGACCGCTAGTTCAAAAAAAAAATAGATGCCCACCCTTTTTTAGTAGTAAACCACGGATCCAACCAAGTACTTTTATTTTAAACTTATTGAAAAATTATAATATATAAAAATTTCTTAATAGTTAAGTTTGGTAATAATTCGTGATTTTTAGTTTTTAAAAAATATATTTGTGTCATCCAATTCACACACATATCTGAATGCTTTCTTAATTATAAAGTATCATTTTTAAACTTGAAATCAAATGTGTACATTCAAAAAGAAAACGAGAAGACTCCTGGGATACCGAGTTGCAACGAAGTTCCCTTCGCTATGTTAGTAGTTATTAAAAAAGAGGAGGATCTCTTCAGTAATGGTTGTAGAGAAGTGCTGATAAGAAATTAGTTATAAAATAGAAACCCGTAATGAAAATTACAGAAAAATTAGGAAAACCCGTTAAAAAGTGAATTTATATAAAATATTCCTAGCTTTTCGGTAATTACAATTGGATAATTTTCCTAAAAATATATTTTATGATATTATATGCGTTCAAGGTCGAAACTGTTGAACTGGTAATTTTTGAAGAGCTATAATTAAAATAATTTCGAGGAATATTTTGCACCGTATTAACCAGGCTAGGCTAATCGGAATATACTAAAGATATTTTATTCGTACAATTTACTTCAATTTGTCTGTCTTGGATTTCTTTGACAGTGTCTTAAAATTGGTTTAAGGTAGCTGTCAAAGCACAGGGACGGTATAGGATTTTCTTGGATTCTATTTGTGTAAATCTTTTTTGTGTCCTCAATTTATTACGATTTTAATTACCTATCTACTTAATGGACAATTTTGATAGTGTGCCCCAATAATCTCAACTTTCTAAGCTATCATTAGGAAGAAGATTAAGGTTTCAATTTTGATTACAGAAAAGTAATGGTTCTTCTCAGTAAATTTTTACGTTTTTTTCGGTTTTTCTTTGTGAAACATGCTCCGATCACTCATTGTGAAAATTGTTAGATTCTCTGCAACTTAGATACTGCATTGACGGTATCGTATTCGCGTCACTTTTCACAATATATACAACAAAAAAAACTTTTTAGGGTTTTTAATCTACGTCTAAGAGTTTGCTGTTAAAATTATGGCAATTATTTCTAATAAAATATTATTTACGTAATGATTTAAGGGATTTCCTGTTTTGTCAGTTAAAAATCTCTATTGACTGGTGAAAAATGAAAAATGGAAAAAATGAACGAATAGCAATAAAATTATAATTATATTCTTTACTGTTATAATAATAATCTTTTCATTATTAATTAATATAAAAATTATTAAATAATTTCAAACTTATAGCTTTTATTTAAGTTCGAAAAAATAGATATTAAAATAAAATATTATCAGAAATAAAAAATATAGCTACATCTCATTATGCTTTTGTCTCAAACGTGCGTCCTCCGTAAAGACGACCACACACGTTGCTGCCGTACCCTTCTACAAAATCTGTTTTTTACGAATGGATATGTTTATTCTATACCCTCAACTACCCAGACATTTTGCTTTCCTTTGGTATTAGTATTATTTATTGAAGTGTTTTTCGATCCATCCCTCCTATCGACCAAAAGTCGGTAACTTCAAAAGCGGGACTGGATGTAAGGGTTTGATAAGTCCGGGTCCTTCAGTGATGGGAAATTCGAGTATTTACGTAGCTCTAAGCTTTAAATATTTTAATAAAATTGGTCATTTGTAGGAAATATAGTATAAATAGTACTACTTTAAAATAATTTGTTGCTGTCCTTGAATAATGGATAATTTATTAGAACGGCAGATGTCCAAACCTTTTTTGTTTCGTCTCTTATTATATTTATTTAGCAAATAAAATCTTCTTGCGGTATTCTTTATTTGAATACAGTTGTCGCGAAACTGAAAGTTAGAAAGAAAATGTAAACACACCATGTGATAAAAAATAGTGCTTGCGACCGTTTTCGTTTTGTATGAAAGTAGGTTTTAAATATTATCTGGCGGCTTGAGGACGAGGGACGTGTGAGACACAAGCATTACATGCATGGCTCTAACGTCCTATAGCAAAAGTGTCGTAGCGCTCCAAGTCTGCATTTTTGTGTGTTCACCTCGTATTCACCAGCTGCCTGGAGTGTAACGTGCGATAACTTACTTCGTTCCAAAAGCTGACGCTGTCATTGATAGCCTAGGATACCACGCTTTTTGTCGGGGAATTTATTCATATGCAACGATTTGCCTTAAATTTTGACAGTAGGTAGCTCAACAACCAAAAAGTGTCCTATGCCGATAGGGTTTTTTACCCTGGGGTTAGTTGTCACCGTTGAAAGTGGGAATTTTTATATTTAAGTTAATTACTGGGATCGACAGTACATTCAGTTCTAAGCAAAAATTGATCTATAAAGTTGGTCCCCAAAAACAATTCTTTTCCAGTCAATCGCGAAGTGTCAATTTTTCATCGAAAAAAAAAACACGTTTTTGAACTGTTTCTCGCGAATAACTCCAAATGTTAGTCGAAAAAACATAAATAAAGCTCTTAAAAATCAAAGAGAATGTTGCTTGTGACTGTTGTACACTCAATACATACCGAGTTAAGGATTGTTGTAGATTGACTATTGTTCGTTAAATGTTAAAATTGAAAGTTTCAATGTTAAACACGAAATCTTTTAACGTTAAATAACGGGGAAAAGGTATACAATATTTTGTAAACTTGTTAAAATATTTTTCTATAAATCTCAAGCATAAATATTATCAGAAAAGTAAAGTTCCGGCATAAAAGCAGTGAAAATAACCCCGTCATTACCAGCCCAATTAAAAATAATCGTTACCATTTTATAGCTTACTTTATTTATGTACTAGCAATACCCTATACAAATTTGAACGGTTTAGATTATTCAGTTCTGAAAAAAGAGCCAAAAATGGAAAAGAATTTTTTTTTTAATTTCTGACAAAAATTAGGGCACATCCTCTAAAGTTTGCATTTACACGCAAATAGTTCCTACCTCGTGCAGTCTCAACTCCAGTGTTTTTAAAACGAAGTGTACGAGAAATTTAATTTGTATTATGGTCTTCAAATTCAAATTCGGTATAAGCTTAAGGACTTATTGATAAAAACTAATAACATTTAAAATAGGTACCATCTTTATTTTCGCTATAACTCTTTATGTTTTAAGCTAGCTACTTTTGTAATAAAAATAAAGGCTATTTTATGTACTCTAGAAAGGATTTTATGCCTTTTCCCCGAAAATGAATCGTTTTTTAATTATCATTATGTAGCCTTGAAACTCTCAATTTTAGCCTTTGAAGAGTAAGAGTCAACTTTCAATAAGTCATAACTCGGTAAGTATTAAGTGTACAGCAGCAAAATAAATTAAAATTAATTAATTTTGTTTGACATAGTTTCTTTAGACAACTTTTTTAGTCATTCGCTAGAAACATTTTGCATGCTTGCTAACTTGAAAAGTATTATTTCTACGGAAAACCATTACTTTATCGATTCCTGGGAATAACTTGAATATAAAAATTTTCACCCCCGAAATGGGGTGGCAACCACTCCCAGTGATTTTGATTCTTGAGTTTTTCCCTATCATATGGAGTATATAAAACATTTGGGGGTTCTGCACTATTTTTATCGTCATATCCTGGAGTATGAGACAGAATGATTTTAATAATAAAGAAATTGTATGAAATTTTCTATTTCAGGCAGTACAACTTTGTTACAGTTTAATTACTATGGCACTGAATACAAAGGATTAAATATTCAAATAGACCTACAAGTATGATTTCAATTTTGATTATTATTAGTGTATATGTTGTAAGAGTAAAATTAAAATCTATATTAAAGCTAATACGAAATTACGAAATATTTGTTGATTTATAACATATATATATATATATATATATATATATATATATATATATATATCAGAAAGCAGTTAACGGGAAGCAGCCAAAACTGGGAAATAATAAATTAATAAATATGCATATAACTATTTTGGGGAAATTTACTATTTTATAACTCTTCTTAATTCAATTAAGACAAAACTATTTGAATTAGTATCAAGATATCAAAAATTCTGTAAAATCAAAACATCTTTCACATAATAAAAAAAATTGTTCAGTCAACTTACCTATCAATTAATTGTCAAGTTGATATATTGTTTTTTTTCCTCAAGATCGTTGTTTAAACTACATTAAATATTAATATTCAATCCTCTAAATGTTAGTTTTTAATATTTAAACCTCACTTAGAGAGTCTTTATATTTTATTATACATTATTCTATTTTTTAAATTTGTGTAACTTTTAGAAATGAACTCTTCATAAGTAAAAAGAGTACTCTTGTATTATTTCTCAGTTTTGGCTGCTTCCCGTTAACTGCTTTCTGATATATACCATTCCAGTAGTTAATACCCCTAGTAAATTTATACATACATACATATATATCTATCTATATATTTAGGAAAATTCAATCTATTTTGCAGTATTAATTTCAAGTAGTAAAATTATTGAATATTGCTCCAATCATATAAAAAAACAAACAAACCAGTTGGTAGGGGTAGTTACATCATTACTTTATTGAAATTTAGTTAGAACGTTTCGCTGAAATATTATCCAGCTTCATCAGCTAATCTGTAACATAAAAAAACCAGCCTTAACTACGGAAATACCTACTATACAATTGTGAAATATATAAAAAATTAAAATACTAATGACTCGAAACAAAATACGGGTTAAAAAACAATAGATTTACAACTACAATTATTACTAAATTAAAAATTAGTGTTTACCAATATATGTAATTTTGCAGAACCTGTTGCATTTAATTTTTTTAAAAAGAAAAGGTTAAAACATGTGGAAAGACTGCTAAGCCACTTATAATAAGGTTATGTTTACTTCATAATTTTCTTTAAAACATCATCTTTGGTGTTCCTAGATACAAAACAAGGACTGACCAATAAGTTGTTCTGTAAGTGAGCGAACATGTCATAGATCGAAATAAAATTAAAACGGGGACTCTACTTATAAGCATAAGGAGAATTTAAAACAAATCAGCTCCTGTCACAACAGTATAACCATATATCAACCCATTTGCCTGCCATGTAGAAAATATATATTTGTTTAGTTATTATTTTTATACCATATTGATATGATTTAATTAACCTCCCCTCAGATGGTTATTGCTTCCACGAAAGTAAATTGCAATATATATTATTAAGATTTTTTATATCAATCCTCTTGTTCATACTATTATTACATTGGAAGATGTGGGCCATCTCCAAGAAATGTCTTTTGTAAAGGTTATTGCTAGAATCTACAATTTCAACACTACTAAAATCAATAGCATGGCCCTCTTGTATTTGGTGTTCCGCCAGGCCACAAGACTTTTGTTTAGGCAAATATCACTTCTATGAGACACTAAACGGTTTTTTAAGTGTCTTTTAGTTTGTCCTATGTATCGTGCCTCACACTCAGCACATTTTATGCTATAAATGAATTTAGATCTGTTCAACAAACCTACCCTATCTTTAATATGTGAAAACACATCTCCAACCTTTTTTACCGGTTTGCTGGTAATACGGATCCCTTCTACATCTTTTAAAATGTTACAGAGTCTGGGAGAAGGTCCTTGATGTACGGTAAGAACACAAAACTGATATGTTCAGGAATAACAACCTGTTCTGGTGTTTTTTTTCCTCTGCTAATCGGGGTTATATTAAAAGTGGAAAATAACAACTTATTGACCAATTTCTTTGGAAAGGCATTCTCTACTAATTGTTGGGCCAATAATTTTAGATTCTTTCCAATCAGATTAGGATGAGAGATATTCATGATTCTGTTTTTTTTGGCCTAAAATTAGATTCATTTTTATGTTGTGTTTTTGATAGCTGTTAAAATTCATTAGTCTACCCGAATTGGTTGGTTTTTGGTCTAATAGTCTAATACAATGTTTTGATGGTCATCTCTAATGACCCTAGTATCCAAGAAAGGAACTCCATTATTAGTTTCTTTTTCAATTGTAAATTGAATATTTTGATTATAGCTGTTGAAGGTCTGAAGGAAATAGTTCTCATGGTCAAGAGGAATGGCTGTGATGATGTCATCCACAGATTTAAAAAGGAAGGGCAATGGAAAGTTCAATTGTGGAATACAACTCTCTAATAAATCATCCATCACTATCTGAGCTAGGATGGGGGAAATTTTAGACCCCATAGGTGTGCCCAAAATCTGTTTGTAAAATTGTTTGTTAAAAACGCAGTAGGTATTGTTAAAAACATAGGTGATTAGTTCTATGAACTTACCTAAGGTGAGTTTGCAACAACCTTCAATGGCTGGCCATCTTTTTTCGATGCTTCCAACTATCAGTTCAAGTGGAATATTCGCAAATAATGAGACCACATCTAAGCTGATGAGTATGTAGTTGGTAGGTAATTGGAAATTGTTCATGTGTTGTGAAAAATCAAAAGAGTCACTAATGTAGTAAGGATTGTTAATAATGTATGATTTAGTAAGTAGTCAGTAATGAAGGTGGTTAAGTTGCCTGTAGGGCTATTGTAATTGGCAATAATAGGACGCAAACCCAGAACCGGTTTGTGTATTTTTGGTAGCCCATAAAATTGTGGGGCAGTAGAATTGTAAGTGATAAGTTTGGAAGCTCACTGTTGATCTATAAATAGGTCTTTTTTTAAACCCATAATTAGTTTGTTCGTTTTTTGTTCAATGGTGGAAGTAGGATCTTGCCTAATTTTTAAATATGATTTCATATCCTTCAGACCTTCAACAGCTATAATCAAAATATTCAATTTACAATTGAAAAAGAAACTAATAATGGAGTTCCTTTCTTGGATACTAGGGTCATTAGAGATGACCGTCAAAACACTGTATTAGATTGGTACCAAAAACCAACCAATTCGGATAGACTAATGAATTTTAACAGCTATCAAAAACACAATATAAAAAAGAACCTAATTTTAGGCCAAAAAAACAGAATCATGAATATCTCTCATCCTAATCTGATTGGAAAGAATCTAAAATTATTGGCCCAACAATTAGTAGAGAATGCCTTTCCAAAGAAATTGGTCAATAAGTTGTTATTTTCCACTTTTAATATAACACAGATTAGCAGAGGAAAAAAAATACCAGAACAGGTTGTTATTCCTGAACATATCAGTTTTGTGTCCTTACCGTACATCAAGGACCTTACTCCCAGACTCTGTAACATTTTAAGAGATGTAGAAGGGATCCGTATTACCAGCAAACCGGTAAAAAAGGTTGGAGATGTGTTTTCACATATTAAAGATAGGGTAGGTTTGTTGAACAGATCTAATGTCATTTATAGCATAAAATGTGCTGAGTGTGAGGCACGATACATAGGACAAACTAAAAGACACTTAAAAGACCGTTTAGTGCCTCATAGAAGTAATATTCGCCTAAACAAAAAGTCGTGTGGCCTGGCGGAAGACCAAATACAAGAGGGCCATGCTATTGATTTTAGTAGTGTTGAAATTTTAGATTCTAGCAATAACCGTTACAAAAGACATTTCTTGGAGATGGTCCACATCTTCCAATGTAATAATATTACGAACAAGAGGATTGATATAAAAAATCTTAATAATATATATGGCAATTTACTTTCGTGGAAGCAATAACCATCTGAGGGGAGGTTAATTAAATCATATCAATATGGTATAAAAATAATAACTAAACAAATATATATTTTCTACATGGCAGGCAAATGGGTTGATATATGGTTATACTGTTGTGACAGGAGCTGATTTGTTTTAAATTCTCCTTATGCTTATAAGTAGAGTCCCCGTTTTAATTTTATTTCGATCTATGACATGTTCGCTCACTTACAGAACAACTTATTGGTCAGTCCTTGTTTTGTATCTAGGAACACCAAAGATGATGTTTTAAAGAAAATTATGAAGTAAACATAACCTTATTATAAGTAGCTTAGCAGTCTTTCCACATGTATAACCTTTTCTTTTTAAAAAAATTAAATGCAACAGGTTTTGCAAAATTACATATATTGGTAAACACTAATTTTTAATTTAGTAATAATTGTAGTTGTAAATTTATTGTTTTTTAACCCGTATTTTGTTTCGAGTCATTAGTATTTTAATTTTTTATATATTTCACAATTGTATAGTAGGTATTTCCGTAGTTAAGGCTGGTTTTTTTATGTTACAGATTAGCTGATGAAGCTTGATAATATTTCAGCGAAACGTTCTAACTAAATTTCAATAAAGTAATGATGTAACTACCTCTACCAACTGGTTTGTTTGTTTTTTTATATTATTGGAGCAATACCCAATAATTATATATATATATATATATATATATGTTCTGAGAGGTTTCTGCGGTCATTATTAGGAACAAAAATAAGGTGAAAGCTCCTGAATTTATTAAATACTCGACGATTCGACTCTTTTATTTATAGCTATCTGTCGATTAGAAGGGGATGTCACGTGATGAAGAGAGCCACCAAAATCAAACCTAACTTCTAATGAAATACATGCATTAAAACGACTACCTGACAACGATGACTATTCTCTCAGCCAACAACGGTAATGCGACTGTTCTTCTCAACACCATGTTGATAAGGTGAATTCTCTACTTCACATTCCAGACTACGAAATAATTAACAATAATTATACTACTTACATAGAGAAAAATACCAAGGAATTCATCAACAGAACACATGTTCGTCTTTAAGTCAAAAAGATCATCATTCCTCGCGAAAAGTCTTCCAAATTTCCGAAAATTTACGGACTACCCAAGATTCCTAAGCCTGATATTCCTCTTAGTCCTCTTAGGCCCATTGTAAGTTCGGTACAATCCCCGACCCAAGAATTAGCCCGGTACTTAGCCAAAACCCTTCAACCTCTAGCCAAGCAAGCATCCTCATATGTAAAGAACTCTTCTTCCTTCCTAGATATGTTAGGCGCTTATTGAATTGAATCTTTTTCCACAAATGATCCATTTCAGAAGCGTTAGATATTCTAAAAACAAAACACAATATCTCTTCTGACATCATCAAACTTGTAGACGCGAGATGTAAAGACCGACAACTAGGATTTTCGGGGAAATTAACACGCAGATGTTCCGAATCTGGAGCCGTTCCATGTAATTGGTGTCCTCCCGTAACTCCTAGGTTAGAATGTCACGATAAAATTTTGGTCCCATGGCAGAGATTCAGTTGACTTTTTTCTATAACACCTCAATAGTAGACATTCTAACATTCAATTTACAATTGAAATCGACTCAGATTCTTCTCTCCAAAAACCAACAATGACAGATTCTCACATAGAGTCTATAGGAAACCAGTTCATACCAATCAATACTTAAATGCCCACTCACACCATCACCCTGCACAATTGAGTTCTGTAATGGTATTTTTGGCTCTTAGATCTATTAGTTTAACAGATATTGACAACAGCCAAGAGGGAACTTAATAATCTTCAACAAATCCTTCGATAAAACTGTTATCATCCCGATCACATTGCCCACATAATTCGTCAATCTCAACAACCTCCGAATACACGAACCCCGTCAGAAACAGACAAACAACACCGCACATGCCCTTCATCACGTGACATTCCGGTCTAATCTACCGATAACTATAAATAAAAGAACCAGAGCAGATTCACATTCAGTTCAGTTATCTAGTGACTCTTGTCGTGAAGGCAGATTGAGGCTCCGAGTTCGATCTAGAGTCTGAAACTCTTTTTCACTTTTTGTCTCATGATAATGGCTCCAAAGCAGGAGTCGAAACGTCGAGTATTTAAAAAATGCAGACGTGGTTCTGGCCCGGAACCTATCATTGTATATAAATTCCGTTTCAAAAAAGGTCACACCAAATACATCAAATGTTCAGTCATGACCAATACTTTTATAATAACTTAAGTAATAACTTTTTAGAATATTTCTGTAAGGTCTGGCATTAGTTCAAATCAAATTAAGATTATTATTACGATTTTGTTTCCAGTTAGATTTTTCTCGAATCATATTCATCTCAAATAACTTCAAACCAATTTAATGTCAGTCAATCATGAAATATCGAACAAGAATTTTATTATAACATCAATGGTGCAATTTAACTAATAAGACCATTTTTGTATTAGTGTGGTCTTTTTCGTTTGGTAATTGTTAGTCTGAATAAGAACCTCGCATTTCATAAGTTTATAATAAATTTTTACCAATTCTTACTGTCATTTTTTGTGTAATTTTAGTTGAACTGACGAAGGAATGAACTTATTCTGAAAACTTTTCAAAAGTAATAAAGAGTATTTCTTTTTAACCCCCTTTAGTGAACTGACTGCTTCCCGATTAATAGATTTTTTACATTAATTCAGCCGTTATCATCTATTTCTTATATATATATATATATATATATATATATATATATATATATATATATATATGTGTGTGTGTGTGTGTGTGTTTTTTTTTTATCCGAAGAGGGGGGAAATACATTGCGTACTTAGCTAACACGTGCTGGCCGTCGTGCGGGACTCCCGATGCAATGACTTCAAAGCAAGAGTAAATCGTTGCATTGAAACCAGTATACCGTATACCCGCTAAAACCCTAACCTCTTTCTCCTACAACCATGGTCCCTTGCGGCACTCTTACTCAATACTACTTCGCAAGGGTGGTTCATTGCAGATGTTTACTGCTCTTACATTGAAAGCCTCTAAAGCCTACTCCTCGAAGGTATTGCGGAGCTCTTTGAGGATAGTCTCCGCGTAATCTGATACCAAGTTCCAGGCTTGGGGGCCCTTCAGCATGGCTTCTACTAATTGTTCTGGAACGATATTAGTCTCCAGAATCCTCTCCACTTCAGCACGTTGATCCTGAAACCGGGGGCAGGAGAAGAACACGTGTTCCGCGTCCTCTACCACGTCCGTAGAGTGTGGGCAGTTTGGGGAGTTTGCTCTCCTGAACCTGTGCAAGTATGCTCGAAAGCATCCATGTCCAGTCAGTAGTTGAGTGATGTAAAACCCAACCTCCCCATGCTGGCGGTTGACCCAACGACTGATGTTAGGTATCAATCGATATGTCCACCGGCCTTTAGTAGAGCTGTCCCACCTCTCCTGCCATTGCCCTAGACTCATGGCTCTTTCATCGCTGTTTCCTGTCGGTTGGTCTTTCTCTAACTTTCTGCGATAAAGCCGTCCCCTTTCTGCAGCCAGGATGTCGATTGGTAGGGTAGAGGCAATCACACTCACCGCCTCGTAAGACACAGTGCGGTAGGATGATGCCACTCGAATCGCTGAGAGCCGCTGGACTGATTTCATTTTCCGGCGGTACTATGGTAGCTCGAGCGATTTCTCCCATACCGGTGCCCCGTACAACAAAACAGAAGTAGTTACTGTTGCCAGTAGCTGTCTTCTTATCTGTCTAGGGCCTCCGACATTCGGCATTATTCTAGATAATGCCCCCTGTACCCCAGCTGCTTTCTTGCTGGCCGCGATTATGTGCTCTTTGAAGTTGAGCCGTGTGTCCAGGAGCACCCCCAAATAGCTGATGAAGGGCTGCGACTGTATGTAGGTGTCGCCTATTTTGAGGGTGATGGTTTCCCTTGCCTTCCGACTGCTAACAAGAAGTGTTTCGGTCTTTTGCTCTGCTAAACTCAAGTCCGCTGCGAGCATCCAATGCTGAATTGTGGCTATAGCGAATGAGAAGGTTGTTTGTATCTCCTCTATGTGCTTGCGCACTATGATCAATGCCACATCATCGGCGAATGCCACTAGCCTGACGCCCTCAGGCAGACCGAGCAGGAGCAGGTCGTTGTACATTACGTTCCATAAGAGGGGGCCAAGAACAGAGCCCTGAGGTACACCTCCTGTGATCTTATAGTCTACTTGCCCATTTTCAGTTTGGTACAATAAGATGCGGTCCTTGAAATACGCTGAAACCATTCTCCGCAAGTACCGAGGAACTTCCATCCTGGCAAGAGCCTCCAAAATGCGGTCCCAGCGGGCCGAGTTTAAGGCGTTCTTGATATCCAGGGTGGCTATTAGACAGTACTTTTTTCCACCTCTTCTCCATCTCTTTCCCGAGATAGCCTCTCTGGCGATGTTGGTAACGAGTGTCACGGCATCGATGGTTGATCTCCCCTTTCTGAACCCGAATTGGTTGGTGGAAAGTTTTGGCTCAACGTAGGGCTCCAGCCTATCTGCTATTATTCTTTCAAGGAGTTTTCCCGCAGAGTCCAACATACAGAGGGGACGATATGATGACGGTTCGTCTGGAGGTTTCTTTCCCCCTTTAGGTAGGAGCACAAGCCTCTGCTTTTTCCACTTAGTCGCGAAAACCCCCTGCTTTAGGCAGGTCTCATACATGTGTAGAAACATGTCAGGCCTATTGGCTATGGCGCATTTTAGCGCGATGTTAGGTATGCGATCTGGACCGGGAGCCTCACCGTTTTGGAGCCGGTTGCACGCGCCCATCAGCTCATTCATAGTCACTGATGGTATATCTTCGTCCCTCACCTGCCACGAAGGATAAGCGGGTAGCTCAGGCTTCGCAGGAAACAAGTGAGTGACAATGCGGTGCAATGATTCGGGGCAGTTCGTTGATGTCATGGGGGTGGCCTTGATTTTATGCATCACGATTTTATACGGTTTTCCCCATGGATCTTGGTCAACTTCGTCACACAACTCCTTCCAGTAGGATCTCTTGCTTGAGAGAATGGCTCTTCGTAGTTGTTGTCTTTTGATCTCATAGTCGAGCCTTAGTTCTTCTGTTGTGACCCTGTCGCGTCTCCGTGCTCGTTGATGCAGCCTTCGTGCTTTGAGACACTCTCGTCGGTGTTGTGAGATCGTGTCATTCCACCAGTAAACTGGTGGGCGGCTGTTGTTCTGCCGTCTCCTTGGCATGGATGCATCGCAGGACTTGACAACGCTTGTCATTACCTCTTTGGCAGTGGCTTCTGCGCTTGTTGCTATTGACAATGGTTCCTGCTCCATAACCAAGGCGAATGAATCAGCATCGAAAGCATTTTTGTTCCAACCGACTGGCTGTGACCTCGCACGACTGACACACAATCTTCGTTTGGGAGTGGTGTTGATTTCCCATATAATAGCTTGGTGGTCGCTATTAGTAAACTCCTCATCCACCCGCCACTCTTGTGTTTTTTTTTTTTTTTTTTTTTTTTTTTTTTTATCCGAAGAGGGGGGAAATACATTCCGTACTTAGCTAGCACGTGCTGGCCGTCGTGCGGGACTCCCGATGCAATGACTTCAAAGCAAGAGTAAATCGTTGCATTGAAACCAGTATACCGTATACCCGCTAAAACCCTAACCTCTTTCTCCTACATCCATGGTCCCCTGCGGCACTCTTAGTCAATACTACTTCGCAAGGGTGGTTCATTGCAGATGTTTACTGCTCTTACATTGAAAGCCTCTAAAGCCTACTCCTCGAACGTATTGCGGAGTTCTTTGAGGATAGTCTCCGCGTAATCCGATACCAAGTTCCAGGCTTGGGGGCCCTTCAGCATGGCTTCTACTAATTGTTCTGGGACGATATTAGTCTCCAGAATCCTCTCCACTTCAGCACGTTGATCCTGAAACCGGGGGCAGGAGAAGAACACGTGTTCCGCGTCCTCTATCACGTCCGTACACTGTGGGCAGTTTGGGGAGTTTGCCCTCCTGAACCTGTGCAGGTATGCTCGAAAGCATCCATGTCCAGTCAGGAGTTGAGTGATGTAGAACCCAACCTCCCCATGCTGGCGGTTGACCCAACGACTGATGTTAGGTATCAATCGATATGTCCACCGGCCTTTAGTAGAGCTGTCCCATCTCTCCTGCCATTGCCCTAGACATCGAAAGCATTTTTGTTCCAACCGACTGGCTGTGACCTCGCACGACTGACACACAATCTTCGTTTGGGAGTGGTGTTGATTTCCCATATAATAGCTTGGTGGTCGCTATTAGTAAACTCCTCATCCACCCGCCACTCTTGTGTGTGTGTGTTTTTTTTTTTTTTTTTTTTTTTTTTTTTTTTTTTTTTTTTTTTTTATCCGAAGAGGGGGGAAATACATTGCGTACTTAACTAGCACGTGCTAGCCGTCGTGCGGGACTCCCGATGCAATGACTTCAAAGCAAGAGTAAATCGTTGCATTGAAACCAGTATACCGTATACCCGCTAAAACCCTAACCTCTTTCTCCTAAAACCATGGTCCCCCTGCGGCACTCTTTGTCAATACTACTTCGCAAGGGTGGTTCATTGCAGATGTTAACTGCTCTTACATTGAAAGCCTCTAAAGCCTACTCCTCGAAGGTATTGCGGAGCTCTTTAAGGATAGTCTCCGCGTAATCTGATACCAAGTTCCAGGCTTGGGGGCCCTTCAGCATGGCTTCTACTATTTGTTCTGGAACGATATTAGTCTCCAGAATCCTCTCCACTTCAGCACGTTGATCCTGAAACCGGGGGCAGGAGAAGAACACGTGTTCTGCGTCCTCTATAACGTCCGTACAGTGTGGGCAGTTTGGGGAGTTTGCCCTCCTGAACCTGTGCAGGTATGCTCGAAAGCATCCATGTCCAGTCAGGAGTTGAGTGATGTAGAACCCAACCTCCCCATGCTGGCGGTTGACCCAACGACTGATGTTAGGTATCAATCGATATGTCCACCGGCCTTTAGTAGAGCTGTCCCACCTCTCCTGCCATTGCCCTAGACTCATGGCTCTTTCATCGCTGTTTCCTGTCGGTTGGTCTTTCTCTAACTTTCTGCGATAAAGCCGTCCTCTTTCTGCAGCCAGGATGTCGATTGGTAGGGTAGAGGCAATCACACTCACCGCCTCGTAAGACACAGTGCGGTAGGATGATGCCACTCGAATCGCTGAGAGCCGCTGGACTGATTTCATTTTCCGGCGGTACGATGGTAGCTCGAGCGATTTCTCCCATACCGGTGCCCCGTACAACAAAACAGAAGTAGTTACTGTTGCCAGTAGCTGTCTTCTTATCTGTCTAGGGCCTCCGACATTCGGCATTATTCTAGATAATGCCCCCTGTACCCCAGCTGCTTTCTTGCTGGCCGCGATTATGTGCTCTTTGAAGTTGAGCCGTGCGTCCAGGAGCACCCCCAAATAGCTGATGAAGGGCTGCGACTGTATGTAGGTGTCGCCTATTTTGAGGGTGATGGTTTCCCTTGCCTTTCGACTGCTAACAAGAAGTGTTTCGGTCTTTTGTTCTGCTAAACTCAAGTCCGCTGCGAGCATCCAATGCTGAATTGTGGCTATAGCGAATGAGAAGGTTGTTTGTATCTCCTCTATATGCTTGCGCACTATGATCAATGCCACATCATCGGCGAATGCCACTAGCCTGACGCCCTCAGGCAGACCGAGCAGGAGCAGGTCGTTGTACATTACGTTCCATAAGAGGGGGCCAAGAACAGAGCCCTGAGGTACACCTCCTGTGATCTTATAGTCTACTTGCCCATTTTCAGTTTGGTACAACAAGATGCGGTCCTTGAAATACGCTGAAACCATTCTGCGCAAGTACTGCGGAACTTCCATCCTGGCAAGAGCCTCCAAAATGCGGTCCCAGCGGGCCGAGTTAAAGGCGTTCTTGATATCCAGGGTGGCTATTAGACAATACTTTTTTCCACCTCTTCTCCATCTCTTTCCCGAGATAGCCTCTCTGGCGATGTTGGTAACGAGTGTCACGGCATCGATGGTTGATCTCCCCTTTCTGAACCCGAATTGGTTGGTGGAAAGTTTCGGCTCAACGTAGGGCTCCAGCCTATCTGCTATTATCCTTTCAAGGAGTTTTCCCGCAGAGTCCAACATACAGAGGGGACGATATGATGACGGTTCGTCGGGAGGTTTCTTTCCCCCTTTAGGGAGGAGCACAAGCCTCTGCTTTTTCCACTTAGTCGGGAAAACCCCCTGCTTTAGGCAGGTCTCATACATGTGTAGAAACATGTCAGGCCTATTGGCTATGGCGCATTTTAGCGCGATGTTAGGTATGCCATCTGGACCGGGAGCCTTACCGTTTTGGAGCCGGTTGCACGCGCCCATCAGCTCATTCATAGTCACTGATGGTATATCTTCGTCCCTCACCTGCCACGAAGGATAAGCGGGTAGCTCAGGCTTCGCAGGAAACAGGTGAGTGACAATGCGGTGCAATGATTCGGGGCAGTTCGTTGATGTCATGGGAGGGGCCTTAATTTTATGCATGACGATTTTATACGGTTTTCCCCATGGATCTTGATTAACTTCGTCACACAACTCCTTCCAGTAGGATCTCTTGCTTGAGAGAATGGCTCTTCGTAGTTGTTGTCTTTTGATCTCATAGTCGAGCCTTAGTTCTTCTGTTGTGACCCTGTCGCGTCTCCGTGCTCGTTGATGCAGCCTTCGTGCTTTGAGACACTCTCGTCGGTGTTGTGAGATCGTGTCGTTCCACCAGTAAACTGGTGGGCGGCTGTTGTTCTGCCGTCTCCTTGGCATGGAAGCATCGCAGGACTTGACAACGCTTGTCATTACCTCTTTGGCAGTGGCTTCTGCGCTTGTTGCTATTGACAATGGTTCCTGCTCCATAACCAAGGCGAATGAATCAGCATCGAAAGCATTTTTGTTCCAACCGACTGGCTGTGACCTCGCACGACTGACACACAATCTTCGTTTGGGAGTGGTGTTGATTTCCCATATAATAGCTTGGTGGTCGCTATTAGTAAACTCCTCATCGACCCGCCACTCACAGCCCCTTTAATTAGGTTGCTGCTAACGAATGTCACATCGATAATGGAGCTGGCTGTGCCTTTGCGATATGTGCTTACGTCTCCTGTGTTGAGGAGTACCAGGTTGAGCGAAGACATGGTCTCAAGGAGAGCTCGTCCTCTCACGCTCGTTTCCCGGCATCCCCAGTCAATTGCCCAGGCGTTGAAATCTCCTGCGATGGCGACCGATTCACGCTTCCGTACATCCTCCGCCAAGGTGTCCAAGAATAACTCGAACTCCTCGAGCTGTGCACTAGGAGGTGCATAGCAGCTATAGAAGTGAACCCCTCCCACTTTGGCTCTCACGAACCATGGTTCGGGGGTATTTGTGAGTTGTTGGAACGGAAGTTTACCGCAAGCCCATATCGCTGCTCTGTCCGTTGTGTCATTTACCCAGGACAGGGTGTCGAAGTTTTTGTACTGCTCGCAGATTATGGCTACGTCGCAATCCAATTCCCGCACCCGCTGTACCAGTAGGTCTTGGGCTGCTTCGCAATGGTTGAGGTTGAGTTGCAGTACTTTCATTTACGGGCTTGTGCTGCTCTCATCGCCTGTTGGTAGATCGGACATTTACAACTACCCGCAACGTGCCGGCAGTCTGACCTACTATCTTTCTCTTTGCAGAGTAAACACTTGGCAGGTTGTTGACAAGCCGAGGCATTGTGACCAGCGCCTCCGCATCTGTGACAACAACTGCTTCGGTCAGTCTTGCCTCTGCACGCCTGGGCGTTGTGCCCAAAGTGCCAGCATTTGAAGCACCGTCGAAGGCTGATCCTCTCGCGAACACGTACTGTGCCCCACGCAAGTTTCAGCTTTCCAAGTGCGATGGCTTTCTTGGCCTGGACCTCTGGGAGACAAACAACTGCCGTTTGTGTTGATCTATATGCCCGTCGAAGTGATTTCACTGCCTCCTCAGTGATCTTTGTGTGTGTGTGTGTGTGTGTGTGTGTGTGTTTATATTGAAATAGAAATAAACATGAACAAAAGATAATAAATAAATAATTATGTTTAGATAAATGAAATAGAATATTAACAGATAGTAAATAATGCATTGTAACACATAAACCATTAGAGGCAATAGAAATTTTGTAGGAGTGATTTAAGTAATGTGAAAGAACTATGATAAACCAAATGCAATTTAGAGATGAATACATGAATAGAAATGATTAAATTATAAAACTAGACCGTAAACTGGTAATTTGAAAATGATTTATGCAACTAAAACCGCACAGTAAATATATTCTTTTTGAAAATACAAAATGTGACAGTTTAAAATAAATTTCTTAAAAAAATAACTAGGATTAGAAAAGAACATATAAAATAATCTGTAGGTTTGATATATCACAATGAAAACATTTAACGAAAAGAAAATATAAAATTTACATTTAAACCAAAATCTGAGGCCGAATGCTACCGCCCAAATTTTAATAACTTCATATTTCAGGGACAATATGGGTAATAATTTAAAATTTTAGAATCTTAATAAAGTATTTTTGGGAAAATAAACTTTAAAAACAGATTACTTCCACACAAAATAACCAATTCAAAATTAGATGTCGTGATAACACTTTGGAGCAAGATTCTGACTACCGATCGAAATACATTGAAATTCATAGGACAAAGCAAATACAAAACTGAATCAGATGATAATATGATTTGTGACAACAATGAACATTTTAAAATTAAAATGGTGCGCAAAAATGGCGACAAAACGTGAAGTAAAAATTGTAATTTTAAACAAAAGTAAAAGGCATTTTAGGAATCTGTTTAGATAGGAAATTGAATATAAGAAAATGAGTATTATATATAAAAAGAGGATTTCAAAATTGTTCATTTAAAAAGTTTAAAATCTGCAGTCCTATGTCAAATTAGAAACAATAAAAGCAAGAACTGACAGCAGGTAACGAAGAGTCTAAATTTGCAAGTGTAAGGGTAAACATTGTTAGAAAGTATAAAGTGACAGCGGTTGTCAAAAAGTCAAAAAGTTCATTAATTCAAAGTTTGATAAAAGTAATGGTAATTTGAACAAAAATAATTGTATGCAAAGATAGTGGAGATACAAAAGCACTAGTAAATGGTATTGTACTAACATTGAGCATCAAATACACATCAGTAATTGACATGAAGTACGAAATCTAGTTTTGGGAAGTTAAATTGGGAACCAACATAATTTGGCAGTAAAGGAAATAATTGGTAAATAAATACCAAAGAGTCATATTGGTAACAGGAACCTTTAGCAGTTGATAACAAGGTGAGCAGCAGTCAGCATTAAAAGCAATCTGAGGGAGTATAAAGTGAATACACTTATTGAAAGGTGAAAATTGAATCAGCTATTTACATTTAAATTTTTTGAACCAATTATTATTATTTTGATTTTCATTTATTTTAACAATTAGATACTTTAAACAAATAAAACATTTAAAAAAATATATAACCGACTTCTACCTATAACTAAAAAGGTAAAAATAATTATAACAAAATACAACTCTAGCAAATAAATAACACATTCAATGTTTGAAGACGCGAGATGTAAGACCGACATCTAGGATTTTCGAGAGAATCAGTACACAGAGGTTCCGAATCTGGAGCCGTTCCGTGCAATTGCTGTTCTCCCTTAACTCCTAGGACAGAATGTCACGATAAAATTTTCAGGTTACTTCACCTGTCAGAGATATTGTATACTCTCTTCGAGGTGTCATTCCTTTGTACGCAAGACAATATATATTACATATAAATATAATATATTGTTTCTGGTTAGGGAACCTTCATCAGTTGCGCTTCCCACAATTGAATGTCCTCTCGAACACTTTTTTATGCATTTGATGCATTTCTTTAAATTTGAACACGCGAGATGTAAGACCGACATCTAGGATTTTCGAAGAGAGTATTCAATATCTCTGACAGGTGAAGTAACCTGAAAATATTTCAATCTTCATATAAATGCAACTCCTTCTACCACTTTACTTTGTGATTTTGTTTGCTATAACTAAACACCCTGTCTATAAACCCACCAAATAGCAGTTTAAAGTTTGACATGTGTTGTCACTGAATTTTCTATTAGACCGGGAGAATGTGACAACCAAATGCACCTTTTTCGCAAAATGGAAAAATTTGCATTTAAATAGGTATTTGCCTGGTATACGAACAAAACGAGCTTGGTACTCTTTGATTTAAGGAGCTCAAAATACTATGCTTTACTACCTATATGCTTGAGATGTACATAGAAAATTTTCAAATTCGCAATTAAAACTTCTAGTGCCTAAAATTACTGCACTATTACGTTGGAACTAAAATATTTATGAGGAAATGTCCGTTATGTCATTTCGATGAAATTTTTGATAAGAATTTTGGAATTTTCAGCGAATTTCTGCAAAACTGCAAGTTGCACGTCGCAGAAAAGTATATGAGATCACCTAAGGATCTTCCTTAATAGATTAAACGTTAAAAAACTATACACATCCATAGCGAGTTATCGAAAAATCGATTAAAATATTAGGGATATTGGTCGCTTTCCATGGACGCATGTGTTCATTCACAAATTTTATCACTTTATCAATAGAATTCTTTTCCAAAATTGGAAGTTTCACCAATCCGGATATATACTCTATTAAACAAGACCATATTCAACGAACTACGAATTGATAACTTCCTCCTTTTTGGAAGTCGGTTAAAAATTGGGAAATAATCATTTCAGTAACGGTATAAATTTTGGATATTTTCAATAACATTGTACTTGAATCATCATTGATCTTGAAAGTTAATTGTTCCAAAGAACTTAATCATTTCGAAGCGCAAATCCTTTTAGGTTAATTGAAAATTTAATTACAAGGTGTTTTGATATTAATATATTGAATTCTATTTGTTGGATTTGATTTTTTCGTTTATGTTTTGATTTTGTTTGGTGTTTATATTAATTTAAAGCATTTGAAAGGTTAATAATAAATAATAATAAAAGTTTTGATTGTTTTATTATTGATAAAGGGTCAATTGGCGCATACAAATTTGAAACAGAAGGAGTCTCTAGAGCTGGAGCAGTATATTTAAAGGTAAAGAAAATTTTGTGGAGTTGTTACCGAGTGGACAATTTTGAAAAGAAAATAAATAAACTCCAAACATAACCACAAAGTAAAAAATGCATAACAATATATATATATATATATATATATATATATATATATATATATGTACATATGAAAATAACTTTTTCATAGCTACATCATTCTATATACGACGGCCGTTCCGAACTGGGAGTTATGATCAGGTACACTTCCCTGAATGACGAAGCTATGAACATGAACCAACTGAAATTCTTCGATGCTAGTAAACCACTTAGACGGCGAATGTCAGCGACATTAGTCACAAGCACAAGCAATGTGCGCAGTTGAAATATAAAATTACAGTTAGATAGGTGGGTTCAAAAAATCTTACAAATACAAGTGATATTGGGTGGTACATAAGCAGTTCCGTATATAGGATGGTGGAAATATAAGGTGGAATAGAATTAAAGTTGTACAGAGTGGTTCAAAAAATGTTGTATGGGGTGGCAAATAAGCAGTTGCGTTTACAAGGTGGTTGAAACAAGAGTGAAGTAAAACTATATTTATACAGAATGGATAAAAAAAATTAAAAAAATTTGTTAAATAACCATATGCAATAAGGGCATTCGAGTTATAGGGCCGAATGTTCAAAAAATGTTAGAAACAGTTGCATATACAGGATGATTGAAATATAAGATGGAGTGGAATTATAGTTGTACAGGGTGGTTAAAAAATGGTATATAGTGTGGAACATAAGTAACTTGCTTATACTTGACATATGGTGCAAAGTAAAAGTATATAAAATATAGTTCTAGAGGGTGATTCAGAAAAGTATAGACAAATAATTTCTATTGGGAGACCAATACATAGAAACCTATGCAGGGTGGTTGCAATATAGGGTGAATTTGAGTTACACTTATAGAAAGTGGTTTAAATAATAAAACAAATAAAAAAGTTAAAAAAAATATGTGGATACTACAGGAAAAATACAAATTAGAGAGAGGGAGAGATACGCTAAAATAATAAATAGAATTAAAACAGACAAAAAACAATATATGTCAAAAAATAATTATTGAGTGCACATGGATTCGAAACGGTTTTTATTTTATGCCAGTTGAAGCAGGTTCTTTTTTTAAATATAAATTACTATTATACTTATTCTACCTTAAAGCGTAATATAACTGCCATAGATAGAAAAATCACACAAGTTAATATAAGAAAGCCAATGTCACCTTATTCGAAGAGAGTGATATCAGTTGTTACTGTATATAACATAAGGAAAAACAATCGGGAGACAAACTATAAAAAGAAGGAAAACGTTTTCATTAGAAATATATGCGACGGGTAAAAAAACAGTATCACCGCCTTAATTAATAATTACGATAGCATTATAAGTAGAAAGAAAAGATGTAACAAAGTTTTTAAAGGGGATGTTGCTATGGGAGCTATTCTATATAAGATCAATAAATAATCGAATCTCCTTAGAACAGTGCATGTAAAATGTCCAATCAATTTAATATGGAAGCCTTCACTCACATTTATGCAGCTAATTTATTCCCATATAATAATCTTATTTAACAAATGAAAATGTTGATATCTTATGTTTAACAAAATATATAATCAGTTCACGTATTTATGAAGATACTAAAATTAGCTAAATAAGTTTGAAATATTTTCCTTATAACTGAATATGCTCTTTTAGTCACATTATGTGTATTAAATATATAAGATATATTTTCAGTTTTAGTAAAAGTTTCAAAAATCTGCATTAAACGTTAAAAATACGTCACTGCAAACTAGCCAAAAAAAAAAACTACTTCAAATTACTTAAGGACGATTGGAAATTCAAATTAATCTTAATATTATATATTAATGTTTATTTCTTGTTTAGATATTTTATCCATTAGAAACACAATCTAAAGTATTTAATGACAAAAAAGGTGATAATATCTAAGGAATGAATATATTTAACAAAACATATACTCAGTTCAGGTATTTATGAAGATACTGAAGTTAGTTAAATGAGTTTTAAATATTTTATAACATCTTACTTAAGTCTGAAGCGTCCTTGCAATATATTGAAGATCATTCACAATTGAATATGTTCTTTTAGTCACATTATGTATTAAATATATAAAAAATATTAAATAAATGAGGAGAAATATAAAATTTTTAAAATTTTTCATTAAACTTTAAACATATTTCACTACAAACTTACCAAAAGAACGAACGACTACAAATTATTTAAGGACAGTTGGAAATTCGAATTAACCTTAATATTATAAATTAATGTGGATTTCTTGTTTAGATATTGTATCCATTAGAAACACAATCCAAAGTCTTTAATGACAAAAGTTTCTGATAATGAGTTGGATGAATTGTTAAATAAGCAAACCTTGTTTTTGGAATTGGTTGCAGTATTATTCGTATAACGTAATTTAATAGAATAAAATGAAGATTTTCAAAAAAATGCTTTTCGTTCAAGAAAATTTAACAGAACAAGGTGAAAATATTTTATTTAAAATAAGCACTTCGAAATGCTTTTAATATATTAAAACTTAGTACAAAAGGTTTGACACTAATTGAAACTACATGATCAAGAATTTGTTTGTTGACAAATATTTCTTTTTTTAATATTCGGAAATTTGCTACAATTCTATTTTATGTCATTTCTGCTTTGGTTGTTAACAAATAGTACTCTGATATTCCCAACACATTTGCAAGAAGTCTTAAATTTGTGTTTGGGATATTCTGAATCAAATGCGTAGGAATAAATATTGTCTCGGATCACCATAAACTAATAGTTTATCGGTCAATTTATGTGAAGAGTTAGTTGCAAATAATTTATAATATATATAATATAAATAATTTCATAGTTGAAAAAAAGTCAAATATTGATTTATGTTTCAATAAACCTTTAACTTCTTCTATAAGCTATTTATTTCCTTCATATACATAAAAATACCCGTTGTTAATTTTCAGGCAATAGTGTGGATTTATTTTTTTTTCATTATAAAAAGCATACAAAAATAAAAGTAAAGAAGTTGCGTTGTCAGTGGTCTAATTATAAAAATATATAAAACTGACAAAAAAAGTTCGTGATTTACATGATTTTATTAGGACTTCAGTTTTTAGCATCTATATTTATTTTAAATTTTTGTATATGAATCAAGGCGTATATTCTGTAAAAAACAAGATAATAGCGATACTTATATTTTATTATATTTTTTTTTTCTGTACGTTTCAGAAGAACCCATGCAAAAATTATTCTCAATAATAGAGTTTAATTTAAATTCAAGGCATCTGAGAAAGTTTTTTGGAATAGCTTACATACTATGGATGTATATTACAATAAACATTATTCAGCTTACTACTACTAATAAAACTCAAGACAGAGCTACCATAATAATGTCTTTAATTATGCTACAAAATGTGAGTAAATATTTCAATATTTTGATCAAAAATAACTACCGTTTTTAAGTATAATTAACATCTTTTAAAAACAACCCAATGTCTCCACCTAATTTTCAATTTCAAGACTGAGTATGTTGCACAGTATTCAGTTCATTAAATAGTGTGTTACGGTTAACTTTCTCTTGAAACACAACTTTTAGATAAAACAAAATTAGCTAGTCTTAAGTAATGGTATAGCCAATCATTGAGGTACCTTATTTAAATTCAACTTAAGCAAAATAAAATTAATTATAAAACTTGCCTACTCATTAAAATTCACTATTTATTAACCGACTTCCAAAAGTTATCAATTCGTTGGCATTTTTTTATATATGCTTAGCGATTTTTCAAAAACGGCTTGGGCAATTTTGATGATTTAAACTGCATTGCAGTAAGGACTATTGCGAAAAGGTTCTCTATAACGTGAGATTTGCGGTTTTCAAGAAAATCAGAAAAAAAAAAACCGTAAGTAGGACTACACTTCAGTGAATTTCAATGAATTTTTACTGTTTTCTCTAAAAGAGCTCAATAGATTTGAATATTTTAAATTGTATTCTACCAAGTTTTCTTCCAGTTTGATTTCGTATATTTTTCTATAACGTAAAACATACCGTTTTCCTGAAAATCGGAAAAACATCAAATCGATCTCGGCAGGGATAAGTTATCAACTACGCGGATGAATTCCCGGAAACCACCTAATAAATTTAGTGCCCGCGAAAACTTAAAAACAAATATATATATATATATATATATATATATATACATCTTAACTGAGTGTTATTTATTACATTAAAATTAATTTGCCGATCTACCTTTTTTAAAATTATATATTTGTTTTATTTCAGACTTTAATTACAGTAATACCTTATACAACAGGAATACTAACAAAACATCTCAAAGTAAAATACACGACTATTGACGATCTGTTCAATTCTGAAGTATTTAAGTTTAGCAAAAACAAACAACTTGCTCAAAAATGTGAAAAGAAGTGGAATGCCATTATTGCATTTTTGGGAATAATTTGCTTTTGGACTCATCTTGTTGGATTTTATTCTCTCACTTACCGTAATAAGATGACATCTACTTATCTTTTGAAATGTACAGCCAATAACAAATACGTAATGTACTTCTTTGTTTTCATCGAAGTATTTGTAGCTGCTTATTCTGAACTGAACATTTTAAGTTGTGCATTGTACTTTAGCGCCATTATAGAAATCTTTCAGTATAAATTGCTTGAGTACGTTGAGGTCAATCTCTGCAAAATATACGACAAGTTTGATGTTATTGAGTCAGAACAGGAACAAAGATTAATTAGTAAATATTTAAAAACATTTACACAATTTCATGTCCAAACAAGAGAGTAAGTTATTTTTTATTTTATAATATTTTACTATTTAGAGCAGTTATATTACCTTGCAAATGGTATGTAAAGTGAGATCACCATTTTCTTAACTATCGGAAGGAAATCATTAAAGTTCTTAAGTCAGTCAAATGGGTAAAATAATATTCGATTTCAAAAAGATAAAGGTACTCATTTTCAAAAAATTCTGAGTATTCTTTTACACTTTAATCGTCAACATCAATTTCCATTTTTTTTCTACGGGGCACAACTTTGTTTTTAAGACATACGCCTTTATATCTTTAAAATATGTTTTACAAATGTACAAAAAAATAATTAACATTTTTTTTCAAAACACTGCGATTTAAAATGTTTGGTCGTCGGGCCTATACATACAAATCATAACCTACGCATGCGCCAGAAAATGTGACTCCTGTGATGTTTTTGCGCATGATGAGAGTCATAATTTATTATGAAAAGATAAGCGAAAATGAAGGCCGAAAAAACCCACAACTAAAAACAAAAAAATCGAAGATTTGTTGCGTACAATGTAAGAAATTCTAC
The DNA here is from genome assembly GCA_034190945.1 of Octodonta nipae. Classification (NCBI taxonomy): domain Eukaryota; kingdom Metazoa; phylum Arthropoda; class Insecta; order Coleoptera; family Chrysomelidae; genus Octodonta; species Octodonta nipae. The sequence goes on along the minus strand of CM067221.1, from coordinate 33,625,238 downwards.
TGTTTGGCCTGTTTCTTCGACGTCTATAAATCTAAAATTTAATTACTTTTTGCGTTTAAAAATGTTTTAATAACTTTTGTATTTAGAATAATAAAGTTCTGTTTTCCTCCGCAGTTTTGGGTCACTTTGTTGAATGAAACAATATATGTTTTTCTAATAAATACTTAAATACAATTAAAAATAAAAAAGCCAGGCCAAATTACTTTTTGGGCTCTGCAGGCACCATATTTCATTGTCTTATATGAAGCAAAGCATTACGAGAACTAAATGGTAACTCACAGACGGGCGGATCCAGACTCGTGCTCCCGGGGGCGATCCTGTATTACATTTACCAAAATATAATTTTAAACCCATATTTCTTGGACTATTACATTAAAAGTAGTCTTTATGTGATTTAAACCCATAGAAGTAACCTTCTTCTAGGCTCTTGGAGTTAAAATTACCTTGTTTCAATATTAAATGTACTAACTTTGAGGCTCCCGGTGGGGGCGATCGCTTGTGTGAGGGAGAGAGTTTTACACTAGAACACATTTTTCCTCGAATGGGATGTGGACTGTGACAGTTGTTGTCCACATGACTTGACGAAGTAGTTAAAACCCTTGTCATTTATCTGGACGACCTTGAGCAGCTTCAGCACGGGAATATCGGGGTTACGAATTTATAAGATAGAATTTCAATCGAAAAGTTTGGTTGGGAGTTTGATGTTGATTAGTTATATGTTTCTCATTGACACCTCAACAGCCTTGCATGAATTTTCTTTGCAACAGCATACGGCCAATTTTCTCGACAGAAATTTTATGAAAAGGATTGCATAGAAATCTACTCCAAACTACCACTGTTAGTCTATCCCGTTTTTCAACAAGACAGTGCAATGTATTTCTGTCTTTTGCACATTGGCAGTGTCGACATTTCAATGTGTTAATTTTTTTCGGTTGATTTCTAACCTAGAAATCACAAGGACACGGTACGACTCCCGATTTGGAATCTCTGTGACTCCTAGATGCCGGAATACATTTCACGATAAAATATGAACTATATTAGTTGTTTATGGCATTCAATATGAAACGCGAGAAAATCAAACTTTACCAGCCCAAAGATCAGCCAGGTTTGAGAATAGATAATATCACCATCGAAGGCATACATGCTATTAGGCTGTGTCCCACCTCAACTCCATATAGGCGGTTTGGGCGTTGTTTTGCGTCAATGTGGCACCCGCAATCTATGAAACATGAAACACAAAAATAATTAGATTTGTCCTTACAGGAAAATAAATTAGTAAGATTTTAAATATAACCGGCCATATCGCATTTACATAGGTACAGTCTTAGAGTGCCTTGTTCCTAACAATATTATTGGTAATTCTTGTTTAGTTATTTGACTGTTGCATAAAGATTTATAGTGAATTCGATATTTGTTTTCAACCGCCAACTCCACTTTCTGTTGTTATTGGAAAAAACGCCATGGTAGTATGGAATTGCGGATTAAAAGGAAAGTATTAGAAATAAATATAGATAATCTATTACAACGTTGGACAAGTAATGCAATTTCATATTAGATGGCATGGAAATTAAACTCCACAACCTTCTAAGATCAAAAATATTTTATGAGCAAGTCTCACAAAAAGAATGAATCATTTTGATTTTCTGGATTCTGAAGAAATGTTAGAAAATAATACATATAACCTCATATTAAACAGAAGGAAATTAAATGAATTATCAGATAACGTAAAAAATTGTGTGTCCATTAAATAAATTATGTTATTGTTCTAGATATCGTCATTCCAATTTGGAAAAGTTTAACCATACTTTTTAAAATTAGAATGACGATATCTGACACCAGAAATTAAAAAAAAATATTGTATGACAATTATGCTCTTGGAAGTATGGAGGGTGGTTAACAGTATCCCCCAATTAAAGCCTCCTATGATACTAGACAGCTCTAATATTGATCTGTTTCTAGATGTCAACATTTTGACAAAAAATCCATTAACCCTGAAACCATGCATTTTTTGAGACAGAAATCCAAATATGTAATACTATATAAGGTGTTTCATTTAAAAACTGCAATTTCAATATGAATCACCATGTATATGTTATTAATGTATGTATATGTTTATACATTCTGATTGGATCATTTTTTACCGAGTAAACTCAGAATAACTGCTCAAACTTGGATTTTTTTCAAAAATTTATAACTTTCTGGTAACTAATACTGGAATATTAATAACTTATAAGTTGTTTTGGGCAATAACAACACAATCGAAATAAAACGACGTATATTGAAGGAAAACCAAACTTTTCAAAGTCTATTCTGACTTCGTTATCAATGGCTTTATATTTATTAATGTAAATTGCAATATGAAAATTTGTTTTATGTCATTTAAATTGACATTAGAAAATTTGTTGTTTTTAGAACCAACAAAACCCAGAACTCAAAAAACTGCATATAAAAGATTCCTTGCGAATGCAATAAATTTTATATTGGAGAAACATCGAGACAATTAAACGTACGAATAAATGAGCACAAGAATTACATAAAGAAGGAACAATTTGAAAAATCGAAAATTTGTGAACATGCTTGGGACCTAGGCCATAAAATACAATTTGACAATTCAACTATACTTCACAAAGAAGAACATAACACAAAACGAAAAATAAAAGAGTCTGCCTTAATTCTTTTGAATGAAGACGATTGTATCGCTTCTACTTCTGTAGTATTTAATCGTATATGATTACCGACAATTAAGGAAGAAATTATTAATGATAACCTCCTTTTGAACAACCTAGTATCGGGATAGTTCATAAGGTTTTTCCTAGGTTTTCCCGTATGGACGTTAATGGGATGACTGAAACAATAGAATTATTTGATCGCATTTCAAACTTATGACAAAGGCGTACCTACGAACGCTACTTATAAATTCTAAAGACAACTCTTTCAAATTCTTTTAATTTGAAAGCTGTTTAACTATAATACATGATCTTTAGAAATTTTTGTGCTACTTATATCTAAAAACAACAAATTTTCTAATGTTAATTTAAATGTCATAAATCAAATTTCATTTTGCAATTTACATCAATAAATAAATAAAATAAAAGTCAGAATAGACTTTGAAACGTTTGGTTTTCCTTCAATATACGTCGTTTTATTTCGATTGTGGTCTTATTGCCCAAAAAAAAAACATAAAAGTAATCAAGAATATGCCACAAACAATGTTTAGAAGTCAACTGGAATATTAGTCATCGTCAAAACGATAGTTTATGATATTAAGTTTATACAGACTCACGGTGGATACTACTGAACAAGAAGTTTTTAATTAATTCGAATTTAAATAATTTAGAGAGCTATTTTGCACATCCCGAAAGATATTTTGAAAGTTCATAAATTCCACTTCAACTTGTCTATCTTGGTTTTTCGCTATAATACCGAGAACTTGGTTTAAAATAATAGTAAACATTGCATTAAATGTACGAATATGCGACAGCCGGCCAGCGGTGCACTACTAATAGCTGTCCAGGCACATGGACGTATCTAGAATTTTCTTAAGGTGGGGACACGATGAAAATTATGGTACATTGTACTTTTTTTATTTAGATAACTACTGCCTGCTCATATCGGTATATTTTTTTATTGGTTTATTAAGTTAATGTTTCCTGTATACAGTTTACTGATATTCATTAAATGACTTTTTTCCACTGACTGGATCCGCCATTCTCAAAACATCGGAGGGTCCTTCGTTTAAGCCAAATTTCAAAAGCAGTATTAATACATTTTACGAGTACGGCACTATGACAAAAATCCAATATCCACGAAGCATTTTATAAGCTTTCAAAATATATTTCTAAAAATCATTTAAATTGCAATTCTTCGAGATCTACTTAACGAATAATATCGATCTTCAGCGTTATTAATCTCAACGTTATAAACTATTACTAGGAGGCAGATTGAGGCCAACTGTTATTAAAACCACGTTATGAACTTTTTAAAATCACTTACTTTACATCGGTTTTTCCAGATTTTCTTTAAGAAAAATGTTGCGATCTAAATTTTTTAAAACATTCATTTTGAAAATTTTCTGATTCTCTACAATTTTTCTATTGACGGCATTATGAACAGATCATTACTTTTTACACTATAAGCCAAAAAACGAAAATACGCAATATTTTTTGGGGTTTTTAAGGCTCAAATAATTTACTTCTAGGAAGTTGCTGTTAAAGTGATAGCAGTCATGACTCGTAAACTATTATTTACGTAGTGGTCTATGCTGTTTGTTGTTGAAAATTATATCACCTAAAAATCTCTATTTACTCTCTATTTACTGGTGTATAAATATTGCTTGTTGCTTTAATTAAATAAAATCACAAAAAAATCTTTAGAGCATATAGAGAATACTTTCTTCGAGGTATCATTCAATTGTGGGAAGCGCAACTGATGAAGGTTCCCTAACCAGAAACAATATATATCTATATATAAATAGGCAAAGACAAAACGATTAGGTACCATTTTCTCCTCTGTATCTAAACCGATTCTCTTCGTTTTTGTTTTATTTAGTAAATACTGACGACCTTCAGTGTAGAACATTATTCTATAATATTGGTTCATTCTTTTAATAAAATATAAGAAAAATTCATTATTTACGTCCATACTGTCAACAACAAAGAACTGACAGTGCTGCCGCAGCCAGACGGTCAAAACTCAAATCATTGAGTAATTATATATGGACGGATCGTTCCTTAGATGCTGTTATATACTTAGAGCATGTACTTCTGGAAGTGGCATGCAAGCGTTGTTATTGTTTAGTGGTAAAATAGTCAATGTAGTAGATCAGTATTGATTTTTCGGACACGTTGCAGTAACTTTCATATTAAATATTCTGTTTTTAATGTGAATTTAATTATTTGATTAATGTATTACTATCACAACAATTGTCAGATAGAGGACAATAGAGAATGTATTAAATATTTAAGTTCTCCTAGGGTTGTTTGTCCTCTCTTTTCTTTAATATTCCTGAACTTGATTGAAACCGCAAATGACGAAAACTTTTAGGTTGCAACAAACAATCTTCCAATTATTATATCGAATATTTTGCCAGGAGCGGTTCCAGCCAAAAATATTTCGAATACCGATATTTGATTACATTTTTTTATTATTTCAGTAGATTTGTCAATATGAGTGAACAATTTTGGACAATACATCTACTTCTTCGATTTCTCCACAACTCTGTTTCTTATAAAAATATACTTTTTACAATTTCATGAAATAGGGTCGAATTTCAACCACTGGGCGACCACTAATATATATATATATATATATATATATATATATATATATATGTGTGTGTAAAAAATAATGACACCTCGAAGAGAATATTCAATATCTCTGACAGGTGAAGTTAACCTGAAAATTTCATCGTGACATTCTAACCTAGGAATTACGGGTAACAGCAATTACATGGAGCGGTTCCAGATTCGGAACCTCTATGTGCTAGTTTCCCAGAAAGTCCTAGATGTCGGTCTTTACATCTCGCGTCTTCAAGCACATAGAGGGTGGGGCAATAGTATGTGGACGGAAGATTGTAACTATACTGATATGTATGTAAAAATCGACCGCCAGAAGAGGGTGAAAGGTAGTGAGAAATTCAAATTGTTTGAGCAGTTATTCTGAGTTTACTCGGTAAAAAATGATCCAATCAGAATGTATAAACACTCATTAAGAAATATCCCTTATTCTCTACACCTTTCCTGTAGACGACATTACGATTACTTCATTACGTTTTACTATATATGCAATAAACAAAAGAAATTCGTATTTTTGCGGGCTTTTATTGTTTAAATCGTTTACTTCTACGGGTTTGCTGTTAAAATTTTAGCAATAGTTATCTACACATTGTTACTGACGTGATGGTATAAGCGAATTGCTGTTAAATTAAAAACGAGTTAAATTTTGCGCTATGAACTGGTGTATTATAGATATATCTTTAAATATTCAGGTTTGCCCCTGAAAATATTAAATTTAACTTGAATTTTCTTATATCTTTATTTAACTAATCGCTTAACAAAATTCCAACTAATAAATTGTTCATCAAGCTACTATACAACGTGATGTCTACAATTTTAATCCAATTATGTTACAACAGCAATTTTACAGGTTAATAGAACACACTCGTGGTTTCCAAAAAGTCCTCTTGATTGTCCAATGCCCAGCAGGAATTGTAAACTTTGTCTCTTCCTGTTATTTTTTCCTTGAGGTAAGTGTTTAAACTCAGATATTTATTTAGGTGGTTAGAAAATTATTGCAGATAAGAACATTATTATCAACTAAAGACGAGCAATATTTTTCAGTGACTCTCGATTATGAAAAATTGTTTCGTAATATTAATGTTAAAGCTCTTGCCATAGTAACCTCAAACGGCAGATCAATTTAGTTTTATATAATTATTAGTAGTTGTTGCATAAACAGGAAATTGTTATATAACTCTTAACTCGGCATTATTAACTGAATTTATTGATATTAATGAATTGCAAAAACATCCGTTTTCATCATAGTTACGTCAAGGCCGTAGCCAGGAATTTTTTCAGGGTAGGTTTTTTTGGGGGGGGGGGGGTTGGATAAATTTCTTGATTGGTGATAGGCTGCAAAATGTATATTTTTGTTCATGTATTTCCCGGATATATAACATTGCATAAATATAAAATTTATACTTATGATAAACATGATTAATTGGTTAAAATTGAATCTTGAGACCAAAAATTCCAAAATTTCAGAGGGGGGTTTGAAAAAGATGTTATCATGGCAGCTTCTTGGCCAACTTGCTTACCATATTTCAGATTTTTAGGAAACATTTGCTACAGTTTGAACAATAAGAAGTAGCCCTTTCGATTCCAGTAAATTTCTGCTTCATCTTTACCTGAAATTGTATTAACAATGAATAATTTCTAAGAATAATGACTCTCATATTTGGCTCTATCTTATATGGCTGCAGGTAATTTCTCAACATCTAGGAAAACTTGCTATTTCATGTAACTGCTGGGGCGTTTTTTTATTTTCAGTATTATTTGGCACTTGGATAATATATGGTCTGTCTTAACGGAGCAAAACCCTCATTTACTAATTTTATTATAAGGATGCTGAAGCTATTTAGATAAGCCAACAGAGTCAGATACCGTCAGTAAAACATTACTAGTTGCATAGTACTTTAATGTAAGAAGAAGTTTTGTTATGTTACTCATTTAGTTGTTGTTATATCTCCATTTTATCACTAATATGATTTAATGGTTCCACTCACGGTGAAAAGCCATTGTCCTGTACACCCACAACCATAAGAAGTATATAGCAGGGTTGAATTCGCATGGAATAAGGCCGAGAAAAACTCGTCTTATTTCATACATACCCCAGTTCGTTTCAACTCACAAAGCACTCTGCGACCTCGTATCGTTCTTTATGATATTCCCATACATTGAAATAAAAGTAAATTTATTATGAATGAAAATTTATTTGAACTATTGCAAACGGTTAATGAACGTTTACGTTTGGTTTATTTTCCAAAATATTTTATGATAAATTATGTCTTCTGTTTGTTTGTCGCCCCTCCTTCAGTTTCTTCACAAAATTTTCGGTCGACCTCCTTGAATTCTTTTTTAGTTTTTGGAATACCTAGGTTCTTTCGTCTAGCTATGAACGTTGCATGTACTGGAATTTTTTTGCCTTAGAGAATCCATTCGTTAAAAAATGTAACGTCACTGTTGAGGTATGAACATTTTTAATGTATATACTTTGATTAAAACAGCAGTGCTGTACAATCTTTCTCAAAAATATTACTAATGCTATTAAATTCTTCGTGAACCTTTCTGACAACTTGCTTGTGATACGAGTCATTATCGTTTACCAAATTGTGAACAGTTTCTCCACCATGTGCTGTAAGAGACAAGGCAGGATCTTCAGGGTGTTCATCTAGGCTTGTCAATGCTTCTTCACTGTCCATATTTTCGATAAAATATATTGGAACTTCTTCTCCCATTGCTATTTTCGCTAACTTCACTTTGTCTTCATATAATAAAGCTGGGAAATTCCAAAAACACACATTGACATTACTGCTCTAAAGCTTGTAGATGCTTAAAATTTCTACCATGAGGGCAATCACAAAATGGCATACTTGAATTTACAATATATGCTATTTGATATATATTTTCTTCAATGGTTAATATTTTCTCAATATCTTCTTTCTACAGCTAATAAATACACCACTCTAATCTTCTTTCCCATAGTTTGGTAAAATACTCGTTAAGCAAACTATTACTAGCTATTTTCTCACTTGATATTAGAACAGAGAAATTATATTGAGCTTCTTCCGGTGTGTTGAAATATAATACATCTCTAAACATTTGCATAATAGTGCGGCTATGCTATTTGTGAACATTCTGGTTACTTTGCCATAGCCACCTCCATTTCCTTGACATATGTGAAACGTACAAAATAATAAATGCGATCTTGAAAAAAACGGCTTACAATGCATTTCGCTCTGCAGCGCTATCGTCTGTCACGAAATTTTGCGGAGAAAATTCTTTGGCCTTAAGCTGTTGTTTCTTTTGATAAACAAAATGATCAAGCCGTTCGAAAAAGATTGGTTACATGATCCGGTGGAATCAATGAAAATAATTTTATTGGGAAATTCTCGTTGCATAATTGGAGTGATAACAACTATTAAAAGTGATTTCAACTTTCTCGAAATACCCAATATGTCTTGTACTGTAGAGGCGTTTGTCTCAATAGTAGGCGAAATATTGGAGCTATTATCTATACCGATACAGCACACGTCTTGGTTGTGCTGCACTGGACAATGGCTTTACAGATCATACAATAAAGACAGATGGGCAACTCAATGTTATATAAAACATTTTTACAAAAAATATAACCGACTTCTACCTACAACTAAAAAGCTAAAAATAATTATAACAAAATACAACTCTAGCAAATAAATAACACATTCAATGTTGTAAGGTACCTACCCAGGAAGTAAAAAATGTAAACATTAAAAGGTGCTCATTCTATACAAATTAATTACCTACCAATCTAGTATATTTTTGAAGTCGGTGCCAATCAAATCTAAAATCCTTCATTGCTTACTTATCTACTAATTCATCAAACTTGATTGTTGCTTGGCACCGACTTCAAAAATATACTAGATTGGTAGGTAATTAATTTGTATAGAATGAGCACCTTTTAATGTTTGCATTTTTTACTTCCTGGGTAGGTACCTTACAACATTGAATGTGTTATTTATTTGCTAGAGTTGTATTTTGTTATAATTATTTTTAGCTTTTTAGTTGTAGGTAGAAGTCGGTTATATTTTTTGTAAAAATGTTTTATTTTAAACTTTTTAGTTTTTTTTAACTCAGGTAGTTTTCATTCTTTATTTTTTATTTTGTATGTATAACCTTAATAGACAGAACCAGGTAACATCGAAAGCCTCAATATAGCACAATGATACTTTATCATTTAAATTGACAGGTAAATATTTACGAACAAAATGTACTAGTACGCGTTGACTTAATAAGCCCAAAATATATTTATGCCTTATGGACTACGCCATGTAACCTTTTTCAACTTTTTTTGACAACCCTGTATAACTAGATAATTCCACTCCAACCTATGTACCAACCAGCCTCTACATACGACTGCCCACGGACAAGCATAAATTTGTTAGCTGCCTTCTGTAAACTATAGGACGGAGTAGAATCCATCGTATATTTACGGAGTCAAATCCGTGCTATATTTCAACCATAATATATAACTCCTTGTGGGCTACCCGATAAATTATTTCCTTTTTAATATTTTATGTTATCGCCCTGTGTAACATTAATTCCTCTCCACACTTTATTCAACTTCTTATGGGCTATAAAAGAAAAAAAAAAAATTAATCACACTGTATAAATATAATTCAACTCCAGCATATATTTCAACCATCCTGTAGGTATATGATTTGCTTATGTTCACATCATATAACAGTTTTTTAATAACCCTATATAATTTTAATTTCACATTTTTTTCAACATTTTTATACCACCAAACGTCCAGTACCCCTATATTCCAACCATCCTGTATATACGGCTGCTTACGGACCACTATCATTCTAGTCCGTCCTATATTTCAATCTTCATATAAATGAAACTCCTTCTAAAACTTTACTTTGTGATTTTGTTTGCTATAACTAAACACCCTGTCTATAAGCCACCAAGTAACAGTTTAAAGTTTGACATGTGTTGTCACTGAATTTTCTATTATGCCGGGAGAATGTAACAACCAAAAGTACCGTCTTCGCAAAATGGAAAAATTTGCATTTAAATAGGTATTTACCTGGTATACAAACAAAACGAGCTTGGTACTCATTAATTTAAGGAGCCGAAAATACTATGCTTTACTACCTATAAGCTTGAGATGTACATAGAAAATTTTCAAATTCGCAATTAAAACTTCCAGTGCCTAAAATTACCGCACTATTACGTTGGAATTAAAATATTTATGAGGAAATGTCCGTTATGTCATTTCGATGAAATTTTTGATAAGAATTTTGGATTTTTTGGCGATTTTCTGGAAAACTGCAAGTTGCACGTAGCAGAAAAGTATATGAGATCACCTAAGGATCTTCCTTAATAGATTAAACGTTATAAACCTATACACATCCATAAGGAGTTATCGGAAAATCCGCCAATATGTTAGGGATATTGGTCGATTTCCATGCACGCATGTGTTCATTCACAAATTTTATCACTTTACCAATATAATTCTTTTCCAAAATTTGAAGTTTCACCAATCCGGATATATACTCTATTAAACAAGACCATATTCATCCAAAACGGTTCATCACAGGAGAAGAAATCAGGTAACATACATACAAAAAAAAAGCGAAAAAAAAATACGCGACGAATTGATAACCTCCTCCTTTTTGGAAGTCGGTTAAAAATGTGTTCACATTTTCTCCCATGAAAAGTTAGAATAAGCATAATAAGCATCTTCAGAACTTCTTCAAGGACTAAATTTGACATTTGTTGTGTTTGACAGATCATCACCATACTAAAAAGAAGAAATGTGCAAAATGTTCATGCCGTTTCTGGTCCCAGTAGAGGGATGTATCCTCGAAATAAATAAAACTAATATTGGAATTAAATTTATTTATTTACAAAAGATAAATTAACAAATGCAGTTGAAAATTGCAGTACTTATTTAGTCATTAGATTGATTCATAGTTCCATAGTTAAAACTAACAAAAATATTATAAATATCAATATTATATATACAGTGAGGGATGTGTTGGTTGAGAGAAATACATCAAAGGATTCATTTAATAAAAATGCACAAATGGTTGGAGTTTTCAATTTTTATTTATAGTTGTGTTTTTTTGATATGCTCATGCTTCTGCTTTCGCTTCTAGTTATTCGAGTAACTAGAAGCGAAAGCAGAAGGCTACGAGAATTATGCGAAATATATATATATATATATATATATATGAAGAAATATTTATCCGGGAATACATCCGTTCGTTACGGTGAACCGTAACTACGCATTGAGAATGCCAAGTGAGTATATATATATATATATATATATATATATATATATATATATATATATATATATATATATAAACATTGCTGGTATTATAGTATTAGATAGATTTCTTGATTTGGTTAGTACAGCTTAGATAGTGTTAGTATTTCGATGTAAATTCTATTCAGAATTAGCTGTTGTAAATATTAGAATTTTACGTATAAATAAAGTTTTAAAAAATATTTAAATATGTTACGGATACACTAGACTAAAAATGTTAGTGAAATCTTTTGATTAAAAACGTAAAATTGAATTAGAGAATCTTGTTACTAATATTGATGAAAAACAACAAAATCTTGCCACTGCGATGGAAAATGAACAACAAAATCATGTTTCCACAATGAAAAGTGAAAAACAGAATTTACTTGAGGGGTTACTCTCGAAATTTGAAGAAAAACAATAGCAAATTGAATTAACCAGCAAAAATGAATATCAAGTATTAGAAGAAAAAAGGTAATAGCAATTTGTATAATTAATGCAAATAGTTAGGCAAGTTAATGAAACAGTTAATGAAAGAGTGCAAATAGTGGAAGCAGACATAAAAGAGATAAACGACGACATAAGGATCCTAAAAAGCAATGTGGATAGTCTTGAAACCAAAGTTTTAGGATAGGGTTACCAAACTACCATCGGTCCGTAGTTCGTCTGCAAATTTTTATCTTTCGTCGAAATTTTGAAAATTTATACATAACAATATTTGCAAATTAAAACAGCTAATAAAGCACTAAAAATCTTTCAAAGTTCTCAGAAAATGAAGCCATATAAATATGTAACAAATAAGTAAAATTTGCTCCATTTTATAATGTTACTGCTGTCACTGAAAAATCTGTTTTGAATAATTTTTTAAATACTTGTTTTTAGGAATTACAACCTGATGAGAATCTTATGATGGTTTCTATTATCATAACAAGCATCAGCTTGTTTATTGGATATTGTTATGCTGGTCAACAGATATCGGATATGGTACGACTTAATTCCCAAAAGTAATATGAAATTTCTGATCAAGATAATATGTTTCAGTTCGAAATAGTACACAAGAAAATGACCTCGTGCAGTTGGATTTATTGGGATACAGATAACAAAAATTCGTTGTTGATAATATTAGTCAACACCGCAAAGAAAATTGAACTCTCTCTGGCTGGAGTTGTTAAGGTTGAATACCAGTTAATTTTAAAAGTAAGTTTAGGATAAAATTGAGATTACAATTTACATGCATACTCGTTCCTTTTAGAATATTATTTAAATTATGTCATTTTACTCTTAATCTTATTTATTTTAGAAATTCTTGATACGAATTTATTTAGGTTTAAAACAAATACACTAAATAATAATTCTTCTGTATTTCTCCACAATTCACAGTAACAATACCTCACTTCTAAACTACATATACCGTGTTCTAAACGTTGACTAATGAAAGGAAAACGAATAGATTGAATAGATAAACTGAAAATCTGCGTGTAATCGAGGCATTTAAACATCAATTGTGCTTTCGCGTACGTTCTGGAGCATATGTCGCCTTTCTTATACTACTTCTTTACTTAACTTGAAGAATTCAAGCAAATATGTTTGTACTGTCTTTTATCATCAGCCGTTTTAGTCGGAAAGATGGTTTTTGTTCTCGCAATGATTTTTTCTTTTCACTCCGATTGTCCCGATCATAGTCATTTCCATTATAGGAGGCCAGTCGATCAAAATGAACCACCTCCAACTTGATTCTCGGAATCCCGATAATGCTATAGACAACATCGTTGATTCCCTTGAGCATTTCGAATGGAGCATCCCAAACTGGTTTGAACTTTAGATAGTTGTCTTTGATCTCAGACTGAATTTGCCTTCAAATCATAAAGTGTTTTCATCTGATCACTGGTTGCAAACATCTGTTTATGTTATGCTTTGTCTAAGTTGGTCGGCATAACCATAACTTCTCTGGTCGGTTCTCCTGTTGAGTCAAAGACCAAATCCCACAGTAGTCTTATCTTCTTTTCGAACAGTAGTCTGGTAGGAGTCAGTTCTGTGCCGTTGTGGACGGTTGAGCGATAAGTCAACACGAATAGAGGAATAAGCTCATCCAAATGACGCTGGTTATTGCTAAGGACCTTTTTTCATTCCGATTGTCCAGATCATAGTGTTACGAGAATTCATCCGACAGCTGGTGCAATCGGCCCTCAACCAATTCATGGAAGGAAATTATTCCGATAAATTCGTGGAACCCCAAATGTTTGTCTCTCAATCGGCGGACCGCTGCCGTTACTGGGAATTCCTTTAAAGCTTCCAGAACGTGATGGAATTTCCCGATGGTTCGTGGACGTACCAGACAGTTCCAAGATAATTGTATAAATAAGAAGAGCTAGCGATAGGAGGATTCAATTTTCGTCGGTCGTTTGTACAGTTAAGATAAAATGTAAATAGTAGTTTCTCTGAATATAAATTTGTGTAAAAGTAGTGGAAATAAATTAGAGTGAGTTAGACTGTGTTTTTAAATAAATCCAAGAACTGAACTGAACCCGAGTGTGAAAATAAAAACATTACAATAGTCATTTCCATTATAGGAGGCCAGTCGATCCAAAAGAACCACCTGCAACTTGATTCTCGGATTCCGGCTAATGCTATAGACAAAATCGTTGATCCTCTTGAGCATTTCGAATAGAGCATCTCAAGCTGGTTTGAACTTTAGAAAGTCCTGTTTGACCTCTGGGTGTTGTATAACCAGACCGAATTTGCCTTCAAATAGTAAGGTGTTTTCATCTGATCACTGGTTGCAAACGTCTGTGTATGTGTGTGGCCAGCATGTTTTGTCTAAGTAGGTCGGCATAACCATAACTTTTTTGGGCGGTTCTTCTGGTGAGGCAAAGGCCAAATCACACAGTAGTATCTTTGTTTCGAACAGTATTATGGCAGGAGTCACTTTTGTGCCTTTGTGGGCGGCTGAGAATTTTTCACCAATCTGTCAGATTGTGGATGCAAAGGGATGGTTCAGGTATTCTTGATACCTAACATCGTACATACCTTCTGTAATATGTTTGAAAAACCGCTAAAATACTATTCCACCAGAACCGTTACCAGTGTGGTTAGCTCCTGATTGGGTATGGCTCTTGGGCGCGGGGAGGGAACCTGCGATATCTTGCAATTCTTTAAAAGAAGATGCTTAATTTGTATTATTGCATTTTGCCTTTGGTACTAGACTTTGGATCCCTACTGGCTGCACAGATGTCAAATTTCCTATACTAGGCTCTAACGTCTTCTAAATAATTTAATCAGTAAAATATTTGATGAATTTACTCTAGCCTTATTCAAGGCCAGAAGACTTCCGGTGATCCCATTATGTCTTTCGATCAGGGCGGCCGGCACTGTTTTTTGGGACTACTAGTTGGGCCAACTTTGCTCCCTTCATCGTTTCTTACGCTAACTTAAGGAACCCCATTGGAGTACGACCAAGTAGCTAGTTACCTCCTCCTATCGTGCCCTGGGTGCCCCACTCTTCTTGAAAAATTGTGTCTGGTATTCCATGTTTAAAATGGCCTGGAATCGTTCCCTGAAATCTGTGGATATTTGTTGTTGTGTTGAGAAGCAAGCCGTCCTTATTAAATGATACTCCTGATAAATTTGGGAAGTTATTGAATTCCCGTTTGACGATATTTCTTTTGTAAAATAGTACTTTGGATATGAAAGCAGCAATGATATTTTTTGTAATAATCAAGTTTAATTCATCATCTTGAGTTTAACCTAGACTCCGAAAATTTTGTAAACATATTGACATATGGTGATTTCTGGTGTTATTTCCCAGAAAGTGCTTAAACATTCATCATCTTGAGTTGGAGATTGGTATCATTAAACAATTTATAAAGGTCTATCAAGTACGCAATATAGCTCTTTGAAGAAATAAGGCTGCTGCGCAATTCTGGGTTTTTGTTTTCTTGGAACTCTATTCAAGTTTGATTCTGTTTAACTTGAATGGGTACACAGTCTTAATTCGAGTTCGCGAAGGGTAATATTTTACACCATTCTTACTTTAGAGTAGATTCTTGCTCTTATTACTCCCAGATTAATCGTTTGCTCAACTATATCGTACTCTTCAGCTTTCTCATTTTAAAGAGCTTATCATGCACACATGCAAGTATATTGTTATATACTCCGTGGGTTCAATTAATTAAAATTTAAAAACTAATATTCACTACCACTTTCTAGAACTTTTAGTTACATCAAATATACACAACAGCTGATTCGAATATCACAATAATAATACAACATAAGCTCTTCGCCGTCTCTAACTAACTCCTGCGCTGATGGGCTGATCCATTTAAAATCAGCATCGAATTCTTTCGTACAATCAATCAATTTTACAGTTGTCGAGTTATTTCGAGATAAGTTTTTCTTCCCATATGAACCTTCTAGCTCTTCTTTTTTTCTATCCCAGCGATTGATGTCTCACGGAATTAAACCGGAGACGGACTGGATAGATTTTTATAACATTATTATAATAATCTTATAGGTTAATTGAGTGACCTGTTTCTATAATTCGATGGAAAAAAATCAATATACTCTTACCATTGATATGCCCCAAATCTAAACAGATTGTGAGTTAGAGTCGAGCAAGTACCTTTTGATGGCCAACGCATCTTTGAGGCAGCAATCAAGTGAATTCATCATAAACCAATTGCTGGCGATGATTCCAGTTTGTACCAAATAATAGTTCGTGATATATTTTCTCATCCTTAACAATTGACAATAATAATGTTTCATTTTTTGGTAGACAGAACTCATCCAGCTAAATTGAAAATTGGCACACTAGTCAGTAGGTAAATTTAAATTCAATAGCATATAATAAGAATTTCCAATTTACATAAAATTTAAATTCATTGAAAAGAGGTCAGAATCATCTTACCTTGAATTATTTGGATGTTTAAATATACAGTTTTGTTTTCAGATGTGGTGTCATCTTACAAAACTTTCATATAAATAATAATAATAATAATAATAATAATAATAAGACAACACACTCTTCCGACAATCAGAAAAAGGGTTTTATAGAAAACTTAACAACAACAATAATAATGAAGCCCCTAGTTACCCCAGTAAAACAGACATCGAGGAATTCTGGAAAACACAGCTTTCCACAACAATCTCCTATAACTCCGGAGCCAGCTGGATTAATGAGGAGGAGGCTGCATCTCAGAACTGTGAGGCCATGCAACACCAACCATTTACAACGGAAGATACATCCAACATAATGAAGAACCTCCATAACTGGAAAGCACCAGGACCAGATGGTGTACAAAATTACTGGATAAAGAAACTGTACGCAACCCACGAAACACTAACAGCCCTTATAAATGACGTAATTGCCCACCCACACAAGATGCCTAGTTTCCTAACGCATGGTACTACATACCTCTTACCAAAGGACGACCTATGTGCACAGGACCCAGCAAAGTACCGACCAATCACTTGCCTTCCAACCTTATACAAACTCATAACATCATGCATTAATCATCGCATTTTCAAACATTGTGAACTGAACAACATAATTACTCAACAACAAAAGGGATGTGCGAAAAATTCGATGGGTTGCAAAGAACAACTGATAATTGATTCCGTTGTCTGCAATCAAGCCCACGCCAAACGACGTAATCTCTACATGGCATATGTGGACTACAAAAAGGCCTTTGATTCAGTTCCACATGATTGGCTCATTAAGGTGCTGAAACTCTATAAAGTGAATAATTGTATTATTAACTTTTTAGAACATGCCATGGCCACCTGGCAAACCAAAATCTCACTGAATGAAGCCAACTGTTCGATACAAACTGACCCTATTCCAATCAGAAGGGGTATATTCCAGGGAGACTCTCTTAGCCCGCTGTGGTTCTGCCTTGCCATGAACCCTCTCTCAAACAAACTGAACTCAACTAATTTTGGGTTCAGTCTCAAACACAACAACGTACAAGCATTAAAGATAAACCATTTGTTATACATGGACGACTTAAAGTTGATGGCAGCTACAAAACAACAGCTGCATGATATGCTTAAAATGGTAGAAGGGTTCTCTAGTGACATCCATATGAAATTTGGCCTAGACAAATGCCGAATTATTAATATTGTTAAAGGCAAAATACAGCAGGGACACTTCGAAATGGGAGATGGCACCTCAATTGAATCTATGGGGGAAGGTCATACTTATAAATACCTTGGAATAAAGCAGGCTCAACGTATTGATCACATGACTATGAAAAAGGACCTAACAGCAGAGTTTTATAGAAGGGTAAGACGACTGTTGAAAACCAAACTAAACAGTAAAAATCTGTTTCAGGCTATTAACACCTATGCGTGTTCAGTGCTCAGTTACTCTTTCGGTATAGTTAATTGGTGCAAGACTGACATTGAACAATTACAACGAAAAGTTCGAGTTTTACTAACAAAAGCTCAAAATCACCATCCAAAGAGCTCTGTCGAACGTACAACTTTGCCACGGTATGAAGGAGGAAGAGGATTGGCAGATCTAAGTAAACTATTAGATCAACAAATTTCTATTTTGCGTAGTCATTTCCAGAAACTCGCAGAATTTTCTGATCTACATAGAGTCATGTGCCAGGTTGATGACTCAACACCACTGCGACTGACACAACAACATGTCCAATTACACCACCAGACCACAGATCAGAAACTGCTGAAATGGAAAGAGAAGCCCCTTCATGGAAGACATATAAACGACATCAACCAAGATTATGTCGACAGTGCAGCGTCGAACTACTGGTTGATCTCTGGTCATATGTTCCCTGAAACGGAAGGCTTTATATTGGCAATCCAAGATCAAGTAATTCCAACTAAGAACTACCTAAAGTACATCGTTAAAGACCCTTCCATTAACAACGATAGATGCAGGTACGGTTGCCAAACATCTGAATCTATCCAGCATATCACAGGAGGTTGTCAAGCGTTCGCTGCAACTGAATACAAAGAACGACACGATGCTGTGGCAAAAATACTTCACCAGGAACTAGCACTGAAACATGAATTATCACAGTCGGTAAGATTACCATACTATAAATATAAACCAGAATCTGTTTTAGAAAATAACAACTACAAGCTGTACTGGGACCGCACGATACTGACCGATCGGTCTGTTGCTCACAATAGACCAGATATAGTTTTGGTAGATAAAGTCTCTCGGAAAACAACTTTAATTGACATAGCAATTCCCAACAACAATAATATCAATATCAAGCAGGCTGAGAAAATAACCAAATATAGAGATTTGGAATTTCAAATAAAGACTCAGTGGAACATGAACAACACACGAACTGTACCAATTGTTATGTCAACGACAGGACTAGTCCCAAAACATCTCTTAAACAATTTAAAATACCTCGGTCTGGACGAACACCTTTACAAACAAATGCAAAAAGCCGTCCTGTTAGGAACAGCCCGGACGGTCAGAAAATTTATGGGGAACTGCAGCCACGACGCCAACCACGGGCCTGATAACCTGGCAAGGGCTCCCACAGAGCTAAACCCTTTTGATATGTAGTATATCTGGGGTTTAGTGAATTTTCCCCTAAAGGCACACTATGTACTATGTGTGCCTTAGAGGGAGTGTGATGCCATACATTGTATGGTCAAGTCGGATAATAATAATAATGTGGTTCTGCCTTGCCATGAACCCTCTCTCGAACAAACTGAACTCGACTAATTTTGGGTTCAGTCTCAAACACAACAACGTACAAGCATTGAAGATAAACCATTTGTTATACATGGACGACTTAAAGTTGATGGCAGCTACAAAACAACAGCTGCATGATATGCTTAAAATAGTAGAAGGGTTCTCTAGTGACATCCATATGAAATTTGGCCTAGACAAATGCCGAATTATTAATATAGTTAAAGGCAAAATACAGCAGGGGCACTTCGAAATGGAAGATGGCACCTCAATTGAATCTATGGGGGAAGGTCATACTTATAAATACCTTGGAATAAAGCAGGCTCAACGTATTGATCACATGACTATGAAAAAGGACCTAACAGCAGAGTTTTATAGAAGGGTAAGACGACTGTTGAAAACCAAACTAAACAGTAAAAATCTGTTTCAGGCTATTAACACCTATGCGTGTTCAGTGCTCAGTTACTCTTTCGGTATAGTTAATTGGTGCAAGACTGACATTGAACAATTACAACGAAAAGTTCGAGTTTTACTAACAAAAGCTCAAAATCACCATCCAAAGAGCTCTGTCGAACGTACAACTTTGCCACGGTATGAAGGAGGAAGAGGATTGACAGATCTAAGTAAGCTATTAGATCAACAAATTTCTATTTTGCGTAGTCATTTCCAGAAACTCGCAGAATTTTCTGATCTACATAGAGTCATGTGCCAGGTTGATGACTCAACACCACTGCGACTGACACAACAACATGTCCAAGTACACCACCAGACCACAGATCAGAAACTGCTGAAACGGAAAGAGAAGCCCCTTCATGGAAGACATATAAATGACGTCAACCAAGATTATGTCGACAGTGCAGCGTCGAACTACTCGTTGATCTCTGGTCATATGTTCCCTGAAACGGAAGGCTTTATATTGGCAATCCAAGATCAAGTAATTCCAACTAAGAACTACCTAAAGTACATCGTTAAAGACCCTTCTATTAACAATGACAGATGCAGGTACGGTTGCCAAACATCTGAATCTATCCAGCATATCACAGGAGGTTGTCAAGCGTTCGCTGCAACTGAATACAAAGAACGACACGATGCCGTGGCAAAAATACTTCACCAGGAACTAGCACTGAAACATGAATTATCACAGTCGGTAAGATTACCATACTATAAATATAAACCAGAATCTGTTTTAGAAAATAACAACTATAAGCTGTACTGGGACCGCACGATACTGACCGATCGGTCTGTTGCTCACAATAGACTAGATATAGTTCTGGTAGATAAAGTCTCTCGGAAAACAACTTTAATTGACATAGCAATTCCTAACAACAATAATATAAATATCAAGCAGGCTGAGAAAATAACCAAATATAGAGATTTGGAATTTCAAATAAAGACTCAGTGGAACATGAACAACACACGAACTGTACCAATTGTTATGTCAACGACAGGACTAGTCCCAAAACATCTCTTAAACAATTTAAAATACCTCGGTCTGGACGAACACCTTTACAAACAAATGCAAAAAGCCGTCCTGTTAGGAACAGCCCGGACGGTCAGAAAATTTATGGGGAACTGCAGCCACGACGCCAACCACGGGCCTGATAACCTGGCAAGGGCTCCCACAGAGCTAAACCCTTTTGATATGTAGTATATCTGGGGTTTAGTGAATTTTCCCCTTAGAGGGAGTGTGATGCCATACATTGTATGGTCAAGTCGGGATAATAATAATATATGTCTTTATTGTAACACAGAAGGGTTACAAAAGGCGAAGTTAAAGCATAAGCTTTCTATCTTAAATAGATGCATAAAATGTCTAAAACTCTTTAAGTTTCTTTTAAATATACTATTTAATATCAGTTACTTCTCTTTCAGGCAGCACAACTTTGCTACAGTTTAATTAGTATGTCACTGAACATAAAAAAATAAATCTGCTTGTAAATACATTTATACATTTGTTTAATATAAATCATTTATATAGCTTTAATAATAATAATAAGAATAATATAATTGAAAAATGTTAATACTTATGATAAATATATGTGATATTGTGCAATAAAATCATATGCTTAGTTTTTTTAGTTTGCTCTCTAAGCGGTATTTTTTTCTCATTAAACCTGAATCAAAATGTATGTACTATTATTAGGTGCAATGTCTACGATTGCTTCTTGGTTGTTGTCCGGTCTGATTTTTGTATTAACTTGGATGAAAATCTTCCCGCATAAAGAAACATTAAAAAAACAGCACTTTAAAATAGTAATGATAATTGAAATGTCTTTATTTGCTAACCTTACAACTTGTTTACAAGTACTTATGATCTGGAAAAACTGTTGGTTGCCTATTAAAATACAGGATAATGTTCTGTCGATATCTATAGTTAAAGTAGCTACGAATTACTGTGATTCAGTAGATGACAGTGGTCTGCACTAAATAACTATTTTCCGTCTTGTTATATGTGATTATTATACATAATTTTATAGTACTGATGAAATTTGTTACAAGAACGGTGAGTTCTCACAAAATTTCTTTCCTTTTTAAATTTAGACAATTCAAAAGTAAATTGTTAACAAATATCATCTTGACAAGCCATCCCTGTGAAACCTAATGTTACTGAATGTGGCAATAAGAAATTTTCGAGACAATCATTCAATGACAACCAGTAATTGGGGAAATTTTCGAAGTAAAAATAGAATTACAAATTGCAAGTACTGATTTTTTTCAGAAAAGTAAGAGGAGACAATCCCAATGAACCGAAAAAATAATCAATAACCTCCTCAACAGTTCCTTGGAATTTACTGACATTACCTGATAAAGATTATTACATTATTCAAACCTAATATTTTAGGAACTATTAACACTGAAATTCAGTCTTCGCCTGCACAAAAAATTCAAATATAATCGCCCGATTGCCTGTTCTCCGGGAATTTCATAATTCCATCGATAAATGGTGGGAAACCCATAGCAAAATTCTGAAAATTTGAAAGTATGCTAACGTGGAGGCATTTGGTACAAAATATTTTCAAGTTATACCGGAAGTAGATGTCGACTTTTTTTTTTTAAATAACTTTTGACGATATTTCAAATTTAAAATAAGTTTTTTTCCCGGAACACCCTGAATTAATAATTATCAAATATCCGACATAAGCTACTACCCAAATCAAATAATGAAGCTTCCTTGTGGGAAAAATGAAAATAAAACGCAAAATACATTTTTTTCAAGTGTATCATGTAATACATCAAATGAATGTTTTTGTTTGAGAAATAAAAGTGTATATTTTTCTATGTTTAACAAATTTGTTGAAAAAAAAGGTATTAAGTATTTAAAATTGGATCCAGTCCCACTTAGTTTCAAAACTTCTAAGGTTAAAATTCATAATAAAAGTTAATAAAGGACAAAAATAGAGTAAAAAATATATAAGGAAATCGACTCATTCTCTCCTTGTGAGGGCAAATAAATATGTATAGTATATACACGGGGCTTGCATTTCAAAACTAGCCACTCAAAATAAATTTTAAAATATCTTTAAAAGAAAAACCCAAAAACACGTTAATTTATTTTTACGGGGGACACATTTTACACGTATCGGTCACCCTACAGTTTCAACCCCCAAGCGGGGGTGAATATCGCCTTTACTGGTTTAAATACAAAGGAGTATCATGTCATACCTCTTTTTAAAGGTCTCTTTTTGCCAATCATTTGACACATCCGTTTTTTAAATCAGATTTTTTTTACAGAGTAATGACCTAAAATCGTCAAAAATCCAAAAATGGCATATGAAAATTTAAAAAATCAGCGGTTTTGCACCAAAGTTCTTATAAGGGAGTTTTTGGGTATGCTGATCACGAATCTGACAAATTCAAGATGGGGCTCCAATATGGACGATGAATATAACCGACGAGACACCATCCCGAATTTTGTAAATTACAGACTCATGATAAGAGATCCCGAAAACCCCTATAGGTATACCAATTTTGGGGTATATCGGTTGATTTTAAAAATTTTCATCCGCCATCTTGGATCCGTCATTTTGAATTTTGCAAATCTGACCAAGGAGTCGTGATCAGAGACCACTCTAAAACAATCTTGGTGTAATTGGCAATTATTTTCAAAAATTTATTTTTCACTGTAAAAAATCTGATTTAAAAAAAAGATGTATCAAAACACTGGCAAAAAGGTATCATATGTATTGTATTTAAACTTCTAGAAGTGATATTCACCCTCGCTTAGGGATTAAAACTGCAGGGTGACTGATACGTATCTTTTTCTTTTAAATATATTTTAAAAGTTATTTTGGGTGGCTAGTTTTGAAATGAAAGCCCTGTATATGTATCCGTAATTGATGATTTATTCCTCTGCAAATCCGTTAGTCTATTGTATTCTGTCGAAAAATCACTTCACGTTTCGCCAAAATCATATTTGTTACTTAGTATGTTTTGAGAAAGCCAAATATGATTTTGGGGGAACGTCAAGGGATTTTTCAACCGACTACAACAGATACAACAGACGAAACGATATACACCGGAATAAACCATCAACCATAAATTTCCATCTGTGAAACAATACATATATATATATATATATATATATATATATATATATATTATATTCACTTTGATTCAGTTTACTTTTTAAAAAAATATATTTATTTAGAAACATACAAAATTAAAATTGAACAATTAAAGTACTTGAATAACTTAATACTATAAATGATATTATTTGAATGACAACACGAGAACGTTTCCAGTTGCTTTTATAACATTGACAAAAGTGCTGATGCAAGTCAGCGTTTTTACTGGGTAAACGGACTCGTTTAGGTTTCCGGGAAGTTGTTTGCATATAATTCAAGATGAAATTTGATATCCCTGAGAAGTCACGTACGCTTTAAATTCCGTTGACTTCTCGACTGTGTGAACTAAGTGCTGATATATTTTTCATATAACAACTCCCCTTACATATCAAAAGTTGATGTTATAACATCAACTTTTAGGAACAGAAACATAAAATAATATAAAATGATGTTTGAATGGTATGAATAATAAGTAATAAGTGTATAAAATATGAATAAAATAAAGTAATAGGTAAAAATCAAATTGATATTTGTAAAATAAAATAAATGAGCAATAAAATAATACGAGTAATAATTAAATGCTTAACCTAAACATATCAAAATAAAATAAAGTAAAAGGAAATGTGAATAAAAATAATGTGTAGAAAAATAAAAAGGTTAATGATATTAATCAATATTAAAAATGGTGTTTTTAGAGAACATAAAGGGTATACCTAAACTTGCGTCTCTAAGCTTTGTTCTGTTTTCAAAACAGGCCTAAGCTTGGGGAAGAATTTGAGTCTTGGCTGAGGCACTGAAGTCTGGTCAGAATTGCAGTCCTTTGGAGGTTTTAAAATCCTCTTTTTGACAGCTTGGAAGGTGATGAGTGCTACTATGATCATGAGAGCAGCTATGGTTGTATAGGTAAACCAAGAGATATTTTTGGTTACAAACGGCTGGTTTATGAGACCATCGAGGTCTCTAGAATATTGTTCCAATTTGTGATTTGCCACGTCTAATTCTTCTACGTTAAGCGTGTTCAGCTTCAGGGGCTGAAGTTCAGGAATTAGAATTTTTTCTGGCACTGCGTCGCAACAGTTGAACGGCACTGTTACTGGTTGGAAGGTTTCTAGAACATCGGTTTGTTTACCAGATTCGGCTTGAACTTTTGTAATTCCTATAAAAGCACTACACTCTGATTGAAGAGTCAATATGGAGTTGAGGGAGATTGTAAGAGTTTTTGGGTTTGTTTGAGCGCAATTCACTGTAACACTTATGGGTTCAGAAGTAATTATGAGCCATGTATTGGGTTCTAGTTTTTGAACGTTGTATCCTTGAGTGAATATTAGTGAGCTTTTACAGTTGTCGGGTACCTTCTGGACATTCTTTAGAAGTTGGGCTTCACATAACGCGTTTGTGTCAATAGGATATGCGTAAAGTTCAGAACACAGTTTCTTACTAGTGGATAACGGTTTACACGCACTTAAGTCTTTGATCGGAATAAACACTAAAGAATCATCATTATTTGCAAGATATTTTTGAGTAAAGGATAGCATATGATGTAAACCTTTTCTGTCATCGTATATAGGGATAGGATATAAATGAAATACTGTGTAAGGATGTTGTTCGACTAAAGGGATTCTTAACACAAATATAAGATCGGTATATGTTTGAAATGCCTCTCTAGTTCAATGATTTCCAGATATTGTGCGATGCTGGAGTACTTTACTGCCAATGGAAGGTTACTTTTGACTAAATTTTGCGATATTTCCTGTAATGAGGTAATAAGATGTTCTGGTGTTAAAATTGAAGAGTGAATTATTTTCAGGCTCGCGAATGTGATAGAATTTAAAACATCATTTAAATTATCTTCTAAGTAGAGATAATTCTCCATAAGTTTTTCACACATTTCAAGTAGTGCGAGTTTTTATTCGACGTAGGCGACCTTATCATTAATTTTTCCGATAGTGTTTTCCAGCTTTATCATGTTATCGTTAAATAGTTGCTCGTCAAATCTAAGATTTTGGATAGTTTCGTTGAAGTTTATAATTACGCATGTGGTGACACTTATTTGTTTTTTTTTGTAAGTTCTCAATCTGAAGTTGGCCTTGATTTAAGCGGTTTATGCTTTCGGTAAAGTATTTTCCGTCAGCAGCGTCTAAATTGCCAGTGATTGCTTTAAAAAGGGTACCCTGCCCCATCAAGTATACCTCCTTTGTGTCTTTTAGTGTCCATGTGAATGTCAGTAAATTTCTGTTTGATTGAGTTAGAAATTTGATTGAGAAGGTTAATGTGGGTTTGTATGTCTGCGCGAAAGTAGTTCATAGCAAAAGAATTGAAGTTAACAGTTTTTAGAAGAGTTTGTAATATTCTGTTATTTGTTGTAAATACTTGTTCCAGTGCAGAAATGTTTCTGTGTACTAAAAGTGTCCATTTATCATTGGATACAGTTATTTCTGCTTCGTTATGGAAGTAGATACCTAAAGTATTGTTTATTGGTTGTATTTGAAATTGGGGTACTGCTGACCCGAACAGCAGGTAAAACCTGAAACAGAAATTAACTTTCTGAGAACGGTTTCATTCGGTCGAAATTTACTTTTGATTTTTGGTTGGTTTTAGGGTTTAGCACTTTTGCGGAGTTTCTGTGAATCTCCAGGATTTCGAAAGGACCATTGAATTTATTTGGGAGTTTGTCCTTGATCTGGGATTCTTTAATATAGACTTTATCGCCTATTTGATAGTTAGGGAGATTTTCAGAAACGTGTTCATCAAATCTGACTTTCGCTTTATGTTTTTGGATTTCCATTCTTTCGCGAGCAATTTTATAATAGTGAGAGATACGATTATTGAGATCTCTGATGTACTTAGTTATCAGGGCTTGTTGGTTGTAGAGAGTTTCTGGAGTCCTACTCGAAGTATGTCCATAAACAAGTTCGTAAGGGGTGAATCCATGAGTTTTGTTTACAGAATTGTTATATGCAATGATTGCATAAGGGAGGATGTTAAAAGGGTGTTCGTCAGGATTTTCTAGTTTATGGATTCTAATCATCTCTAATAAGGTCGAGTGGAATCGTTCTAATGAACCATTTGACTGGGGATATCCCACACTAGAATAAGATAGTTTGATGTCAAATAGTTTACACAAATCTCTCATTAGTGTGTTGTCGAATTCCTTGCCATAATCACAATGTATCCGTAATGGAGTACCGAAGTGTTAGAAATAAAGTAGTAAGGTACTAACAACGGTTTTTGCGGATTTGTCGGTTATGGGGTAGGCCTGAGAGAATTTTGTTACTTCGTCCCGGATAGCGGATAGCGTCGGCGTTTTTATTTACTTTGCCGGGTTTGTAAATTATTTGATAGTCGTACTCCTCGAGCTTAAGGCGCCATCTTGCAAGTCTACTTCCAGGATCCTTTATAGAAAACAGCCAAGTTAACGGGCGGTGATCGGTCAGAAGTAAAAACTTACGGCCAAAAATTATCGGACGAAAGTGTTTAACCGCCCACACTATTGCAAGGAGTTCTCGTTCTATGGTTGAATACTTAGTTTCAGCATTGCAGAGAGTTCTGGAGGCATAGGCTACGGGTAAATCTTTACCTACGGGGCCTTGAGAGAGCACTACGCCGATAGCAAATGAACTGGCGTCGGTTGTAAGAATAAATGGCTCTTCAAAATTAGGGTATATGAGTATGGGAGTAGAAGTAAGGGCTCTTTTTAATTCGTCAAAAGATTTGACACATTCTGAATCAAACTGGAAAGGTGTGTCTTTTTGAAGTAATCTTGTCAAAGGTTTTGAAATCTTGGCGAAATTGGGGATGAATCGCCTGTAATGACCAGCTAACCCTAAGAAGGACTTGATATCTTTTGGATTTTTTGGTTGGGGAAAATTTAAGATACAATCTACCTTTGAGGGGTTAGGCTTCACGCCTTCGGGAGTTATAAGGTGGCCAAGATACGCGACCTCTTTGCGAAGAAACTCGCATTTGTCGGGTTGGATTTTTAGATTGGCTTTTCGCAATCGTTTGAAAACTTCAGAAAGTCGGGCTATGTGCTCATGTATAGTCGGAGAATAAACGATAATGTCGTCCATATAGACTAAACATCTCTCGTTTTGAACACCTAAAAGAATATTATCCATTACCCTTTGGAAGGTGGATGGAGCGTTTTTAAGACCGAAGGGCATTCTAACAAATTCGAAATGACCATTATCAACTGTGAATGCTGTTTTTTGGATGTCTTTAGCATCGATTTCGATTTGGTGAAACCTGGAAGCTAAGTCGAGGGTGGTGAAGTATTGGCATTTGCCAAGTTGGTCAAGTAAATCCGAAATGTTCGGTAGGGGATATTTGTCGTCAACAGTAAGTTCATTTAATTTACGATAATCGACGACGACACGCCATTTTTGGGTACCAGACGCGTCTAGTTTTTTGGGAACTACCCAAACCGGGGATGACCATGGCGAATTAGACGGACGTATAATGCCTTGGTCAAGCATCTTTGATATCTGACTTTTTACCTCTTGTTTGTGTATTTGGGGGTACCGATATGACTTTGTGAAAGAGGGTTTTGCGTTATTAGTGTCTATCGAATTCGAGGCAAAGTTGAGAAATAAGTTCGGCTTCCTCCTCGTTCAGATGTTCTAACCGAAGTTGTTCCATAATTGTAGTTTGTCTATCAGGCTGGGTCAAGTTTTGAGAGTAATTTTCAGAAAGAATGTTTACGGAAAAATTGTTTATCGGTTCGAGTTCCAAATTGTCGAAATTAACAGTCTTGGGGATAGCATTTGCATTTAAAACTGAAGTAAGGAATTCGCCTTTTTCATTAATTTTAACAAGGGCACGGGGAAGATAAACTTTTTCTATTTCGGCAGATGATAGGAAAGCATCAATATTAGTGAGGTTACATTTTAATTTACATATTTGTTCTGTTCGGGGTTCTAAACAGATTGTATTAACCGGGATGCAGTTATTGAAAGTTGAAGGGTTCTGAGTACGCATGACAGTATCATCCGTAACTTTGTAGAGAGGTAAAGTTTTAAAATTAGTGACAAGTTGTTTGCTGTTAAAGTCTATAACGCAGTTATAGTGTTCAAGGAAATCTGAACCCAGTAATCCGTCGAATTCAATGTCGATGTTGCAAATATATACCTTGTGTGGGTCGGCGACATTGAAAGGTACAAGGGTGGATTCGTTGATTAAGATTTTCTGATCGGTGATTCCTTGGATGACTACGTTTTCGGGAAATCGTTGTTTGAAGCGTTGGCAGGTTTCAGGTTTAAAAATTGAAAGTCCTGCACCCGTATCGATAAGAAGTTTATAGGTGTTTGAAGAGTCAGTAATATAATACAGATTCTTTGAGTTAACGGAAAGAAGGGGTCTTACAGAAAGTTCTGTTCTGGGAAGTTGACATTGGGGCTGAAGTCGTCCAGATTCATTGTCTGAATTTGGGTTTGAATTTCTGAAATTTCTTGGTCTGGGGGTTCTGACTGAGTGGGGGTCAAATGAAAATTTACTTGAGAAGAATCAGGTTCGTCAGAATAAAATTCGTATAACTGTTCAGTATTGAAATATTCTCGTTCATTGTTTTGTTCGAAATCATTAGGGTGATAATCTTGTACGTTTCCGTACTCATCGGGTAAAGAGGTGTAATGATTTTCGTTTTGAGAGTAGTTATAGTCATTGTCATGTGATCCGAATTGCAGATTGTTCAAGTGATAAGTCTTTGGTTGTTGGCGTTGTTGATGTTTAAAGAAACTCGGGTTCGGTCTGTAATTGCCAGACATTTGGGGTTGTCTACTGGTAGATGGACGAAATTGTTGCTGTGAAAATTGTTGACTGGGATTAACATTTGTAGATTGATTAGCAGGTTGATTGGAAAAATGAGGGCGGTAATTCGAATAGTTCTGATTAGAATTCGGGTTGTGTTGAAATTGTCTCATTCTCAATAAGCATTCGTTGCTTAAATGGCCCATGCGTTTACAAAAAGAGCATTGTTTTGGAGGTGGACCGTTATTTGGTTTACGAGGGGGTGGTTGGAAAATTTTATTACCTGAAAATTTCTGGGATTCTAAATGTGATAGTTGTAGTTCTCGTTTAATTCTAGAAATGGCAGTGAGAATACTGCATGGGTCGCTAGCGCGAACGAGTTGACCAATTTTGGGCTCTAAACCCGTGAGGAGGCTATTAAGAGCCATTGACTCTATTAAGTCAATCTGCGCCTGCTTTTCTTTGATAGTTAAATTTTGTTTGTTTATAGCTGCTAGCATTTTCGCTTGATGCGTCTGGAGTCTAGCAGAGAACGTGAGAGGGGATTCATTAGGAGTTTGCCGCATTCATTGCAAGTCCTGTATAAGAGCCGAGAGATCCCTAGGATCTCCAAAATGATTTTCTAGGAGGGTTTGAATTTCAGCTAGTTGACTAGGGTTTCGCGAATTTATTAACTCAGCCGTTATACCGCGTAACTTATTTTTTATATGGAGAATTAGCAATACTTGCTGATTATCCGTTGCCATGCTGTAAGCAATATTACAGGAGCATATGAAATTATTCAAAAATATCGGATTACCATCATACTCAGGAATTATGGCAAATATTTCCGAAAGCTTATAGGGTTCTACGGTTGGTGTAGCTGCTTGTCTAGTGGTGGCCATTTTTATAAATGTATAAATTCGCACAATAAATAAAAAATTAAATGTTGAGGTTTTAAATGTAAATGGTAAATATCTAGTTTATCAAAATCCAATATCGAGCAATGTTTAATAGAGTAATAACAAATTTGAAATAGGGATGTATAAATGGTAGATTAATAATAAACTTGAATTAATGTTTCAAATACTTCGAAATATGTAAGTCAAAGTAATGGAAATAAAATAATATGATTATGTAAAATATATAGTTTCAAAATTATTTAGGAATGTAAAGTTATGAGGAATAAAATATTATATAAATGAAAGAACTGGTGGTCATTCAAAATAAACTCAAAATAAAAAATAGTTACTTTATGTGATTCTTACGTTATTATTCCTCGCATCGGACTGTTCTCCGCGTCACTTAGCACTGGTTAGCCTGGTTGCGTGTTCCCTTGCTAGTACTTGGTAGTTGTTGTCCTTTTCAAGTAGGTTTTGTCCACAATGATTTAGAAATCTCCACAGTCAGTTAGTATTCACGTGTTCTAACTGTGTTGGACAATCCTACTGACTGCGCCAATTTTATATTCACTTTGATTCAATTCACTTTTTTAAAAAAATTATTTATTTAGAAACATACAAAATTAAAATTGAACAATTAAAGTACTTGAATAACTTAATACTATAAATGATATTATTTGAAAGACAACACGAGAACGTTTCCAGTTGCTTTTATAACATTGACAAAAGTGCTGATGCAAGTCAGCATTTTTACTGGGTAAACGGACTCGTGTAGGTTTCCGGGAAGTTGTTTGCATATAATTCAAGATGAAATTTGATATCCCTGAGAAGTCACCTACGCTTTAAATTCCGTTGACTTCTCGACTGTGTGAACTAAGTGCTGATATATTTTGCATATAACATATATATATATATATATACACATATATATATTTGAAGAAGAAACTAATGATATAGAACTAAGTTTGCGTTGAGGAGTTTCTGACAAATGAACTATACTTGCCAAAGCAGCAAGGATTTAACAGGCATTATTTTTCACAAATAATTTTTCACGGCTGTATAAAAATATAAAAATAGATAGTATTCATTACATTTGATTGTATTATGCATATAGAATATTTTGACATTGTCATAATGGAAATCCCAATAAAATTAAATATTTTTAATTGAAATATTAAATCTGATGTGTTTATTTTTGCTGTATAATTATAATATAATTAATGAAGGCTGAAAATATCAACATTTTTTTGCTGTAACTTTTATTTTAATGGCTCTTATTACCTTAGTGATGCACAATATTAAAAGATTGGTTGACTTATTATACCTATTGAAGATTTAATTCACTTAATTCCTATTAACATTTCTAATAGGAAAATTATTGTTCTTGTCTTCAGGCATATCATTATAGTAAAATTGAAAATCTTTAATGCATTAATTTTTTTTAATGGAAATTCAATACATTGGTGAAATAAGTAGACAGGTTCCTTGGAGGTGTTCGTAGTATTAAACAGTTATCCACTGAAAGAATTTATGATGAAGACACCAATAAAATTGGGTTTCTTAAAGAAATCCCCGAGGGAAGGTGAATATTTACAACATTAATCAGTTTAAAATTTACTACTTAGATACTTTTATTTTGATAGAT
Organism: Octodonta nipae; assembly: GCA_034190945.1. Lineage (NCBI taxonomy): Eukaryota > Metazoa > Arthropoda > Insecta > Coleoptera > Chrysomelidae > Octodonta > Octodonta nipae. The sequence continues at coordinate 33,593,150 of CM067221.1, read as the reverse complement.
TTATTATTGTATTATATTATATCAACTTTTACCCCCTGTAGTGCTGGAACCATTCGAAAAAAAAATTAACTACTGTTGTGGGGAATTTGAATATTATCTAAGTTTTAGGTGAACTTGAAATTTTGAAGTTGACAGGTCTTTTATTAGTAAAGTATTTTAACATTTTTAGATATTTGACCTTCCATATTTAGACTTTTTTGACAATTCATAGATTCTTGTATTTTTTAACATTTTTTGTCCCTTAAATTTTGCGATTTTTAAAATTATTTAATATTTTAGTTGTCTTTTTAATTTTGTGATATTTTTACATTTTGGTATATATGACAAGTTTACATTTCATATTTTTCATATTTCTTGCATTTTTTAGATTAATCTGTGACAATAGGTTGATCATATATGGATGCACAAAAAAGTCACTTGATCGTTGATTTAATGTAATGCAAATAGCAGTTTTATTATTGTGAATTCTAATTCGACAGTAGCTGTTGTGTGAGTAGGGCGATAAGTGGGTGGAAAAGTGTACATTTGTAATTTTTTCGGGAAATGAACATTGGAACAATGAAAATTAGCATTGGAATGGTTTGAGTGTCTGATGGAAGAAAAGTGACAAAAAATGTTTAATAAAATTTCCATCTCTGATATATCGCCTACGTAAACTACATGATCCTTAAATTGTAGGCTAACTTGTATAAAGGTTGGTGATGGATTTTGCTAGTGCATAAGGCAGTAAATGTTGATTCTTACATTTTTAATTTATTATTTAAATTTTAATAATGACTATATATGCACCACCCTGTATAAATTTTTCTATAAGCTGTAACATATCTAATCGTTTAAGTTTTACTTTACAATCTGCTATATATGTATCATTTTATATTTTTATTGCTATATGCTATATATACTTCTGGAATTTATAGTTTGCTTTGTAAAAGAAGACGTATATTCATCGTTGGTAGAATATTTGTTTGAAATGAATAATTACTGAACGGCTCTAGATTTATATTATCCTATTGGTAGTATAATAATTTATATTTAAAAAAGAACCGACTTCAACTGGTGCAATCGATAACTATTTTATTTATTTCTTTATCATGTGGATTTTCACTCCTCACATTGGCTTCTGAAAAAAAAAACACAGAGAGGTAAGGTAATTGAAAATTAAAGTGTAGTATCTAAGAGCAGTTTGTGGAAACTGCCCGAAAACTAGTTCCCTTCTCATAGAAAAAACGCTTTCGGAGGATTAACTCTGAGAAAGTATGTCTACGGATTTGTCAACTAGAAATACCGTGACCAGTTTCGACAATACTATGTCATTTTCAAAGGAAAACAATTTCATGAATGACGACAGAACATTTTGAAACAGACCGAAGGGTCTTGTCTACAACAGTAGGTATGTGTTGAATTCTCGGAAGGATTACATAAATATGGCATTATGGTGTTCAAGAATATTGAAATAGAAACAAAGTGGTAAACTGATTAAGAAAATTTAAATATATCATTTTTGATTATTAGTTACATAAAAATTTCAAATTTGCTCTTTTGAAACTGTACCTTTTCGTTAAGTAGTAATTACAAGAAACGGAATTATTATGGCTTTTGCAAATTTCTATATTCTCAACTGTTTCAATAAATTGCTTAAAATTGTTAAAGAGAATGATCTCTGTTTCATGTAATTTAGGAAATGTATGGCCTGTAGTAAGTAAGATTAGTAAATGTTGAGTCATTTTTATTTAATCTAAAGGAACGGAAGTGTAGATATCGAATATTGAAATTTTACAGGTTATACCAAGGTAAAAGCTATTGCACCTTGAACATTTTAGTTTATATCCTCCAGATTTTGAGAACTTATCACTTACTTTATCTTTGGCGTTAAAAATATGGTTTGACAATTTGGATTGGGATCTAAAACTAACTTTAATATTATGCTTCTACAAAAGTTTCGTTATTCTCTTACTTCTGGTTCCAAAATAAGTAATGTTAACGTATTTGAATTGAACATTGTTATCTTTGATTTTTGGATAGATTAAATTTTGAACAATTTGACTTTCTTTTTCGGGTAATAAGTTTATTAATTAACTTGTGGTTATAACCATTTTATTAATGGCTATGCTCTTGATGATATCCAGTTCGTTCTTTAAGTCGGTTTTGGAAACTCCAGAAGAGGGCAGGGACAGAAAACAGATTGTAATCCCCACAAATTGCAGACTAGATGTTTTGATGGTACAACTGGAGGATATTTGGGAATAAGAAAACCTTGGGGAAGTTGGGAGAACGTTTCTATTGGGTAAACTGCCAAGCAGATGTCCACGATTGGTGCCGATTTGTGCAGCAACAAATGGGCTTCAGAAGCGAGCAAAAGCTATCATGAAGCAATATAATGTGGACAGTCCATTCGAAAGAGTAGACATTGATGTTGCCGGTCCATTTACTGAATCTTACTCCGGAAATAAGTACATTGTGGTGATAATGGACTATTTCAGTAAATGAGCAGAACCTAATGCCTTGCCGAATTAAGAAGCCTTGACCGTTGCAGATGTCCTTGTCAAGGAATAGATCAGTCGTATTGGTGTTCCCTTGGAGTTGTACTCATAACAAGGTAGAAATTTCGGGTCTACTCTTCTCCAAGGCGTCTGCAAACTATTGAAGATGAATAAAACACGGACAACAGCATTACACCCTCAATCTGATGGGATGGTAGAACGGATGATTAGGACTATTAACCGCCTTTTGTCAAAGGTAGTCTCTGACCACCAAAGAGACTGGGACCTATATCTTCACTTGTTTCTAATATCAGATCCCGGCAAGTGTTATTATGAGACGAGAATTACGACTACAATGAAATTTGAAGTTTGGATGTCCCCCAGGAGAAGAGGCCGCAGGTGAAGACTATGTCTGCCAGTTGCGGCAGAAGATGAACGACTTCCACCAACGAGTCCGTTTAAATATCGAGAATACCAGTGCCTGAATGAAGAAAGGTTGTGACATCAGAGCCGAGAGCGGAAAATTCCAAGCTCATGATCTTGTTTGGTTGTATAACTCGCAAAGCCGTCGTGGATATTCACCCAAGCTACAAAGATATTGGAAGGGCCTTTCCAAATTCTAAAAAGAAACGACGTTGTCTACAGAATAAGGAAACTACCTCGAGGGAAACTAAAAGTTGTACATTTCAACTGGTTAGCCCCTTATACCGGAAGTCATGACGTCAAAGTTGACCAAACCCAAGTCCGTAGCATCCAACCACCGGATGAACAGATGACCTTCGAACATTTTACGGAACTATACTCAAGTGTTTGAGGTGCGTATAGAATATGCCCTGACTTATTGTGTGGCTCGACATCTCCGGATGTCCAGAGGGATAGCCAAGGTGTTTCAAAAGAAGTACGGCCAGGTCCAGAAGCTAAGGTAGCAAGATCCAGCTGTAGGAAAGGTCCTTAATCTCGAAAATAAACAACCGTGGGTACCAGAGACATCTTCTATGTGGTAACGAACACATTCTCGCAGGACAAGCCAACATATAGCGATCTTTGGAAGACTCGGGTAGAATTGAGGACCGTGAAGATGGAGAAGACTTAATGAAACTGGCACTCCCAAACATTGTCTGTGGGTTGGATGGACTGAATTGGAGTGTGGTGAGAAGTGTGACGGAAACTATCTTTCGATTCAGGGGCGTCGACATCCTTGTATACTGTCTGAATATTCGCAGCCCAGATTCGAAGACCGTTGATGTCGCCACACCAGGAAGGACTCTAGGACATTCCGGGAAGAAATGGTCTTAAGGAGGGGGCAATGTTACGAGGATTCATCCGATAGCTAGTGCAATCTGCCTTCATCGGATATTTCGTGGGACTCGAAATATCGGCCTATCGACCAGAGGCTGGCAGCCGACTATAACGGACATTAATGGAATTTCCGCGAATTTTCGAGAACACTTTTCTCGACGGCTCGTTGACCTACTAGAGAATTTCGAGAGAACTATATAACTACGGACAGCTGGAGATAGGATTCATTCAGTATTCGACTGTCGTATAGTTAAGTAAAGATAAATTGTAAATAGTTCTGTGAATATAAATTAGGCTAAAGTAGTGGAAATAAATTAGAGTGAGTCGGACTCTATTTTTAAGTAATCTAAGAACTGAACTGAACCCGAGTGTGAAAATAAAAACATTACAGTATATATGTGTCGCATTAAAATGAAATACCAGCGCCTCTACCGAGCGGGTTATATACCTTAATGTTTACATAACAAAACGAATTTAAACAAAGGTCATTCTAAAAACGTCTGTATTCGTTGTTATTAGTGACAGAACAAAATAACATTAAATATAGAAAAATTCCAAACAGCTGAAGCTATACACAATAAGATATTAATTTGACCGTTGGTAACACACCACCTATGGTTTGAACTTTATTTGCGTTGTGCTAGATTTGTCAATTTTTTTGACCAACAATCATGCCCCCAACAATAAATCGTTTAATTTCCCGTAAAAAAATTGTTTAATAAAAGTATCCTGTGTCAATTCTAATTCCTCGAAGAATATGTTTACACAGTTTCATGATAATCAGTTGAGTAGTTTTGGCGTGAAAGCGTAACAAACAAACTTATATTAACATTTGTAATATTGGTAGTGTATATACACTTACATAAACAAGGGTGTCGGCAGAAAATGTATGTTTTTGAGTTTCATGGGGGCATTGTCGGCAATTATAGCGTTTATTTCACATATAACGAATCGCCAATGATCTGGAAGAAATGACCAGAAAGGCAGTTACCCTCTCCCCCTTCCCCTGCTTGTATATAAATAACATACAGCAATGCTCTTGCTAAAATTATTAGTTTAATTTTAGTACAACTGAAAATCGATTGATTTAGTTAAATATGGACGTAGGATTAAATGTACTTTCCTCCAAAGAAAAACTTAAATTGTCATATTTCAAATAAAACAACAATTAATTTTTTTATAATCAAAATGAAGATTTTTAGTTCAGTAATGAAAGTTATTAAACCGATACAAATTTTCACTAATCTTAAGAAAACAAATTTTCAAACCTTCAAATTTTATTTTGAATTAGAATTTTATAATAACGAGATGCCACCAGAAAATAAAAAGTTTCAAAAAGTATTGCCTATAAAGTTCAAGATCTTTAATAAACTATTGATTGTTTCGTATTTTACTTGAAGAAAATTAATTTTCATTATATTAAAACAAAAACACTTTAGTAATTTTTACTAAATTAAAAAGTATTATCTTACCTGCTCTCCTTCAACCTGAGCTTATTTGTAACCGATACATATTAACTTTTATAATCAATAAAACACTTTTGAAATTTTTTACTTTTGTAAAGTTTTTGGCGTTTATGAAGTTTTTCATGGTTGGGAAACTAGCACATAGAGGTTGTGAATCTGGAGCCGTTCCATGCAATTGCTGTTATCCCGTAAGTCCTAGGTTAGAATGGCACGATAAAATTTTCAGGTTAACTTCACCTGTCAGAAATATTGAACGCTCTCTGCGAGGTATCATTCTTTTGTACGCGTACATATTGTATTAATTACCAATTGGTTTTTTGTATTGTAGATGCACGGTCTTGTTACAGTTTTATTATAAGTATAGATATAGATTGACAACTGTGTCACGCAATTGACTGGTCTCGCCCGAATACTAAACTAATAAATCACTTAAAATAAAGTGATGAGTTATTTTTGCATAAATTATTCTACAAGGATGGGCAAAAATTTATTACAATTTAAAAGCTCTTGTTGAGCTTGGGATAGTCTTCAATATTTTTCAAGTACATTTAACAGAGTTTGTACTTTTTTCATTATCTATATATAAATAGGCTAAGACAAAACGATTAGGTACCATTTTCTCCTCTGTCTCTCAACCGATTTTCTTCATTTTTGTTTTGTTTAGTAGCTACTGACGACCTTCAGTGCAGAATGCTAATCTTAATTTATAATATTGGTTCATTCATTAAATAAAATATAATAAAAATTCATTATTTACGTCAATAATGTCAATGCCAAACAAATGAATGTGCCGCCAGACTCAAACCATTGAGTAATTATATATAGACAGACCAATGCTATTATATACTTAGAGCATGTACTTCTGGAGGTGGCATGCAAGCGTTGTTATTGTTTAGTGGGTAAAGTAATCGTTGAATATCATAATTATACAGGGCGATTCCAGATATGTTAGAAATAATTTTTTTAATGGGTGGCACATAAGCAGTTGCATATTTAGGGTGTTTAAAATATAGAGTAGAGTGCAATTATAACTAATAAAATAATTAAATAGGGAAGCCCATTAGCGGTTGAATTTACAGGGTTCTTGGAGTAGAAGGTGCAGTAAAATTACAGTTATACAGGGTGGTGCAAAAAATGTTATACATAGATGCATATACAGGGTGGCGGAAATGGAAATGCAACATTTCATAACCCATAAGCAGTTGTATATATAGTTAAGATGAAATATAGGGTAAGAGGAATTATAGATATACAGGATGGTGATAAAAAATGTTAGAATAGGAATTGATTTATAGAGTAGACCACGAAGAGTTCCATATATATAATGATTGAAATATAGGTCGGAGTAGAATTATAGTTACAGAAGATAATTAAAAATTTCATAAACAAAAAGAGTAAATATGGTGGATCATAGGCAGTGGCATATACAGAATGGTTTACCGGTGGTTGAAAAATGTTAAAAAATATTATGCATGGTCTAGAAGCAGTTGCATATACAGGGTGGTGGGAATATATAATGAGATGGAATTATTATAATGAGGATTTTAATAAATGTTAGAGAATTGAGTGCAATTATAGCTATACAGGGGTGTTAGAAAAAATAAATATGTAGGGTAGCCCATTAGCAGTTGAATTGTTGTCATATTAAATTAAGAATTACGAATTTGAACACAAATAAAGTTCTATGAATTATATCTGAAAAAAACTTGAATTTCGTTACTTATTTGTAGAAGCGAGATGTAAGAACGACATCTAGGATTTTCGAGGAAACTATCACACAGATGTTCCGGATCTGGATCCGTTCTGTGTAATTGCTGTTCTCCCTCAAGTCCTAGGATAGAATGTCACGATAAAATTTTCATGTTACTTAACCTGCCAGAGATATTGACACAATTGGTCGAATTTCGACCACTGGGCGACAGCTAGTTGACTTAAATATGATAAGTAAGCTGACCTTCTTTGTGACTGAATCTACTAACAAACAAAAAGTGATGACAATCATTTTTCATTGATGTATTGAATACATGTTTCTTCCTATGTCAACAAATTTGATAACCGCCTTCCTCGCTTTACCCCTTTATTATAATTTCATATTGTTATAACATTTCATTTTACGCTGCCAAAATACGGAACATTCTAAAGATTCACCAGCCTAAATAAAAATTAAACTTTGGAATAAACTATAAAAACCACTCAAATAAATCAGGGTCGACAGGAAAAGGATAATAAACCCAAAGAAAAAAAATCGTGTTCTAATTCTTTACAGAATCATAAATGATAAACGATTAGGGTACCAGAACAAAGAGTGAGAGAGAGAGAGAGAGACAGAGAGACAGAGAAGTATCTCGAAATCGATGAAGGTATAGGAAGATGACAGCGAGATGGCCCGGACAGAGTTAAGTTGAAACGATTGCATCGAAGCAATCATCTGTTGAGTTTTAGTTATTGTTGTTGATAAATAAGGTATTGTGAATTGCTTTTGTTAAACATGTTTATAGTGAGTGTAAAAATGTTGTAATTAAAACCCAGGGACATTGTAATATTTTAACCATAAATTGATGTATGCACCTTTTCAGTTATATTTCATTAATTTTTAATATTTGGATCGTGAATCGTGACAGAAATAATAGAGCTATGTGATTTATAACATTTAAATTGACAATAGAAAATTTCTTGTGTAAAAGCGATATAATACCAGAACAAGTGTATGTATTTTTAGTGATTGCTACTTATCTTAAAGATTATGTTTCAATATTTACATTTTAGTAGTTAAGCTAAGTTTGGGATTACATTTAATACAAACCACTTCACCTTCAAGAGTCCTTGAAAGTGAAGGTAAAGGTAAACTCCGAGGGCCAGAAACACTTTTTCAATTTTTGTTGTAGTCACTTCCTTCACAAATCAGCTCTTTCTGAAACAAGAGGGCATCTTCTATATTCTAACATTTTTTATACTGACTCTTCTGCTTTAATATTTAATTTGGAGTATTTTGTTTTCATGGAGTTTCAGATGAACCGCTGCACAAATTATTCTCATTTATCTACTTTAATGTAAGTTCAAGAAGTTTCAAGCTGGTCTACTGGTTGGTTTTTATACTAACAACACTTCATACTATAGCTATTACTCAGCTTAGTGCCAATAACAACACTCAAGATAGGATTGTAATATTAATGCCTTTTATTATGGTGCAAAACGTGAGTATTTAATTGAATAAATTTATATGTACTGTAAATTTACTGTCACTAGAAATTTATCTATGCGAAATTTCCACCCACTTCTTTACTATTTCATTTCCAAAATAACATAACGCCTATAAAATCGAAAGATGAAAACGAGATGACGTAATTGACAGGAACGAAAATTAAGAAAACAAAATCGGTATCTTCAGTACCACAACAGATCATGGGGGGGAGGGGAGAAAAGATGGAAAACTCAATTGTAGAAATTCTACAGTACAGGAACCTGTAATAACGGAACTGGAACGCGGCAGACGGCAACGCCAGACCGTCGACAGCAAACGCTGTCGGGCTTCAGTTGTCGTCGTATAGATTCCGAAACAAACAACAGGCACTGCAGTTGCGTCGCAGCATTACTAACTTTTCTTCGATGTACGGAATAAATAATCAAATGTTGCATGTTTTATTAGAGAAGAAGAAGGCTAGTGGTTTTGCTAATGCCGGAGGATTAGTGATTTGAGACAAATTATTTTTTTTTGTTCCCAAGTAGATGAAGTATCGTAAATCGTACCGAATAGCATAAGTATTTAATAAATAATATAAATATTTTTGGGTTTATTGAGTTATTAAGAGATCTCTTTCCAAATATTTTCTTTAATATGTGCATCTTTATAATTATGATTTTTGTTATAATATAAACACGGATTTTTTTCTTTGTTCTTGGGAATAACACCGCATAAACTTGAATGTCTGTATATTTAAAAAAAATCCAAACGTTTCAAGGTCTAAATCAGACCCCGTTTTTAATGGTGTTAACACAAATGAACAGGAAATTAAAAGGATTCGTAATGAAAAATTTAGTAAACACAATTTGATGTTAATGTTTGACGGTCAAACTGATGTACCTAAGGAATTTAGTGCAAATTTGATAGATACAGGGTATTACTAAAAATTCTAAAGATCATGTGAAATAACAAAGCTTCTTTCAAATAAAATTGGAAGAATCTGAACAGTTATCTTTAGAATTTCATGTGGCGTTCCCAGAAAACAAATAAATACAGATATTTTGACACTAAATTGTTAAATTTTTAGCTTTTTTGGTCTAACAATACGTCTATAATGTCTAACTGCAACGGCAATACTGTGATTGTGCGGTAGTGCAGTCTGCCGCTTCGCAGCAAAACAGGTGACGTCCTGTCGTACGGCAATTGCTGTCATATGTTGGAATGGGTCTCATACAAGCTATTACTACAAAGTATTGCCATCTACTGCCGCGGCACATGCTATTATCGTCTGCCGTTGCCGTCTGCCGCGTGGATCGGAATCGTACCTTAAAGACTATTGAAGTTGTAAGTGTCAATAAAGTAGACGGATTTATGCAATTATAAACTGTCTATTTAGGTATAATGTTATTAGAAGATGTTAAAGGTATCAGTTTGAGTTCAATGCTAGATATAAAATCTTATTCTAAAAACTTAAGCCGGTACTCACAGTTCGTTCTTAAGTAGGTGCTTAAGCGTGCCTTCATAAATACTGCCGTATGGGTATTAAGTCATGATTTATTCAAGATAGACCTTAAGATGAACTTTGGTAAGATGAAAGTTTTAAGAATGATCTTATTTTATTTACAGCTAGCTTTATTAAGACCACACTCAAGATCAAAAAGTATTAAATAGAGCTAATGTAAGAGTTTCTGCGCCTCTGCTGAGCGAAGCCAAAAGTTAGACTAGTATTGCTGGTTATTCCAATCGCTCCATTACCAAATTCCAATTTTTAATTTCCTAATTTTGCTTCTTGAGTTCGGGGCATTTTTATATAATCATTACTTTTCCTTGGAAGTAACACGCTTAAACTATTCTTGCACTCAAAATGAGCTACGAATTTTTTTTTTTATTAGAACATATGTCTATTTAAACTAGAAATACCATTTCTACTAACTTTTTAAATCAGTTTTATATATATATATATATATATATATATATATATATATATATATATATATATATATATATAAGGAATATATTGTAATCTTTATTTGCAATTACCTGAAAACTTGCAGTTGCATAAAATTGCAAACTTGCTAATAACTGAAACTTTGGTGGAATTCTCAATCTTCGATTATTGGTTTTATCCAAATTGTATTCTATTAATGGCAATATTTTCCCAATTTAAGTGTACCTTGCTAAATCTTTATCATTTTTTAAATTCTATTTCTGACTAAAAAAGGATCTTGCACATCTAGAACTTAGCGTTCAGGATCACGTGCTATTATATCATAGTTGTCGAAATCAAACTCTTTTTAAATATTATCGACAATATCAATAGCATATAACCCCAAAAAATTACTAACACTAAATTTAAGACTCTTTCAAGTCGACTAAAATGTTGACTTAAAAAAAAACTCTCTTTTTTAATGAAAAGTTAGGTTAATGTCTCTTTATAAGATTATCTTATTTGACTACGAATACATGAGTTATTTTCACATGTCAGTCACGTATTAAGTAACGTTTATGAATATATATCCCAATAGATCGAATTATCAAGTTTTTCTCAAGATCGCGCTCTGTGAATGAAAACACTTGCTTAAGCCCATGCTTAATCCGAACTGACACTTAAGATCTGACGGCGAATACGGGCCTAAGTAAACAAAATCCTTAAGTCTAGGGAGGGAAACAACGAATAGAAATTAGGGGTTGAATACTTGCAAAATGGTTGATTAGCAGGCGGGAAATTCCTACTATGATCCAATATCTGGTCATCTAAACCCGGCAAGGTTCGAAGATTGGCAATAGCCCATGATTATTAATTGAATATGCGATTTAACTTTATGGTGGCTGTAAAGCAAATAAGTGAATAATTAACAGGCATTCATCCAGGGCATGATGGAATTCCTCGAGTGACTATGGTCAGAACCGCCGTCGGAGACTTCAAACGGTGTGTGAAGAAATTGTTTTCGCTCCCGACAAGTACTGACTCATTGAACGGGACCGTTCAAGGCCGGGAGTATGTTGTGACTTAAGTTGTGTCGCTAGTGTTTTTTATTATATCTATATTATATATGCTACGATTCATTAGAATAAAGGCTTGTTTTGTACTCAAAGTCAAGTTTATAGTAAACAATGTCAAAGCTTACATGAAAATTGATATGATTTCCAAGGTAACCTCGTGAGCAACAGGAAACAGAAAACATTAAATTAACTTTTCAGCAGCCACCTACACGAGCTTATTTTTCCGCTAACTTGTAATTTTTTCAGATGTTACAAATACTTCCAACATGTAAGCTTGGTCTCTTCTTGTTCTAGAACAGTAGTCACCAAGTATTTTTAATCTTCAATTTATTTTCAAATGTTTAACGTTTCAGTTAAATAAAATAAAAGTTTTTAAAAAGTTTTAATGTTCGGCTATGACCTAACATATATATCTAATTAATCATGAAGCGTTTATTTTTTGTGTATGTACCTTCCATTGTGGACGGGTCGGGTTCTTTTAGATTTTTATATTTCTAAATTATATTTAGTTTTTTCTTATCTATTTTCTATTTTACATTTATTGTCACTTTTTTGTTATTGTTAACATTGTTAATGCTATTGTATTAACTTATTCTCTTACAACCACCATAAAGATAAATCTTAAATTTACTTAATAATCACTGGCTATTACAGTCTCTGACCTTGCTGAGCTTAGATGACTACATGTTGGATTATCCTAGAAATTACCAGTCTGGAAATCGACCATGGTACAAATAAACAACCCCTAATTGCTATTCCTTGTTTGCCTCCCTGGATTTAAGAATTTTGTTTACTTAGTTTTTAGAATAAAAGTTTATAATCAGATTTTTAGTTAACTTTCATTTCAGTAAGTCTGTTTACATTTAAAACTCCAGTTAACTAATGTACTTTGTACTTTAACAAATCGTTGTTAGCTTGTTACAGATAACCGCTTCAGTTTATGTTTAACTCACGTCTTAGTGCAGTTTCTTATTATTTATTAAACATATTTTATTAAGACATTTATTTGCTTTTCGTACATTTGTCATAAGCTTCGGGAAACTAACCGCGAGCCAAAACAGTCAGTTTATAAGTGTTTAGTGCTTCCGTTATGAGGCATTTTCTTCGGAAAATCGAATCAATCTCATCAATAATAATTATTTATACTTCAATCCCAACAAATCATAAAGTAAAGTTTTAATAGCTATAAACGTAAAGTGAAATATCAGCTAAACTTAATTTCATTAATATAGAAATGGAGCAAAAAGCATTATTGCAATGAGTAGTTTTTGAAGATATTTGTCTTTATTAGTTTTCCAAAGCATTTTATGGAATCTCGTCGAAAGCTTATTAGATCAACGAAAAAACTGTTAAAATTTATCTAAAATATGCTAAATGTAATATATGAGTTAAATATGTGAACTAAGTGATGGTCGATTACAAATGATTCATTATGTAAATAGAGATACATATATTTGTTTATGTATATGTATTTTTAAGACAATAACCTTCTAAAAGATAAAACATTATAAGACGAGTGATAACTTTTTTAAAATTAGTTGTAAATAATGTAGTCGTGACCAGACATATAGCTATATAGTAAATTAAGTATTTATATGCTGGATCTTGTAATTTATTTGTAACTGTAGAGCTTTCAGTAATATTACCTAAAATTTTTGTATAGATTTTGCGAAAATCCTATAAATTATCTTTCATATATCTGTCTGTCGAAAGATGAACAGCCAATATAATTTATAGCACAAATTATAGTAAAAAGGTCAATGACTGAGAAAACGATAGTAATAATAAATAAATTAAATTATTCGTTTTTATTTCCAATGTTTATTTTATTAACTCTCAGTGTATTAATAACTAATATGAGAATCATTTTTGTCCTAACCTGTCAAATAGATCATATTTATTTTCGCCTTGTGAACGAAAATAACACTAACACCATTGCAACTTAATACAATTATGTGCTTTGGTTGAAAGATGTACAAATAAAGCCCCAACAATTAATAATCCATTTAATTTCGTTGATAATACGGATAAAGATAGGCATATTTGTGAAATGTGTTCGATATTCCCGGGTTTTTAATATGGCGACCGCGCCTGCGCATTTGAAAGGGTGTAAAGATGTATTCATGAATTCAAGTTTTTGAACTTTTACATGTTAAGGCTGTCCTAAACGTAGCAGAAAGTTTGGCATACTTGTTTGTACATACAAATAATGTCACCTATACTGTCATACAAATAACATCAAACAAGTTTTCTAAAATATGTATGCGCCAACATTATTTATCCCAACATTATTCCATCATGCTTGAAAGTTATGTTTGTACAATCAAGTATAAGTACGAAAAATTAACTGCAACATGTATGAATTGATTTTATAAAATTGCATTTGTTTGCACAAACATACATACAAACATCTTTATAATTTAGTTTGGGCAAATACGTTTGTGCATACCGTGAAAGACGTGTGGTTCAACGTTTGCGCAAACAAGGCATTCAAACCAACATTCTGAAATCTGCGGCGTTTGATTTTTTGTTTGTACGATACGTTTGTACAAACAACTAGCAACGTCTGGGGATAGGAGACGAGTAAAAAACATTTACTTTAAAGGGTAGTGAGCTTCGTATGACATTAAAATAAGTTGAGTGACTAAGAAATTATTCTAAACAATCTATAACTGAATTTCTTGAATTGTACAGAGAGGTTCCTTGTCTGTCGAAAATAAAAGCTAAAGAATTTAGTAATAAACATGTTTCAGGAATAATTATTCGTAAGGACTGTGGTGATATGGCACAACTGAATTTCAAATCCTGGTAAGATCTTCCTGTAGCCAGAAAAGGTAATATTACAATTAACCTTTCCATGGAACTAATTCATTCTCTCATTGTATCCTATTTTTTAATTTGTGAGTGATTTCAAAATCATGTTAAATTGGTTATCATCCATACGTAAATAATTTTTCAAATGAGACTTTTCAGAAACTCTTAATTCGGTTAGTAAATTCATATCTGAAAACTGCCCTCTCTTGGTGTAACAATAGCTGCACATTTTTTTCTTTTCCCATACATATCTACAAACGATTTGTGTGCACGTCTAGGAGCACACTTGCGTGTGATATATCTTTTTAACAACATCTTGAAGAGATAATTGGCAGCTGCACTACACCTTCATACATAGTTGAAGAAACATGTCACACAATCTTATTATTGAAAACAAATCCTTACGTCTAAACTACCTATTTTGTATTTTGAACAAGTTTGACTAGAATGTTTAAATCAAATACCTACACGTTCAAATAAGTGTGTGCAAACTTATAGATATTTGTATCGGATATCAACAAAACGAACTGTGTAGGACACAGACTTATACAATTAAATTGTTTGTACAAACAAGTTTCAACAACTTGAAGGTACGTTTAGAGGCCGCTTTAAGCTCTTCCACGCAATACTTTTAAATTATTATTCAGAAGTCTTGATGTAAAATGTTTACTTTATAATATGAAGCTTAGTGCATAATTTTAATTACGAGTATCTTCTGACGTATGTCAAGTTTCTAATTTAAAATACCGCAAAGAGAGAAGTGCAGTTTTTATTAGAACGAAGAGCAAATTTTGTGCAGGTATTGAAAATTAATTGGATGTTATATCGGTTTTATTTCCTATATATTATTCATTTTCTATAAGAGACTATTAATAAATTACGTGGTCCCTGTTTGAAAACTAAATTGTACGGATATTTCAAGATGTAGTGTGTGGTGTCAGTCGGGATGTCGGGGGTCGTGTCGGTCGTGATGTCAGTCCTGGTGTCGGCCGTCGTGTCGGTCATGGTATTAGTCGTGATGTCGGACCGAACGTGTAGAAACAAATGAAATTTCAAGTTATGCATTTCATTCCCTTGCTGATCTTTTTACATATGTGTAAGTGTGAGCCTCCGTTAAGAAGCTTTCGCTTCAAAAAGAGACCTTTAAAAGGAAGTATCACATGATACCCTTTTGTACTTGTAGAAGCAATATTCATCCCCGCTTAGGGGTTGAAACTGCAGGGAGAACGATACGTGTAAAATGTGTCCCCCGTAAATATAACACTACCTTGATCTTGAAATACCTATTCAATTCAGTTCATTGTGTAAGAAACAGAGACCAGGTAAAATACATTATGAGTTTTTCTTTTATAGAATATCAATAATATATAGGCAAAATAAACTAATATAACATCCAATTAATATAGAAAACCTGCACAAAATTTGCTTTTCTAATAAAAACTCCATTCTCTCTTTGCGATATATTGCTACACACTGGATCTATTTTAAAATTCAATTTAGTTTTTTTGTGTAAAAACCGGGGCAGATAATATATTAATAGTCTTTCCTCTCTAGAAAGTCAATAATATATAGAAAGTAAACTAATACACAATACCTGTATAAAATTTACGGTTCGTTCTAATAAAAACTCCAATTCTCTCTTTGCGATACAATAAATTAGAGGCTTGACATACGTCAGACATCAGAAAGAACACTATTAAACTTATGTCTTGACTAGCTTCATATTGTCAAGTAAACATATTACATTAAGACTATTGAATAATAATTTTATAGAAAATCAACAATAAATAGAAATAAAATAATAGAAATAAATAAACCAATATAACATCCAGATAATATAGAATACTTGCACAAAATTTGCTTTTCGTTCTAATAAACACTCCAAATCTCTATTTTTTATAAGTCTCATACGTCAGAAATTAAAAATAATACCACACAAAAAGGTAACTTGGCATTCAATTTTCACATAATCAACGAATATAAACTCATAGAAGGATGCGCATTGAGCAAAACATGACCATTGTTTACATTGTTTTGTTATCGCAATAAACAAACTACTTAATGGAAGGACATATACATCCGGAGCGTTTAAATCTGGCAAAGACAAGTAGTTTAGGGTCTAAAGTCGGGTACCATGTAAACACGATATGCCCGGTGCGGACGGTGCGTTGCGACAAAGTGACAGCTGCAAAATATAAAAAACATAAAAAGAATTCATTTTGTGCTTACTGGGAAATAAATTCGCGCTATTGTAGCGCTTTTGTGTTGTCGCATCGTTCATTAGGTTTGTTTTAACTTTTAGTAGCTGTTTTTAAATGTCACATTAGCGTATCGCACCGCCCGCATCGTGAATATCGCGGTTTACGTGGGACACGGTCTTAACCGCACGGCTGCAGATCCGAAGTTCTCGGGTTCGAAACCGAGAAAAATTATAGTTTTTTTTAATATTATGTCATTATTAATTAATTTTATGTACTATTTTCAATTGACATAAAATAAGTAAAACTCATTTTAATATTACATTGAACAAGAACTTAAAAAAATTAAATTGTTGCTATCGTTGAATATATATATATATATATATATATATATATATATATATAGTTTATTGTTTTGCATAAATGTTGTGTTTGTAATGAATTTAGCTAAGAACAAAACCAATTTTTCTTTGACATATTGTCTTTAAGTACGTATTCAGATGAACAAAACTTTTTACATACACTTTCTCAATATATAAAGTTATATTTCTTTGTAGATATATTTAAGTTAAGAATAAATTATAATTAATACTTGACTTGTAACAAAATTGTGATACAAATAAAGAAAAATAAAAAATAAAGACAGTGGGATAACGAGAAAAGGGAAGTATATTTTGTAAGAAGCTTTCGCTTCCATCGTTTAGTCTCAAATGACTGCCGCTCTTTTTTGTCTTTGTATTTTATAGGTTAATTTGTGTGGTTATATATATATGTAGGAAGGAAGCCAATGCTTGTTTCCCTAACGGGTTTTTCATTCTCTACGTTAAATGTATTTAGAAAGTTTTAACGCTTCTTAGATTTTTGTCACCGTTCAATAATTATTTTACATTAGCTGCCTGGGAATTAATATATTTATTTACAGTTCGGCCTTGGTACCTTATATGCTTGTGTGATGAACGCCCTAGATTTGACAAAACAACCTCTCTCTTAAATACTGCTCTTTCAGTCAAAAGTCCCTTCCACCATCGAATCTTTTGAACGGTTATACACAAATTTTGAGAGAGAAAATAAAAGATTATACATGTTTTAGTAATGGTAACAGGTGAAGCAATACTAAAAAATGACTTTACAGGCCGACTACAGCCACTAATTTTAAATAGGGCCTTATGGCAAGTGATACCTTATTTGAAATATATTAATAATAGCCATAGTAACTTTGTCGGACTTTAGGGCAATTTTGAAGGATAAATTAAGTAAATACTAAAATTATTATTTCACATTTACACAAAATGTGCTCCGTCTACCTACATAAACGCAGCCTCGTTCGAGCCGAAATTGCCTGCATTCTTTAGGAATTCGTTGTTTTAAAACGTTAATATTGTGGGATTCCGTATAGTCCAGTCATTTAAGCTTAAATTAGGTAAGAATCTCGGAATTCGAGATACCCAGCTGTAAGTCTGTAAATACTTGTATATTGACACCCTAAAAGTTGTCTCAAAACCTACACATGGTAGGGTGTACGCAACTAATAAATTTCAAGGTCAAAGGTCACAAAAATTGGTTTTTTGCCCTTTTTTTGTAAATATCTCATTTCCTATGGGTTTTTTGCTATTTGTATTTATTATCAATATTGTAGAATACAAAATTCTCTACAAATTTTGTTTGAAATTTTTCATACGGTGAACCGTTTTCGAGATAGAGGGTGGAGAGCGCGCGGTCACAGCATCACTTCAGGTCAACCGGTGCCTCCGGTCAAAAACGCGCCATATATAGTTGATGAACTATCGATAAATCAATGATTATAAATCTTTGTCAATTTTTATTAACTATTATATTATATTTTATCATTTTTTCCTAACCTATCTACTTTTTATTCAGTATTAATTTATTTAACAACACTTACCTGCCCATGTAATTGCAGAATTGTTAATAAAAATATAGGAATTAATTGGGCGTACACTGTCTTACGATCAAGAAATTTTCTTTAAAAAAGTTGGAAAAGGAAATGTAAAAACGGAGATATACTCGACTAAAAGTTTTGATAATTATCCTCATTCCAAAACACATATTTTATTTCTGCACGCATTAAGTGCAGAATAAAAAATCATTTTTAAAAGTTTTTGAGAAACTGACAAATTTGGATGAACTAGCTGCAGCATTTGAGGAAGAAAATTGTTCGGCCCAGAGATTATTAGAGAGTGGAACTCAAACCTTATTGGCAGTCTATAATGCTCGAAATCTGTGAAAAGTCTCGATCATCTTCGTTATATGCATTACGTCATGTCTACAAAACTTAATAAACCTGTGCAGCTTTCAAATATTCCACCAACAAGTGCAGCTGCTCATCAACATTTCGAACGTGTATATTATCAAGTTCAAACTTGGTTAGGGCATGATTTGGAACCCCAGGTATGGGGTTGGGCAATGCGAAACGATTTTCTGGAGCCTATCATGACAATTTTACCACCTGCTCCAGAACATTTGCTAAATACAATTTTCTGCAACTGCAAGAGTGGTTGTGGTTCGCGATGCAGATGCAGGAAAGCGGGCTTGCAATGCTCTTTAGCTTGTGGCCAATGTAATGGGCAAGCTTGTCTCAATGCTCTACCATATCAGAGCGACATTAACGAAGATCATCTTCATTCATGGAAGAACTTGACACAAATGTCGTTGAAGACGATAATGAAGACCAGTTTGAAATTTACCAGCAGCCGGAAGACGACGATGAAGAGGAAGAAGATAATTAAAATTATAAATTTTAGTTTTTGTACCCTTAATTCCATTTTTTTACTTTTAATAAAAATAAATGTATTGAATGATATTTTTTAATAAAAAGATAAATTTATAATTTATTTGTTTTTTTTTAATCATGTTAAAAGTTATTAATATTAATTAGGTTTAAATTCAAATATAATTCCTATATTTTCATTAACAATTCTGCAATTACATGGGCAAGTAAGTGTTGTTAAATAAATTAATACTGAATAAAAAGTGGATAGGTTAGGAAAAAATGATAAAATATAATGTAATAGTTAATAAAAATTGACAAATATTTATAATCATTGATTTATCGATAGTTCATAACGCGCCATATATAGTTGATATATGGCGCGTTTTTGACCGGAGGCACCGGTTGACCTGAAGTGATGCTGTGACCGCGCGCTCTCCACCCTCTATCTCGAAAACGGTTCACCGTATGAAACATTTTTTCAAACAGAATTTGTAGAGAATTTTGTATTCTACAATATTGATAATAAATACAAATAGCAAAAAACCCATAGGAAATGAGATATATACAAAAAAGCGCAAAAAACCGATTTTTGTGGCCTTTGACCTTGAAATTTAATAGTTGCGTACACCCTACCATATGTAGGTTTTGAGACAACTTTTTGGGCGTCAATATACAAGTATTTACAGACTTACAGCTGGGTATCTCGAATTCCGAGGTGAACTTACTATAATGACCGGACTAGTAGAGTGAACCTTGGATTTGAAATACTGCCACAGTAAAAGAAATGAAAAATGGTGTCAATTCCGGTGGCTGAACTTGTCATTCTGTGGGAGCTCGGTGTTCAATTTATCTATCAATTTTGATTAGCAAGGTATAAGCAAATTTGTTCCCTATCACTGCCCATTATAGAAGAGGGTATACTAATAGCGTTAAACTGCTATATTTTAAGTTTTCGCTGAGTTATAATGTATTTTTAAAATTTTTGATGTGGAATGGGAAAAAACAACGTTAGTTGTTAATAATACATATTATATTTCAGGGTTTCATTATGGTTCTACCATACACAACAGGAGTATTCAAAAACATTGTAACATTATCGAAGATTAATTTTGATGATCTGATTAACTCTGAAGTGTTGCTTCTTAGCACCAATAAAGACCAAGCCCAAAAATGTGAAAAAAAGTGGAAACACTTTGTAATAGGTTTGGGAATAATGCTCGGTTGGATTTTTGTTGCTGGATTATATATTTTAACTTATAACTACAAGCGATCGAGTTACATTTTGAAATACACAGGAAATTATAGATTCGTAATGAATTTCGTTCTTTATATTGGATTTTTTATCGTGTTATTTGCTGAATTTAATGGTATGAGCTGTGTTATTTACTTGTATACTCGCACAGAAATTCTACAATATAAATTGCTGGAATACACTGAAGCGCACTTATGCAAAGTATATGAACAATTTGATATTATTGTGTCACAACACGAACAATTACTCATACGTCAACATTTGACAACGTTTACAAAGTTTCATATCGAAATAATAAGGTAAGTTTATGTAGAGTTTTAAAAAGTTATAAAATTTATTTCATCTAGCTTACCAAAACTACAAATTAACAGGCGCTGTCAGCAGGGGGTGGTAACTCAGATAGGTAATGTTGGTCCAGCTGTCGGTGAACTGTAATGGTGTTTGATCGTAGCCCTCTTAACAAATTCTTCAAGTACTATTTTTGATAGTTGGCCCAAGTGACAGACACAATGTGATCTTTTTTATCGGCCATTATCTTTATTGTATGATTAGGCTTGAATAAATGTTTTTGTCGGCCATTATGAGATTTATGTCTGTGAAAGCTAAAGCCATCAGCCATCAATCGCTCTCTATTTTTTCTAATTTGTGCTGGTATTTTGTATACAATTCCGTTCCTGGTTTATTTATACATAGTTAAAGTGAGTGAACAGGCATGTAGCAGTACCAGGACATTTGAGGATGATCATTTGTATTACATTAAGATGCAACCTGCAGTGGAGTCAGAGAAACAAGCACACAAGAGTAAGACTTTTAGTGATTGTTGAATAAATCAAAATTTTGATGTATTTGGTACTTTTTCCTCATATACTGACTTGTATGTCATTTATGGTTTCATTTAAGGTTATGAGAGAACTGCAGGAGACAGTTTTAAAGACTCTGCAGAAGAAAAACAAGCATATATTATGTGAGTGAACAGGCATGTAGCAGTACCAGAACATTTGAGGATGATCATTTGTATTGCACTAAGATGCAACCTGCAGTAGAGTCACAGAGTCAAGTACACAAGAGTAAGTATTTTTTAGTGGTTCTTGAATAAATCATAACATTTTGATGTATTTGATAGCATACCAAAAAAGAGTGGTGGTAAAAACATCTTCAAATCCAAGTAGCCAGAACCTTAGAAAACAACTGTTGAAGTGGAAGAGAATAGCCAGAAGAGCTAGCAAAATGAACACCAAACATCATTTACAGCTACTGCATCAGAAGCAATGTGACTTAAGGTATTTGAAAAATGTTAATAGTACCACCATAAATTTCTTTATGAGTCAAATGAGGAATCAAAAGTTAAAACCGAAGGGAAGATGCTTTTCATTAGATGATAAAATATTTGCATTATCACTGTATAAACAAAGTGCCAAAAGCTATAGATTTCTTCCAAAAGTTTTTAGTTTACCATCTCCTAAGAATCTCAGTAATCTTGTTTATATGGTTCCCTTCAAATGTGGCTATAATGAACATATCTTTAAAAATTTAAATAAAATTGTTGAAAAATTTACAGAAAAAGAGAAATATTGTATATTAATGTTTGATGAAGTATCTTTAAGTTGTGACCTTACTTATAATTTTTCAAAAGATCATATGCCTGGAATTGTAGATTTTGGTAGTGGTGATCGATGCATGCACTTTGCAAATACTCAATACTCCAACCATTTGTACAGTTTTTGTTATGAATTATTTTAATGTATAAATAAATAGTGTCATTTTAACTGTATTTGTTAATTTATCTTTTGTAAATAAATAAATATAATTTCAATATTAGTTTCATTTATTTTGATGGTACATTGCCTTCTAAATGTTATATTTATTATATTCTTGATTGTTTTTATGTGTTCTTGGGAAATAACACCACAATCGAAACAAAAATTTGTATATTCAAGGAAAATTTGGTTTTTCCTTGAATATACAGATTTTTGTTTCGATTGTGGTGTTATTTCCCAAAAACACAAAAATAATTCGATGGTACAGCCCCCTATTGGTGACATTTGGGACTAGAAAGTGCAGATTCCTTCTTTTAGTATGGTGATGATCTGTCAAATTCAATCAAATTTAGTACTTGAAGAATTTGTTAAGATGCTTTTGATGCTAAACCTAACCTGTCATGGGACAAAATGTGACCAATTTTTTAACATTGAGTTGCCCATCTATCTTTATTGTATGATCTGTGGCTGTCACAACTTTATAAGGCGGTATTAGTAGCTCTCAATTCTGTTATATTTGTTTCAGCTCTAGTGGATTATAGTGCAGGGAACTTAGCATTATTTTAATACCATTTTTTAATTATACCAGGTGTTTAAAATAGCAAAAACCCTAATTTTGGCAGTTTTTGTAAATTCTCAGCAACAGAGTAAAAATTTAAAGAATCTAAGGTATTGCATGCGCATTTTTACTACTACTAAATGAGATGTTGATCGATAGGATTGGTTAATTAATAAATGAGTTATTCGCGAAAAATGTGGAAAAGGCGCAATTTTCAATCACTCGTAACTCTTATCTAAAAAAAATTTACAACGATAAAACTTGGCAAAAAGTTTGATTTGTCTGTCGAAAATAACTCTTCAAAATTTCAACTTCTCGGCTTTGAAGGTTTTCTCACAAATGTAATTTTTTATCGAGAGCTCTTTAGTTTTGGTGATGTTTACAACGCTGCCATTCTGCATCAAATTACTTTTTGATAAATCTGAATGGAATATGTTAATTAACAAATCTTTTGGTACAACTCGTCATATATTAATATTCTGTTGGGTTTGTTCTATTTTCTGTAAATTTAATTTGAAATTTTGCATTTTGGTATTCGCCAAGGCATACATATTAGTAGAGGGAGATCCTAATTTCTCCTCACGGTAGAATAAAAATAGCATGTCACCGAATTGACATGACGTTTAAAATGCTTTTTCCCAGAAAATAACGTTAGATACGAAGGTAAATTAAATATAAACGGTAATTTTGCTATCCTGCTTAGAATGCAGTTTCGAGCTAGATTATGTTGTTTGGAGTAGATGTTTGGTTTATGGACACTGGGAAACCAGCCAGGAAAGCGCGTATGCTTGGTTTTGTCCTTAATACCTAGTGTATTCAGTACAGAATACAGCCTTGACTAAGCAAGAGTTACATTCGTCTGTTATGCAACAGATTATCATAAAGTTTTAAATCAGTAAAAGCGTTAAAGCCTCAGAAATTCTAACTCATTTGTAGGCACAGTATGGGTATACTACACTGTCTCAGAATCGTGTGTATATCTGGGTGAGAAAATTTAAGAATGTACGAGAATGATAACCATGATCGACGCACAAGGACAAACCTTACAACTGACAATGCCGATAGTGATCGACAGCTCATTGAACGCCGATTAACCGTGGAGGAATTTCTTCAGATGTGGGTGTCCGCTATCGAAGTGTTCAATCAATTATCATTGATCAACTTGGTTTCAGAAAAAATTGTGCTCGATGGGTTCCGAGGTCTTTGACTGTAAACTAAAGATCGTTGAAAGACTTCTAAATAGATTTCAGTGAGAAGGGAAGGCATTTTTGAAGGGCATCGTCTAAAGTGGCAAAAAGAGTTTTGGATCGCAGTATCACAATTAATTTATTCGACAATTATAAAATGAAAAAACTTTAGAAAGGAAATAATGAATAATAGAAAATCAAAGTCAACATATAGTTATGGTAAATCATTAATATTAATGTATAGTTATGAACTATGAAGTTAGTTAAGTAATGAATAAATTTTAAAAGTTTATAAAAAAAATATTCCTTAAAAGACCATCTATAAAAATGGTATGTCATTTTTTTTAAATGATTAGAAAAAAAGTTATTATTTCAATGAACAAATTATGAAATGCCACCGTTTCTCGTCCCTGGGCTATCAGCAAACAGTTTGACAGTTGGCGTGTCATTTGTATTAGGGACGTTTTTATAATACAAGGATGGTTTGTAGCTAACTTTGCAAATATTAGTGAATTTTCAATGTCCTGTAAGATCAATAATATAATTTCGTAATATTTTAAATTTGATTCAGAACATCGATTATTACCATACTGTTTATATTATAATGAGCACCCTCGACTATAGCGGCAATGTGCCCAATCTTTTCTCCCAAAAGTTGTTCATTATGGCTTATCTACTTAATTGTGTTGTTAAATTTATTTATTAACGCAATAGTTAAAGAATTTAGATTTTTTATGTTTGCTGCCAATTTATTTTCATTATTTTGTAGTTCATGAATTAATTTATTATAACGTTTACCGTCTTCTTCATCAAATTAAAGTTGCTTAAAAATTGAATCAACTGCATTAATTAAACCTCTTTTTAATCTACAAGGATGTGGAATTATTTCTAATAATTTACTTTCTACCCTTTCATCTAAACAGGTTAGAATCTTAAGCCAGTTAGAAGCACTCATTTTATATGTGGGATTAGTTTCAGTGTCACATCTCGCGTCTTCATATTTAATTATTTTAGTTCATTTTTCTTGAAGTTTATTTAATTCAATGACAATTAAATTCAAGTCGTAATAATGATTAAGAGTATGTGTGTATTTTGTCCAAATTGACTACGGTGTCTAATATAGGTATATAAACTGTCGGTTGATGTTTTGCATTTGAATGTACAGAGTGCCATCGTGTATCGCGTCAGGATTTTGAATTTTTGACAGATTGTCTTGTTCTTCGGGAATTTCGGGTTCACCTATATTGACGATCATGGATGAATTATCGTTGACTTCATTTTCGGTGGTATTTTGGCTTGGACGTTAATCATTCTCAATTATGCTCTCAGGTTGATAATTGAAAGTTACGCGATTTTCGTGGACGACAACTAAAATATCGTCAAACTTGCTCCAAAGTGTGTCCGATTCTTTGGCATGGATTTCAATCCGGATTTAAAATTAACTTGCCCTTCTTATAGATAATTCTATAATCAAATTCCTCGAGATTAATTCTCCATCTCATAAGCTTTCAATGAAAATAGCCATTGTAAGGGTTTGTGATCACAAGTTAAATTAATTTTATTGCCACATAGATAGTTTCTCCAGATTTTGGGTAGGCCATACGATTGCGAAAAGTTCTCTCTCTATCTCCCTTTCGTAAAGAGTTCTTGAACTATGAGCGATTGGTAAGTCCTTTCCAAAAGGTACTTGGGAAAGTACGGCGCCAAGAGCGATGTTAGAAGCATCTGTTGTTACATTGAACTCTTTCGAAAAGTTCAGATATTGAAGGATAGGTTCATTAGAGAGAATATCATGAATTCTTCGTTATGTTCGATCTTTGCACCTTTCTTGAGACACTTTGTAAGCGATTTGGTCAATTTGGCGAAATCTTTGATAAATCGGCGATAGTATCCCAGAAGTCCTAGAACCTCCTTTGATTTGTTTCGTAGTTTTGGGTATTGGAAACTTCTTGATTGCATTGATTTTGCTTGAATTGCGTTTTATGCCTTTATGTGCCCTAGGGAGGTAACATCTTTCCTCAAAAATTCCGATTTATCTAATTGAATCTTGAAGTTTGAATCTCTTAGTCTTTTGAATACGGCTTTCAATCGTTCGATATGTTAGTGCCTTTTCGTTTTGTATGCCACGCAGGATATTATCCATGACCCGTTGGACTGAATGTGGTTATTTAGATATTATTTTTATCCATTTAGATTTGATGAAAACCGCTGGCTAAGTCCAAGGTCGTATAATATTGGCACTTTCCAGGTTTATCCATCAAGTCCATAATGTTGGAGAGTGGGAATTTATCATCTATTGTTCAGTTTTCGAAAATCGATTACGACCCTCGATTTCTGCTTTCCAGATGCATCAGCCTTTTTCGGCACTATCCAAATCGGCGAAGACCATGGTGAATTGCTATGGCGTATGATCTTTGAATCCAAAATTTTTTTGATTTAGTTTTGGACTTCGGCTCTATGAATTTAAGGATAACTGCTATAAATCGGGATTTCTTCTGATGTGTGAATTTGATGTTTGATTTTATTCGTAAAGGTCAGAGGGGGTATCTTCTTGGCAAAATACATCAGAAAACTCGTCACATAATATTAAGATTTGAGACTTTTCTTCATTATTCATATGACTGATTCAAATTTTTGATATGTCAATCTTTTCTTTATGCTTTGTGAAATTAAAATTATTTAATTTTATATGTTCAAAGTCAGACATTTTAAATTGTTCTACTTCGATAGGTTTTGAAAAATCTATTATTGTTTAATATGGTTGTTAAAGCATTACTATCTTTGGCTTTTGTTAAACTTGAAGCAATTTCGCAATTTTGAAATTTCTTATGAGGTATTACTATGCCACCATTAGCAATTAATTAATCTTAATAACTTGTTCACATTGTGGCGAAACTTTTATAGAATGAAGATCATTATGGTTTATTTGATAATATTTTAATGTGACATTTGTAAAGGGCTATTTAAATATTGTGACTCAAAATTTATAACAGCTTGCAAGATAAGGCCATTAAAAACGTCATGAAATTTTAAAAGGTAATTTTTTAAATCTGTATGTTTCCTTAATTTGAATATGTCGAAAGCAAGAATAGATCCACTACGTTTGTGCTTTGATTTCTGGAATACGGTAGAAACAATAAATTGATCATTTTTAATTGCACATGGGAATAATTTGAAAGCAATGTCAGGATCTAAGAATGATTTCATTGATCCGGAATCTATTCATAATTTTAAATTATATTTTGGTGTAGTAATATATAGTAACTCGCTTAAATGTTAGGAAATTGTGTTATACGTTTTTACAGGTGTTGTTATTGTGAAATTTTGTCGGGAGGTGAAACTGGAAAATTTTCGTCATCCACATTTGTTTGAAAATCATAATTGACATTTGTAAGGTTGTCGCATTCTTCGTCAAGGTAATATTCATTTTGCACTAAACCTACATTATCTTCCGGGGCAACGTTATCTGTTTCAGTGTTTAAAAGTTGTTCAGGTCTCCTTTTGGGATAGGGAAATAATTGCTGTCGTATTTGAGATGTATTGTGTGAAATACCACTTATTAGATTCGGGTCTGGAATTTGACTATTTGGATTAGAGGTCTCCAGACATTTGACGGTTGAAGTGGTTTGAAAATTTTTTGAACTTGGGCGTAGTTTTGGGGGTACATAATTTTTATCGACTTTTATATTAATTGATTGTGATGGAATTGGTTTCTTTGAAAGTTTGGGGTCGGATTTGGTTGTGTTAGGAGATCTTTAAATATTTTCTGGTTGTTGTAAATAACTAGTGTTTGAGAAAGTTATTTGATTTGATGGTCTTTGTAAATTAGGCATTGAATTCGGTTTAGATGAATTTCTGTTTGAAAATTTTTGGAACTAATGTACATTTTCTTTCTGCAGGACAAATTGTAGAGCTTCGTTAAGTGTCGAAGGTTATGCATCTTATATTTGTGTCAAGAAGATCTTTAAGACCAGAAATAAATGTTTTTAAGGTCAAAATTTGATAAATGTCTCGTTTAAGTAGTTTAGCTTCTTCGGTAGTCTCGTTTACATAACTACAGGGTAAATTGAGAATGTTTAAGCATCTAACATAAAATTTTTGGGAATTTTCGTTAAGTGTTCGTTGAAGCATAACCAAGTCACGCATACTTCGTCTCATTGATCAGAGAAGTTTCTCGTTAGAAGTGATTTTAAATCTAACCATGTGTTTGTACCTTGTGTATTTACTAAAGTTTTTGCATTTCCTGTTAGTTTTGAGATTATACTATTAAACAGATAAGCATTAATAAAGCTATCAGTATTGGTTACACCATAAAATTGAGAAATGATCGATTCACTTACACTTAAAAATCTATTTAATTTGTTAGGATCACCTTTGAAGTCGGGGATGCAGTGTAAATATTCGGATTTAAATTGAGCCATTGTATTACTAGATTGAGGCAGTAAAGGAGGTCTTAAAATATTTCTTTTAGAAAAATATGAATTATCAATACGTTCAATACTTTCTTGAGGATCGAGAGAGTCAGCTTTTAAGTTTTCCAGTATTATGGACAAATTATTCCAAGACATTAATTAATGCACTTAGGTTAAAACAAAGATATTTTTAAAAGGATTAGCTTTCAAGTCGGCGATTTTTGTCCTTGCCAGAAGATATCTGTTGCGAATTTGGGCGATGCTTTTCCGAAATACCTATGTTGTGCAACTGTCTATTATGGTCCTCTCCAAAGGCTGCTCCTTGCAAATTTGGGCGATGGTTGTCCCAAATTGATAATGACAATGATGGGTTGACGTGTGGTGCCGCCTAATCCAAAAATTGGCACTTCACTGAGGAACTTACACCTACACTGATCGATCATAAACTTAACGGTTTCGGTGTGCGAAAAATCGTTAACACGAACTTGAACCGATCGATTCGATACAATTCGGACAATCCTACTAACTGCCCCAATAAATTAACACATACTCAATATCGCTTTTTTTTTAAATGAATTTACTGAATAAGCACAACTTAAAATTATTAAAACATTAAGATTAGGATAATTATACAGATATTATAAGACCCGACATTGCGATGCTGACTGACTGCTCCCGCTGTCGTTTCTAATTTATATGTTCTTAAGAGTGCTGTGTCAGCTCCATCTGTTTATATGAAAGATGGTGATATAATTCATGCTTTGATTTTTTCTCCTTCTTTCGTTACGTTTATAGCTCTCAGCTGATTTTTTGGTTTAAGTGAATAAAAGAGAATGTTTTTATCTAGAAAAACTTGTTATGTAACCGATTTGAAGTTGAGAAGGCCTGAATGTAGAATTACTAGATCTTTGAAATCAATTTATCAAATATTAAAGTTACCATTTGAAAAAAAAAATAGTATGACGTCATACAGACCACTAATGACGTAATTAGAATAATTAGAAAGCTATCTAAGTCCAGATTTGCCCATTATTACAATTTTATTTTTTTATCTGTGGAGATTTTATTTGGTATGTTCTATACTTTACAGGTACAGTGTGTACTATCCTGTACATATTTTTTGACTTACGTGAAAGCAAAAAGAAATATGAAAACGGTACAATAATTTCCCAATAATCCAACTTTCGGACAAAATCTATAAGGTCACTTCTATGTTTAGCCTAAGTTTTTCACTCGGGACATGGGCTATGACCTTGAAGGTTTTTTCAATCATATAAATGTTTTACCCGGAGATTCGAAAGACTGGTAAATTCTAATTATGCACTTGATCTTGTACTTGTACGTGATATTGAAGGTCAATGCGAATCATATTTAGGGTTCCGTATATACAATAACGGATACCCTTATAATATCACTCTGGATTTCTGCCTCTGTTACATCACAGTAATTTTCTCCTAAACTATTTGATGGAAGAGGTTGAATTTTGGTATCAATGTATAGTTTGGTGGCCCGATAAGGAGTACATATCTTAAAAGAAGAAAAATTTTGATTTTAGGGGTACTTCTGAGGTGGAAAAAATAAAAGAATCGACCGTTCCCCCTCTGATCTTGATTTGAAAAAAATAAGAAATATAAAACGTTGTCCGAACTTTACAGGAAAAATAAGGCGAACCCATTAATATTAATTTTGGGGGACAAATTATAGAATTAAATGAACATTTAAAAATAATTTTTTTTTCAAACGCATCATGTAATACATTAAATAAAAAGTCCCATTCTGAGGAACACAAATATATTTTTATCATATTTAAAAAAATGTAGTTAAAAATATATTAACAAAAATATACCAAAATTTACACATTCCACCCCCCTTTATCTCCGAAACTCTATAACGTAAAGTTTTGATAAAATTAGAGGTATAGAGTCTGATCTAAAGTTTACTGGAAAAATAAGAAAAACCTCTAGTTTTAATTTTGGGGGGCAAATTACAGAATTAAATGGAAAATATCAAATTAAAATTGTTTCTATCGCATCATGTTATATATCAAATGACTCATTATGACGAAAACAAATATGTTTTTCATATTTTTAAAATAAATTAATTAAAAAATATTAACAAAATTATAAAAAAATTACCCTCCTCCCACCTATCTCCGAAACCATAAGCAGTAAAATTTAAAAAAGAGGTATAGGGCCTTACCTGAACTATACTGGAAAAGTAAGGAGAAACCCCTAATATTATTTGGGGGGGGGGGCTCAAATTATAGAATTAAATGGAAATGAAAATTATAATTAATTCTAACGGATCAAGTAATATATTAAATCAAAGGGCTCATTATGACGAATACAAATTATTTTTATTAATATTTTTAAAATGAATTATTTAAAAGATATTAACAAAAATAATGAGTCAGATAAAGTTAAAAATATTTCTAGCACATCATGTAATATCTCAAATCAAAGGGCTCACTATGACGAATACAAAAGTATTTTTTTTTTCATATTTTTGAAATAAATTATTCAAATATATTAACAAAAATCTAATACAAATTAACCATTCAGCCCTTATCTCCCAAAATTATAAGAATTAAAAATTTCCTAATCTTTACTAAAAAAATAAAAGGAAACCCCTTATATTAATTTTGGGGAGCCAATTACAGAAGTAAAATATAAAATTTAAATTATTTCTAACGCATCATGTAATATATCAAATCAAATGGCTCATTATGACGAATACAAATATATTTTATTATATATTTAAAATAAATTTTTTTAAACATATCAACAAAAATATTTCCGAAACTATAACAACAAAAATTTTGAACTTTACAGGGAAAATACCGAGGAACCCCTAATATTAATTTTGAGGGGCAAATTACAGAATTTCATCAAATGAAAGGGTTAATTATGTAGAATACAAATGTATTTTTTTATATTTTTATAATAAATTGTTTAAAAGATATTAACAAAATATTAGAAAAATACTCATTCGCCTTTTATTTTAGATCTGGAAGAGCTAAAATTTTGAAAAAATAGTTCTTACTTTAACTTGACACGAAAAATAAGGAGATACCCCAAATGTTAATTTTGGAGCGCAAATTATTGAATTAAACGGAAAATAAAAAAATGTTTTTTAAGCGCATCATGCAATACGTCAAAAGAAAGGACTCATTTTAAGGAAAACAAATATACTTTATTTATATTTTTAAAATTAATTGTTTGCCAGACATTGACAAAATATAAAAAAAATCTCATTTTCACCTTTATTTCCGAAACAATCCCACCTAAAATTTTGAAAATAATTAAGGGTTCAGGGCCGCATTAGAACTTTACAAGAAAAAATAGTAGAAGATTTATCTATTACATCCGATAGATCTTGATATTACCTAGAACTTTTGTTTTCATATGATTCCATTGTAATTTATACTTTAGATGTTATCAAGAAAAATCTTGTTTTTTAATATTTTACCGATTTGGATTTAAGATACAAAAAACAAAACCTGAATTTATTTGATATTTAAAATTTTTCCATTTCCATCGCGTAACCGCGCAAGAAAAACAAGTAAAAAAATATAAAGATTATCTTGTTATGGAAAAAATTTGTTTAGTGTACTATTTAGGCCGTAAGCAGGACCGTACTAAAATTATTTAAGCTGATAATTTTCTTTTGTTGAATCATCGTAAAAAATAATATGATAAACTAAGTATCGGTTTTTCAATGCTTTATCCACATCACTCAAAGTTTACATGAAAAATAAGGGGACAATTCTGACATTAATTTTGGGGGTTAACAACAATGTTAAATCAAAAATAAGAAAAAAAAATCAGACACATCATTTAATATAGCAAATTAATGTATAAAATAAATTTTACAGGTTAGTACAGCGTACCCGTGGTTTACAATTAATATTCTTTATTATACACAGTCCACCAGCAGCTCTAATGTTTGTCATCTCGTGGTACATGATTCTTACGGTAAGTTATGACTGGAGGTGCCTTTCCTTTATATAGTGTGAAACTTGAGGAAATGGTGCAAAAATAATGTTAGCCCAGCTCACATGATGAAAATGGTAAAAAATAGAGATAAAGTTCTTAAAAATATGTGCGATAGCTCATTGGAACCGGAAAGACACCTAGAAAAATGTATTTAAACTGTTTTCAACATAAAATAAATCGAAATTAAGTCGAAAATAATTAACAAAATAAAGAATGTAAACAATAATAGGTGCTCATTTTGCAGTAATTAATTACCTATGTATCTAGTAGATTATTGAAGTCAGTGCCAAGCAAACCTAAAATCCTGCATTGCCTACATATCTACTACTTCATCAAACTTGATTATTTCTTGGCATCGACTTTAAGAAAGCTAGGGAATTAATTTGTACAGAATAAGCACCTTCTACGATCAACATTCTTTACTTTGTATGTAGGTACCTAACAATAGTGATTGTGGTATTTATTGTATAATGTTATGTTTTGTTAATTATTTTCTACTTTTTGTTCCACTTTGAAGTTGGATAGTATTTAAAATAATGTTTTATTATTTACTTTGTAGTTCTTTTTAGAAGACTCTTAATTTTCAAAAATATATTTTTTATCATTTTAGTTTTATTTTATACTTGTGCAGTTTTAACCTATATTTTTAATTTTGTGTATATAATGTAATTAATTTAACCATTTTCACTATTGCTATTATCTCATTACTTTATGATTTTCTTGATTATACGAAACACCCTGTGTATAATCGTATCGAATAGCAGTTTACAGATTGACATGTGTTGTATTAAAGAGGTGGGCTAACGTCAATACCATTACATTGATCTTGCAATCACACAAATTTTGATTACTGCACTGATTTGCGAAAGAGGGCGCTATGAATAAGGAAATGCCGTGTTAATGTATTTACAGAGTGTTTATTTTGATTCACTTGAAGTCAATTTCTAAGATAATTTAATTTATAAAAAAACTGCAATGCAATGCAATACGGATACCCTTATAATATCACTCCAGATTTCTGCCTCTGTTACATCACAGCAATTTTCTTCTAAACTACTGGACGGAAGAGGTTGAAATTTGGTACCAATGGATAGTTTGGTAACCCGATCAGAAGTACATATCGTAAAAGAAGAAATTTTGATTTTAGGGGCACTTCTGGGGGAAAAACTAAAAAAATTGACTGTTCCCCCCTGATCTCCGAAACAACACAGGAAAAATAAGGAGAAACCATTAATGTTAATTTTGAGTTAGCAAATTATAGAATTAAATAAAAATTTTAAAATAATTTTTTTTTCAATCGCATCATGTAATACATCAAATGAAAAGTCCCATTCTGAGTAACACAAATATATATTTTTTCATATTTAAAAAAAATAGTTAAAAAGATATTAACGAAAATATACCAAAATTTATCCATTCCACCCCCCTTTATCTCCGAAACTATACATTTTTTGTTGTACATCAAATGAAAGGGCTCATTATGACGAAAACAAATAATTTTTTTTTATATTTTTAAAATAAATTATATATATTAACAAAAATATAAAATTTTTTATTGATTACTCCCCCTTATCACCGAAACCATAAGCTGTAAAATTTTGAAAAAAAAATAGAGGTATACCGCCTCATCTGAACTTTACTGGAAGAATAAGGAGAAACCCCTAATATTGATTTTAGGGGCAAATTATAGCATTAAATGGAAAATAAAAAATGTATTTGTTTCTAACGGATGAAGTAATCAAAGCGCTCATTATAACGAATACAAATTATTTTTTAAATATTTTTAAAATAAATTATTTAAACGATATTAACAAAATTATTAAAAAAATTACCAATTCCCCCCTTATCTCCCAAACTATAAGACGTAAAATAAAAAACTAAGCTTGTTTCTAAAGTATTATGTAATATGTCAAATTAAATGGCTCATTATGCCGAATACAAATATATTTTTAATTATTTTTAAAATAAATTATTTAAAAGATATTAACAAAAATATTTTAAAAAATTTACCCATTCCCCTTATCTCCAAAACTGTAAAACGTAAAAATATGAAAAAAGAGGTATAGCCCCTCACCACAACTTTACTGGAAAAATAAGGCGAAACCCCTAATATTGATTTTGGGGGGCAAACTACAAAATTAAATGAAAAATATAAAAGTAAAATGAAAGAGCTCATTATTTTTCAAACGCATCATGTGATATATCAAACGAAACTATCGGAAATACGATTATTTTTCATATTTTTGAAACCATTTGTTTAAAAGATATTAACT
Source organism: Octodonta nipae (assembly GCA_034190945.1). Taxonomy (NCBI): domain Eukaryota; kingdom Metazoa; phylum Arthropoda; class Insecta; order Coleoptera; family Chrysomelidae; genus Octodonta; species Octodonta nipae. The sequence continues at coordinate 33,558,543 of CM067221.1, read as the reverse complement.
AAAATATAAAAAGTCGACTTATTCGCCCTTAATATCAGAAATCTCAAATTATAAAAAAATTGAAATATACGGCCTCTCTTGAACTTTACTGAAAAAATAAGGGGAAAACATTGATATTAAGATTACAGAATTAAATCAAAAATAAAAATGTATTTTTAAACTCATCATGTAGTATATCACGTGGAAGAATGAGGAATACAAGTGTATTTTTTCATATTGTTAGAGTAATTTGTTAAAAAGTTAATAAAAAAATATACAAAAATCAACCCAATAAGAAAAGTAAAACGCAAATTTTATCAGTAATTTACAAACTTAAATGGAAAATAAAATTTTATATCAAATGAATGGAATCATCACAGAAATTACTAATATTTTTTTGTCATAATTTGTTTAAAAGATTTAATAATTCATTATTTAAAATTTGACCCATTCTTCGCTTTATCTTCCAAACTACTGACTCTAAGATTCAGACGAAAGATTATATAGGGCTTCGCTGAGATTTTATTGGTAAAATTACGCTAAAACCCTAATCTTAATTTAGGAGGCCAAATTGGAAAATTAAATAAATATTTTTATAAAATTCAAGCGAATCATGTAGCTGATAATTTGAAAAGGCTCTGTGTGAAAAATATAAGTATATATTTTTATAAATTTAAAACGCTTAGTTTAAAAGTTATTAAGGGAAATTCAAGAAAATCAACTCATTCCCTACTTGTCTGAAACTGAAATATTAAAAAATATATACTTTTATTTACCTTACATTCTATGAAATCTCAAAGGTGGTACTGAACTCTTAGTACGCGAGTCCAACTCGCACTTGACCAAATTATTTTCTTATAAATTAAAAAAACTGTGAGTCGCAGACATGCGAAGTAATTATAAAACATACCTTATGTGTTTGAGCTATTAATGAATTGATCATCAAAATTATGCAATTCCTTTTAAAATAAAGTCATAGTCAATCACTAATATAACTGGAAGTAGCGAACAGTTTGAAATTAATTTAGTGAAAAAGAACATTCTGGATAGATAGATAGATAGATATGTTTATTCATGTGAGATACAAAAAGTTTTACATTCGTCAATTAATAAAATATATACACATACATATATACATATATATACATACATACATACACATATATAACAAAAAATTGTAAAAAACAAATACATTATAATATACGAAAAACAAATTAATAATAATAACAAAATATGAATAACAATTTTTACAATTTGAAATTTTTTTTTGTCAAAAACACCCTTGACAAAAAATTTTAAATCTCAAACATATGTTTATAAAAGAAGTATCTGGGCAACCAAGTTTCTCTTATGATTTCAATGTTGTGCCAATCTGTAGATGACACATATACATATAAAAATAGTTTCATCAAAAGTATCATAATTAATTTCATTTCATTTATTTATTGCCGCTAAAAACTCCGATTTATCTACCAGAGAATGAAACATTCAAGTGGTGAGCCATTTGTTTAAAGTTACAAAATTGATGAAGTTTATAACTCGCACAATTACTAATGATTGTTTCCATCCTTACCAGGGTGTATACCCTGATTCCTTACCAGGGTGTATACCCTGATCTGTACCTACTTGTTTGAAAATTTATATAATTTTATTAAAGGGAAAGTGAAATTGAAAGCAGTTAATATATGTTACTACATGTATGTTACAATACACACATACATCTCTCCCTAAAAATGTAGTGAGTGTCATATAATTAGTACAAAAGACAGCTCTTGTTGGGTTCATTCAGCTGACCAGCTACCCCCTTAAGAAAATTTGTATATGGTTCTAACTTAGGTGGATTTACTATATTGTACACGATCTGAGTATCATTCATTCATTTAATAGTGTCCTCTCCGCGTAATCTTATAATAAATCGTTATTCAGTTTTAATTGATATAGCATAATAGGACCTAGTTTTCAATTCTAATAAACTCTGTCTGATAAAAATTTGAGTTATTATTAAAAATAAAGGTACTTAACTTAAACAAACTTTATATTATTTATCAAACTTAGTACACAGTTTGGAAAAGTGACACGAAGAACTTTCTCTCTGAAAATAATTAATAAAAAGAAATTGATTTATGAATACACACTGTATATACAGACTAATCGAAAATCTTCACTTTGAAGTTGATCAACTGATTTTTGTTAATACAAGAAACTCCATCAAAGCTTACTGTATAAGAAAGTCGTTAATTTTTTTTTCTCGAATTTCTAAATAACGTTACAAGCTATGGCATTGAAAGAAATATGGGACCACTTCGGGATCTCTCGGAACTAATCCAATTTCTTTTTTATTCATTATACCCCATGTTCCGAACAGTAAAACTTTCCATATTTTTAATCCAGCTACTCCACCAAAGTTTACTGTATAAGAATGTCGGTAAAAAAGCTTTTCCCAATTTTCTAAGAAACGGTACAAGCCATGTTATTGAAAAAAATATGGGACCACTTTCGGATATCCCGGACCTAATCCAATTACGTTTCAATTTATCCCATCTTCCTAATAAAAAATTTTCCATATATTTAACCCAGCGACTCCACCTAAGCTTACTGGATAAGAAAGTCGGTAAAAAAGTTTTTTGTCATTTTCTGGGACCACTTCGCTATCCCCCGGAACAGGACCCAGTGTAAACGGTCTAAATTCCTTGAGCCGTTTTGCGAGTCATCGCTGAACAAACATTTTAGTACGTTTTTTATATATCTTCTGGCGTTTCTACAAGGCGCCGGCCGGTAGGGTCAGCCCGGTTAAGCTTATTTTAATGTTTTAACATATGCTTTTTGCATTGTTAGTTCTTGAACTACTACAAATGATTTTGTGATTTTAATTTTAGGATTTAAGCATAGACGATAATTTGTTCCTTGCTTCTTTAATTATATCGTGCGTTTGCATATTTGCCGGATTTTGTTATGGTGGCCAACAGATATCCGATATGGTATAAATATTCTACCAAAAAACAAATAAACTTTCTCACTGATTCACATATTTTAGTCCGAGTTACAACACAAAACTGTGAGCTCTTGCAACTGGGATTACTGGAATAATCAGAACCAGAAACTGCTACTGATAATATTGTCAAATACTGCGAGGAAAATAGATTTGTCTGTGTCTGGAGTGGTTAATTTGAATTTTCAATTGATTTTAAAGGTAAGACGTTTTTCAGATTATTCCAATATTTTATTCAAGTTGAGATGTATTCATGTAAGGTTTTGACTATATCCCAGTATTTAGGTTTCCTTTTGATGACTAAGTTCTGAATACTGGGAGAACTGTGGAACCTTTGGTGAGTAACAGATGTATAAACACAAAGTTTTGTACCAGAACGGCAAATCTTTATTTTCTCTCTCACAAAATGGGGGTGAGTGAGAATAAGTTTGGTGTTGTGGTACAAAACTTTGTGTTTATACATAAGTTCTTAATTGACCAATAACCTCAAAAAATAACAGCAATTAAAATATGTCTGATAAAAAAAACACCTCTATTAAATTTATCGCCTAAAACTTTGAATGAACTTATATTGGAGAAGAATGTAAGAAGAAAAACAGTAATCAGATTTTACTAAATACAGTTTGTTAAAAATGGAAATATTAAAAATTGCTGAAAAGTGTAAAAATAAACAAAAAATGGTGATCATATATCCTCTGCATCTGGACTAGTTCGTGAATCCTTGGCTGCATTTTTCGATCACATGCACCTGGGAAAGGACAGCCCCTAAACCAGTGTTTCTGGCGTCGGTGTCTACTAGGAACTTCCCATACTGTGAAGTAAACGATAGGATTGGACTGGAGCATAATGCAACTTTCACTCATCAGAATACCGTTTCATATTCTTGATTCCAAAGAAAGGCCCCTCTTTCGGTGGTCTGCCGATGTCGAAGTGCGACAGTGGTTGCAAATCGTGCAACTAAGTATCTAACGGCCTGTAGTATGAGCCTAGACAAACACATCGAAATTTATGTTTATCTGTAGGAACTGGGCAATCACGCATGGCTTTTACCTTATCCCAATTAGTTCGAATTCCTGACTCAGTAACGAAGTGCCACAATAGCTCTACCTCTTTCTGAAACATGAAACAGAGTCTAGATCGAACTCGGGCTCTTAATCTGCCTACACCCCAAGTCTCACTAGATAGCTATTTGAGTGTGAATCCGAAACGCTTCCTGAAGTTACAGTTGTTGATGGGTTGAAAGGAGATGTCGCGTGACGATCAGATAGCGCCGTGATAGGCTTACCGGAGGTGGGCGTGTCAGACCGTTCTAGTCTGGCTATTGTTGAGATTCATGGGGTGGGGAGTCGCGTGTTATTATCATGTCAGTCAAAGCAGGAGGGTTGTTTCTCTATTTCAAGTCTCTATATCAAGTCCTCCTGTCCTCAATATTAATAGTGTGTCATTTTTGCCTATGATGTACTGATAGTGACTGCTCATATATACGATGATTAATGCGTCTTATGATACTACTGATGTGGACAATCGCATCAAGATATTTTATAAACTCCTCGATCCTCATTAACCACCTTGTGATTTGGGGTGCCATATAAAGCCGGCTATTGTCTGGTTGTTTTGAATATTGTTTTAATTTTGTTTCTGTATAGAATCCGTGTTATTTTATCTGTAATTTTTTAATGTATTTAAAACATGCTTCACATTGTCCTATCTGTTGCAGAAGAAGTTGGTTTTATAATTTAGACGTGGTTCTCGCCGGGAACTTCGTTTCGTAATTATAAACGTTAAAGCTTCTCAGCATATATATACACTGTAGTGTCACTGAGTCAGCTGGGAATGTTGAGTTTTAGTTGTGACATAACTTCACTCTAAGTTCATAGTATACACTTATAAAACAACATCCTTTAGAAAAAGTTGATGTTCTATCGCCAACTTTTAGGGGAAGTTTTGAATTTCCATACTTTGCGTTGGAACTAGGAGGCTTTGCAGCTTTCCCGTGGATTGAGGCTTTGATGGGCCTAGAGGTGGAGCTGACTTGGCCTCGGGCTGGACTTAGTGGTCTTCCTGTCCCTTGTCTTGATTGATTTGACACAATTACTGTTAATGTGTTTGTGAGCCACGATGAATGTTTTTCCAATGGTGGTTGACTCATTAGCTTTTTCATGTCCATTTATATTGGGCAAGCTTGTGGTTGACAACATTTAGATTGTTTACATCAAAATCCTTCAATTGTAAGGATTTTGGGTTGGGTAGTTGATTTGCGGCTAGCATGCCTTCACAACAGCTGTATGGGCTGTTCACTGGATGGTTTCGCTATTTTAATGTTCTGAATATTCTTTGAAGTTCTCGTAGTTCTCTAATGTTGTCAATAAAGGCATTGCAATCGGAAATGATTTGCAATTTGTCGTGATGGTTTGCGTTAGGATATATTGTCCCTTACATTTGACTGCTATAAGTAGAGGTCTGGAAATTGAGATCAACTATATTGTTATAAAAATCTATCCAGTCCGCCCCTGGCATCACTCCGTGAGACATCAATCGCTGGGATAGGAAAAAAAAGCTAGAATGTTCGGATGGGAAAAAAAACTTGTCTCGAAATAACTTGACAACTGTAAAATTGACACCGAATTGTACGACAGATTTCGATGCTGATTTTAAAAGGAGCGGCCCATCATCGCAGCAATGAGTTAGGCGGGGAAGAGCTTATGTTGCGTTATTATTGTGATATTTGAATTAGCTGTTGTGTACATTTGATGTAAATAAAAGTTTCTAGAAAGTGAGAGTGAATATTAGTTTTTAAATTTTAATTGAACTCATGGAGTATAACAAATTTGGTGATCAGAAATGCAGGATTAAGTGAAGTTAAAATCGTAAATTGATTTATGGAAAGCCGCAGCATGGAAAAGACGAACGAAACTACCAAAAAATTGTCAAACAATTTACCGAGGGACTAGATGAAAAAATAACTCAGATTCTGGAAAAACGGGACAAGAAGGAAAAAAAACATCAAGAAGAAATTCAACAAAGGTTAGAAAAATCTTTTGATGAAAAACGTTAAATAGAATTAGAAAATCTTGTTTCCACGATGAAAAGTGAATAACAAAATTTAATTGAGGGATTATTCTCGAAATTTGAATTAACAAGACAAAATGAATTTAAATTATTAGATGAACAGAGACTAAATGAACTTAAAATATTTGAAGAAAAACAAGAACAACTTGAATTAAAACGACAAAATGATTTTAAAGTATTTGAAGAAAAACAATGCCACACTGAAGAAAAAAGACAACTGAAATTTGAACAACTAATGCAAATAGAATCACAAGTTAATGAACCAGTAATGAAAAAATACAAATCGTGGAATCAGACATAAAAAAAATAAACGAGGACATAAAGATTCTAAAAATTAATGTAGAGACTCTTGAAATCAAAGTAGATGACATCGACTCCATCCAGAGCCAGGTGAAATTTGAAATCAGTTCCATTAAAAACACAGTACAAAGTGAGGTACAAGATAAAATCAGTTCCATCCAAAACAAAGTGGAAACCAAAATTAAACAATTACCACAAGATTTGCAGAGAGTGAAATACCAGCACACCATGAGTACCAAAGGTTCCTTTAGTAAATAACCCACATTTGATGGCAGTTCATCTTGGCCCATGTATAAACGGCAGTTTGAAGCAGTGGCTACAGCTAATGGATGGGATAACCAAGATAAATCTACCTCTCTTGTAATTTCCTTAAGAGGTCCGGCCTTAGAACTCCTCCAAAGCATTCCAGTCGATGAATGAAGGCAATTTTGACCAGATCATCGCCTTCCTGGACAAAAGATACGACAATCAGTCATTGAGCCAAGTGTACCAAATGCAACTAAGTGGAACAATGCAAAAATCCGGAGAGAGCCTTCAAGAATTCGAAGCAGAGATTAGAAGTTTAGTGTACTTGTCCTACTCAGACCTGCAAAAGGAAACCAAAGATCAATTGGCCACACAGAGTTTCATAAACGGTATCATGTGGAAGTTCAACGAAATCTTAGACTATATGGCGTCAAGAAAAGTAATGAAGCTTTATTTCGGACGTTAGAAGTAGAGGCCGTCATGAACATGTCCAAACCGAGGGTCCGAGCAGTTTCCTTTAACCCGGAAGAGCCAGAGTCACCATGTCAAGCGCTGCTGGCTGGTCTGAACAAACTAATAGAACGGTCACAAAGAACTGGCACCAAAGGGGCATGTTACCGCTGTTGACGGACAGGAAACATTCAACGTGACTGCAGAGTAAGGCTACCGGAACGATCACCTACCAGGGGTAGCCAACAAACCAACCTTACCAACCAGGGAAACTCCAATCAGTACGCATAAGTGTGCCAATGCTGACTAACTCTCCACCAGCCTAAGGAAAGTATCCATCCGGGGATTTTGCCGATGTAGCAGTAGCTTAGTCATCAGTGGGACCATCAATGGCAGAGCAATTACCATCACCATCGACACCGGCGCCGATGTGTCCATTGCCAAGTTCAGGATTTTGAGAGCATCCGAAAACCGGCCAGTTACCAACAACATCCAGCTCAGAACAGTAACCGGCGAGTCCATGTCAATAAAGGGTGAAGCAGATATAGTACTGCAGATAGGGGACAACCGAATCCGGCATAGGGTCCTGGTAGCGAATATTAAGGACGATTTCATACTGGGTATGAACCTAATCAGCCAACATGGATTTATGTTCGATCCGAGATATGATGTTCTTCGGTTCCGAAATGAGGAATTTGTATTGACACGGCCCCTCAACAGTTCAGCCATCTCCACAAACATTGTGGCAAAGTCCTCAACCAGAATTTCCGGTCGTACGGAATAGATTATTCATGGGCAGCTAGAAAGTAATCCTGGGAGCTGCGTTGGAATGGTGCAGCCCGTACACTCAGCGCATGACTACTGAGTTGGACGGGCTATAGTTAAACCCTGAAGAGATATACCAATTGGAGTACTGAATTTGTCCAAGAACGACATCAGAATTGCCAATGGTCAAGAGATAGCTTGTTTCGAGCCAGTCGACACCATCATCAATTCCGAAGAAGGGTACCAGACATCGGTACAGGGCCCAGTAATGATTCCTATAACAGTTTGCTGACCATTTGATACACCTGACACCAGAGGAACAGAAGAAAGCCAAGCAATTTATCACAAAGCACTGGCAAATTTTTAACAGTCAAGATGGAACCACCGGTCGCACCACACATCATCCAGAACCGAAAAGATACCGGGAAAGCTCAACCCATCAGAATACCACCTAGGCGACTACCATTGGGGCAACAACAAGCAGTCGAGGAAAACATCGAGTCCATGTTACAAAATGGAGTTATTGAGCCATCCATCAGCCCATGATCCGCTCCCGTCGTGCTAGTTAAAAAGAAGGATGGAACCACCCGATTTTGACGTCACGAAGAAAGGCAGCTATCCACTACCCCAAATTGATGACACTCTAACCCCACTAGCAGGCTCCCGTTGGTTCTCCACACTAGATCTAAAGAGTGGATATTGGCAGGTAGGTGTACAGCAAAAGGAAGTCAGCTTTCTCCACTAGTAAAGGGCTGTTTTAGTTCACGGTCATGCTCTTTGGGTTATGTAATGCTCCCGCAACATTCGAGAGGCTAATGGAGTACGTCGTGAGCGGGTTAACATGGAGGACGTGCTTAGTATACCTCGACGAGATTCTGGTCATGGGTCAGACATTCGACGACCATCTGAAGAACATGGACGAAGTATTCTCCAAAATTAATAGCGCCAACCTGAGACTCAACCCGAAGAAGTGTTCCTTGTTCCAAAAAGAAGTAAAGTTTTTGGGCCACGTCGTTTCCGAGTCAGGAATCTTCACCAAAGAGGACAAGATAGAAGCTATCCGTTATTGGCCAGTACCAAGAGACAAGCATGAACTCCGAAGCTTCTTGGGCCACTGTTCCTGCTACAGGCGATTTGTTGAGGGATTTGCCACCATTGCCTTTACGTCGGCAGACCATTAAGAAAGAAACCTTCCGTTGGAATAAGGATTGCGAAACATCATTCAGACGACTGAAGGCAGCCCTATGTTCCAGCCCAATCCTAGCCTTTCCTATACAGTCCGGCAAGTTGATTTTAGTCACCGACGCCAGCAACACAGGTTTGGGGGTCGTCCTATCCCAGATGCAAGATGGTGAAGAGGGTGATGAGTACTACAGCCGTGGATTTACGAAACCGTAAAGAAATTATTGCGTCACCAGAAAATAACTTCTTGCAATAATAAGGGCTGTGGACCATTTCCACAAATACCTGTATGGTCGCCATTTCTTAATCCGAACAGATCATGCCGCACTCAAATGGCTGCTGGACATGAAGACACCGGAAGGACAACTGGCCAGGTGGATGGAAAAATTACAACAATACGATTTCAGGGTGGAACACCGTGCCGGCCGTTTGTACAATAATGCCGATGCCCTATCCAGAAGACCTTGTAGACCAGAATCCGGACAGCGAGACGGTATCTCCATCAGACAGATCCGAGTGCAGGCCAATGAAGACTGGACAACGAAACAGTGCATCCAGGACTAAATGGCTGATTTCAGAAGGACTGCACGATGTTGGGGATAAGGAAAATGAGAACAACACCATTACACCCACAGTCAGACGGAATGGTGGAAAGATTTAACAGGACTTTGGAACAACACCTATCTAAGGTCGTTAGCATTAACCAGCGTCATTCGGAGAAGCATATTCCCCTATTCCTGTTGGCATATCGCTCAGCTATACATAATAGTACAGGCCTGACTCCAGCCAGGGTCCTATTCGGAAAAGAGCTGCGAAGAACCTTCCCAAGACATCAACGATTATGCCGACCATCTCCGACTGGCAATACACGAATTAGCCCGAACGCAGATGTTGGCCACCAGTGACCAGATGAAGACGCGATACGACCTCAAGGCCAATTCAGTCGGGTTCCAAGAGAGGGACTAAGTCTGGTTGTACAATCTCCAATGGAGCAAGGTTAAATCTCCAAAGTTCATACTCGCCTGGGATGGTCCATACGAGGTGATCAAGAGGCTTAATGACGTCGTCTACCGGATCCGTTCGCAGGACTTAATAAATTGCTGTACACTTTTGATTAGTCCAGTCCAATATTCGCGCGTAATATCTGTGATATATAAAGGGAATAATTTCACTTACGTAGTCCTCAATAGATAAGACTGTATAGGAAGGAATTAGCTTCGAAGTTTTAGTTGTGTTCCAATTTGCCTAGAGGGACAGCTATGACCTCCTTTGGGAGGTAAGGTGTCTCTCGGGTTATTGGTGAAATATTCTTAATCACCTGTGATAGTCCAGTTTTTAATGCGTCGGATGGTCTCGTTAATTCCACGATGAAGGTTTTGCCGCATTGGTACTGCTGCAGTATAACGGGAATCTCGTCTTGTGAAGGGGTTGTCACAATTTTTTGACAATTTTTAATTTTTACGTCTTTGTCTGCAAGAATAAAGGATAGTGTTTCAAGAATCGGTAGTTCTACGTTGTTTTCAATACAAAAAGTTTCGGATTCGTCGAACTGGTCTTGGTTGTTATAGAGGATGTTAAAAATATTTGAGACAACTGTTACAGGATCAAAGGGTAAGGGACAATTAAATATTTTCTATGGCTTACAGTTTTGCTGGTTAGAACGTTTAGAATGTCAGTAGTGAAGTTAGGGTCTTCATCGAAAATGTCTTCGATGATTTTGTCATGCAAGTTATTCAGTTTATCTTGCCAGAAGAAAGTGACTATTCGTTTGTGAGATTTGTCTAGGAGTTGGGTGTTAGAAATTTCTATTTTTGAATAATCGATTATCGACTCGGTTTTATACAGTTGAACAAATCGATTAAATTCTGTGGTCATTCTTTCGTCATGTTCATCGGATTCTTGATCATTATCGGAGTCTGGTTGTTCTGGGTCGGTTTGGTTATTTGCAAAAATGTTGATCTTAGAAATAAAGTCGGTGCATTGTTTGAAGTGATTAATTTTGATACAGGAAAGAGCGTCTGCGTTGAAGTTTACCTTGTCGATCTAGATTCGAGTTTATAGTTATACTCCTCTAGATTGAGGGGTCATCTGGCTAGACGACTACCAGGATCTTTGATAGAGAAGAGTCAAGTAAGCGGGCGGTGATCGCAAAGTAAAGTAAACTTTCTTCCAAAAATATAAGGTCTGGAGTGCTTGACCGCCCAAACAATGGCTAGCAGTTCCCGTTCGATAGTGGAGTATCGAGTTTCTGCCGCGCAGAGAGTATGGGAAGCATATGCTATAGAAAGATCTTTTCCTATGGGGCCTTGTGAGAGAACCGCTCCAATTTCAAAAGCACTAGCGTCAGTAATGACCAGAAATGGTTCTTAGAAGTTTGGGTAGATCAAGATAGGTTAAGATACAAGGGCTTGCTTCGGTTCGTTGAAGGAAGACTTGCAATCTGCGTCGCAGACGAATTTGACGTATTTTGTAGGAGTTTTGTTAGAGGCTTTGAGATCTTAACGAAATTGGGGATAAAATGTCGCTAATATCAGGAGAGACCAAGAAAAGATTTAACATCTTTAGGAGTTTGGGGCTAAGGAAAATTCTGGATGCATTCAGCCTTTGAAGGGTTTGGTTTTACTCCTTCTTGGGTGATCAGATGACCTAGGTAAGCAACTTCCTTACGGAGAAACTCACATTTGTCAGGTTGAATTTTTAAGTTTGACTGTCTAAGACGTTTAAAGACTTCTGGCAAACAGGACATATTCTCATGGTGGTTGGTGAATAGACTATGATGTCATCTATGTACACAAGGCAACGTTCATTTTGGATACCCAAAAGAATGTTGTTCATGACCCATGAAAGGTTGAAGGTGCATTTATTAGACCAAACGGCATACGAACGAATTCGTAATGACCATTGTCAACAGAGAAACCGGTCTTGGGAATGTCTTCCTCCAGAATTTCCAACTGGTGGAACCCGGAAGCGAGATCCAGTGTCGAAAAGTATTGACACTCACCAAGTTGGTCGAGGAGATCAGACATTTTGGGCAGAGGATATTTATCGTCTACAGTGAGTTCGTTTAACTTCCTATAGTCGATAACAACTCGCCACTTTTGCTTACCAGAGGCATCGAGTTTCTTAGGGACGACCCATACGGGGGAGGACTAAGGGAAAGAAGAGTGCCTGATTATGCCTTGGTCAAGCATTGTGGCAATTTGAGTTTTCACTTCCTCCTTATGGACTTGAGGATATCTGTAAGATTTTGTGAGAACGGGCTTGGCATTATTGTTGTCAATTGAATGTTTTTCTGCGTTGGTAAAGGACAAAACATCGCCTTCAAGATAGAAAATATCTTCGAATTCTAAACAGAGGTTCGTGATACGTTCTCGCTCTTCGTCATTAAGGTGTTCTGTACGAATTTGTTCCCTAATTGTTAAGTTTCTATCTAAGTTTATAGAGTAATCCTGTGTATTCAAATTTAAGAGATGGTGTGTAAGGTCAAGGGGTTCTAAATGAAGATTGGAAAAGTTAACAGTTTTGGACATCGCGTTCGCGTTTATTATTGAGGTCAGAAATTCTCCCTTTAAATTAACGCGTACAACTGCGTTGGGAAGTCGTACTTTGTCAATTACTTGTGTTGGTAAAATCGCGTCAGTATTAAAAAGGTCGCACTTGAGTTTGAAAATTTGGTCGGTTCGTGCCTGGATAGTTACTGGTTGTTATGAGTACAAGTTGGTATTTTAGTATTGGGAATGTCTGTCGGTTGTGTTTTAGGTTGATCGTGATAAGGGACGTTATGTAGAGGAATAGTTTTAGAGTTCGTTATTAACTGTTTTCATTTTAAGTCAACAATACATTCGTAATGCCCTAACCTTATGGAGATTACCTAAGGCAAATGGAAAAAGGGTAGATTCTGAAATCGGGATTTTCTCGTGCCTAATACCTTAGATTGTCACTTTTTCGGGATATCTTTGACGGAAATTCTTAACGGTGTTTTCTTTAAAAATGGAGATATCAGCCCCGGTATCGATGAGGAGTTTGAATTTTTCGGAAGCGCCGTGAATGTGATAAAGATTCTTGGAGTTTACCGTTAAAAGAGGAATTAGAGAAATGCTTGTTCCGGGAAATTCGCATTTGGGTTGAAATCTTCCATATTCAAATTCTGGATTTGGGTTTGGACTTCGGAAATAATAGCTGTTGAATCGGGGGCTGATGTAGGCTCGGAGAGCTAGAAAATCCTGGTATTCGAGACTGTTCAAAGGGTAACTAATTAATCGTCTGGAGTTTGTTCAATGTCATAATCGACAGGATTTTGACAGAAATCGTCATAAATATATGAGCTATTTTCAGTATTATAGCCGTTGTCGCTTACTGAATATTCTTGATAATCAGTATTCAGGTGTTCATTGAAATGATGCGTCCTTTCTGGACAATAGTGAGGATTTGTCTGTATTACAGACGGTCGAAATTGATTTGGCTTAAAAGGGGGTTTTAGAAAATTCGTCGGTCGAAATGGTGGACCTTGATGGTTGGTATTATTTGTGGGTGGATTTGGCCTCGAAGTTTGATTTAGCCGTACAAAATTTTGTCTAAAATTTTGGTTGTAAGATTGAGGGTTGTTTTGTTGTCCCATTCGACAATCTACTGCAATGTGTTCTAATCGTCCACAATATAAACATTTCGGTGGTTGTAATGGCTTTCGGACCTGAAATGTGAGTTTAGAAGTAGTAGAGTTGTGTATTTTTTGTTCTTCAAAATATGTCAACTGAAGTTCTCGTCTGATTCGAGAGTGTGCCTCCAGAAGGTCTTTGGGATTGCTGGCACGAATTATTTGGCTTAGACGTGGTTCTAATCCTGTAAGAAGCGTGTTTAGAACTATGATATCAACAAGTGTAGCCTGAGCATCTTTTTGTTCATTGGTTAGCCCAGAGGATTTTTGAATGCATGAGTGCATTTTTGCACTCAAAACCTGAAGCCTATTATAAAAGGTCAGGGGGGACTCATTAGAAAGTTGTTTAAGGCGTTGAAGATTGTGGATTAAAGAAGACAGATCCCGAGAGTCTCCGAAATGTAGTGTTAGCAATTGCTTAATCTCAAGGTACGAAGCGGGGTTTCTCGAGTTGACTAACTGCGCCGGTTTGCCCCTTAATTTATTTTTAATGTGGTTCATCAATAGATATTTTTGATCCGCGGTCGACACGTTGTAAGCACAATTACAAGCATGTATGAAGTTGGCCAATGAGATTTGGTCGCCTCCAAATTCGGGAATGATAGAGAATATTTCCGACAACCGGTACTTTTCGGTTTCATCGGAAACTACGTTGTTTGTTGCTTGTGCCATTTCGATTTGTTAGAATTAAAAGTATACACAAGTGAAAAAAAAAAAATAAAATAAAAGAATAAGAATAAACGATGGTGTATAAAATCGGTTTCAATAAAAATGTAGTAAGCGAATGTGTGTAAATGGGGAATACACGACATTTTGGCTAATAGAACAGTAAAGAATGAAATAATAAAATAAATATATAAACGTAAATCAAAATATATCAAATAAATATATCAATTAAAATAATCAAATAATATCTCAATTCAAATCAAGATAATCAAATAAATCAAATTATAAATCAAAATAAAAATCAAATAATAAAATATATCAATCAAATCAGTCAAATAAATTTCTAAAACCTTAAACTACTACTCACATCAACAAGAACATTGGAAGATCCGTGTTCTTGTTATCGCAGTGTTCAAGTAACGTTGACGGATCCTACTGACTGCGCCAATTTGTTATATCACGCTTTTCAAAATTGAGTTATTAAAAAGATTTATTTAACTTGTACAAAAAATATAATGTTTGAAATTTAAAATGAAAAATAACAATATAAACTAACTACAGACAGAGTAATAATGAATACAGTAGAAGAGAAATTTTACAATATATAAGTTTAAAGCTGCTGAATAGGCATAGTTGACACGGCAATTCTCACAGATGTCGGCGGCGCCGTAATATGACACCACACGTGTCGCTGAGTCAGCTGGGAATGTTGAATTGTCGTTGCGACATAAGTTCGTGCTAAGTTCATAGTATAAACTTATATAACATATATATACAGGGTGTACATTTTTTGTAGCCACCTACACATAATTTTGCTTGTAAAATGCTTGTAAAGCTTGATATATAAATTCTAAACAGTTTCTATGCCTTCAGTAATCCCAATTTCAATTTCGCTAAGAAACTATTTTTTTCAGTTTTCAAATTAAATGAAAACTCGACATAAATCTACCGAGATATTGTATCATAATTTGATTGACAGGTTTTAGTTAACCTACGAATTCTTTGTTCAACATATCTCTACTAAACGGCGTTATATGCAGTATGAGTCCCGATTTAGAGTCTCTGTGAGCTAGATTTCCTGAAACTCCTGGATCTCGAAATTCATTTTGCCATAAAACCCTCTATCATGTTATGAAACTGACATAACTTGCTTAATTTTGTTTAGCAGTAAAGTTTATGCTTATTTATATCTAACATGTGCGGATTCCAGACTTTTCATTGTCAAAAACATTCGCAAAAATTCGCATATATAACCGCGAATACGAATACGAATGCGAGAAATATATATATATATATCTTTGCTCCTAATTTGTTTGGAGCGCCACTCTCATTTGTTGCCCTTTGTTGGACGTCAACTCCACTATTCGCCTTTTGGAGGACTTGGCTGAATAGTGTCTTGCTGCCAGCTCTAGTTTTAATGGTCGATGTTGTACCATTAACGGTGTTCTTCTTTTTCTTGTCACTATGTGACGGAACCAGTGATAATTCGCTCCCCCCAGAATCCGTGGAGCGTGCACCGGCCACCGAGGCTTTCACTCGATCGGAACCGGTGGTGGGATTATCCTCTGCAGAGGTACCCACCTGGGGTATTAAGTTGACCTTATCACCCATATCCATGAATGGTTTATTTTCGGGGTGTGTGTGTGTTTTTTTTTTTTATCCGAAGAGGGGGGAAATACATTCCGTACTTAGCTAGCACGTGCTGGCCGTCGTGCGGGACTCCCGATACAATGACTTCAAAGCAAGAGTAAATCGTTGCATTGAAACCAGTATACCGTATACCCGCTAAAACCCTAACCTCTTTCTCCTACAACCATGGCCCCCTGCGGCACTCTTAGTCAATACTACTTCGCAAGGGTGGTTCATTGCAGATGTTTACTGCTCTTACATTGAAAGCCTCTAAAGCCTACTCCTCGAACGTATTGCGGAGTTCTTTGAGGATAGTCTCCGCGTAATCTGATACCAAGTTCCAGGCTTGGGGGCCCTTCAGCATGGCTTCTACTATTTGTTCTGGAACGATATTAGTCTCCAGAATCCTCTCCACTTCAGCACGTTGATCCTGAAACCGGGGGCAGGAGAAGAACACGTGTTCCGCGTCCTCTATCACGTCCGTACAGTGTGGGCAGTTTGGGGAGTTTGCCCTCCGGAACCTGTGCAGGTATGCTCGAAAGCATCCATATCCAGTCAAGAGTTGGGTAATGTAGAACCCAACCTCCCCATGCTGGCGGTTGACCCAACGACTGATGTTAGGTATCAATCGATATGTCCACCGGCCTTTAGTAGAGCTGTCCCACCTCTCCTGCCATTGCCTTAAACTCATGGCTCTTTCATCGCTGTTTCCTGTCGGTTGGTCTTTCTCTAACTTTCTGCGATAAAGCCGTCCCCTTTCTGCAGCCAGGATGTCGATTGGTAGTGTAGAGGCAATCACACTCACCGCCTCGTAAGACACAGTGCGGTAGGATGATGCCACTCGAATCGCTGAGAGCCGCTGGACTGATTTCATTTTCCGGCGGTACGATGGTAGCTCGAGCGATTTCTCCCATACCGGTGCCCCGTACAACAAAACAGAAGTAGTTACTGTTGCCAGTAGCTGTCTTCTTATCTGTCTAGGGCCTCCGACATTCGGCATTATTCTAGATAATGCCCCCTGTACCCCAGCTGCTTTCTTGCTGGCCGCGATTATGTGCTCTTTGAAGTTGAGCCGCGCGTCCAGGAGCACCCCCAAATAGCTGATGAAGGGCTGCGACTGTATGTAGGTGTCGCCTATTTTGAGGGTGATGGTTTCTCTTGCCTTTCGACTGCTAACAAGAAGTGTTTCGGTCTTTTGTTCTGCTAGACTCAAGTCCGCTGCGAGCATCCAATGCTGAATTGTGGCTATAGCGAATGAGAAGGTTGTTTGTATCTCCTCTATGTGCTTGCGCACTATGATCAATGCCACATCATCGGCGAATGCCACTAGCCTGACGCCCTCAGGCAGACCGAGCAGGAGCAGGTCGTTGTACATTACGTTCCATAAGAGGGGGCCAAGAACAGAGCCCTGAGGTACACCTCCTGTGATCTTATAGTCTACTTGCCCATTTTCAGTTTGGTACAACAAGATGCGGTCCTTGAAATACGCTGAAACCATTCTGCGCAAGTACCGCGGAACTTCCATCCTGGCAAGAGCCTCCAAAATGCGGTCCCAGCGGGCCGAGTTAAAGGCGTTCTTGATATCCAGGGTGGCTATTAGACAGTACTTTTTTCCACCTCTTCTCCATCTCTTTCCCGAGATAGCCTCTCTGGCGATGTTGGTAACGAGTGTCACGGCATCGATGGTTGATCTCCCCTTTCTGAACCCGAATTGGTTGGTGGAAAGTTTCGGCTCAACGTAGGGCTCCAGCCTATCTGCTATTATCCTTTCAAGGAGTTTTCCCGCAGAGTCCAACATACAGAGGGGACGATATGATGACGGTTCGTCGGGAGGTTTCTTTCCCCCTTTAGGGAGGAGCACAAGCCTCTGCTTTTTCCACTTAGTCGGGAAAACCCCCTGCTTTAGGCAGGTCTCATACATGTGTAGAAACATGTCAGGCCTATTGGCTATGGCGCATTTTAGCGCGATGTTAGGTATGCCATCTGGACCGGGAGCCTTGCAGTTTTGGAGCCGGTTGCATGCGCCCATCAGCTCATTCATGGTCACTGATGGTATATCTTCGTCCCTCACCTGCCACGCAGGATAAGCGGGTAGCTCAGGCTTCGCAGGAAACAAGTGAGTGACAATGCGGTGCAATGATTCGGGGCAGTTCGTTGATGTCATGGGAGGGGCCTTAATTTTATGCATTACGATTTTATACGGTTTTCCCCATGGATCTTGATTAACTTCGTCACACAACTCCTTCCAGTAGGATCTCTTGCTTGAGAGGATGGCTCTTCGTAGGTGTTGTCTTTTGATCTCATAGTCGAGCCTTAGTTCTTCTGTTGTGACCCTGTCTCGTCTCCGTGCTCGTTGATGCAGCCTTCGTGCTTTGAGACACTCTCGTCGGTGTTGTGAGATCGTGTCATTCCACCAGTAAACTGGTGGGCGGCTGTTGTTCTGCCGTCTCCTTGGCATGGATGCATCGCAGGACTTGACAACGCTTGTCATTACCTCTTTGGCAGTGGCTTCTGCGCTTGTTGCTATTGACAATGGTTCCTGCTCCATAACCAAGGCGAATGAATCAGCATCGAAAGCATTTTTGTTCCAACCGACTGGCTGTGACCTCGCACGACTGACACACAATCTTCGTTTGGGAGTGGTGTTGATTTCCCATATAATAGCTTGGTGGTCGCTATTAGTAAACTCCTCATCGACCCGCCACTCACAGCCCCCTTTAATTAGGTTGCTGCTAACGAATGTCACATCGATAATGGAGCTGGCTGTGCCTTTGCGATATGTGCTTACGTCTCCTGTGTTGAGGAGTACCAGGTTGAGCGAAGACATGGTCTCCAGGAGAGCTCGTCCTCTCGCGCTCGTTTCTCGGCATCCCCAGTCAATTGCCCAGGCGTTGAAATCTCCTGCGATGGCGACCGATTCACGCTTCCGTACATCCTCCACCAAGGTGTCCAAGAACAACTCGAACTCCTCGAGCTGTGCACTAGGAGGTGCATAGCAGCTATAGAAGTGAACCCCTCCCACTTTGGCTCTCACAAGCCATGGTTCGGGGGTATTTGGGAGTTGTTGGAACGGAAGTTTACCGCAAGCCCATATCGCTGCTCTGTCCGTTGTGTCATTTACCCAGGACAGGGTGTCGAAGTTTTTGTACTGCTCGCAGATTATGGCTACGTCGCAATCCAATTCCCGCACCCGCTGTACCAGTAGGTCTTGGGCTGCTTCGCAATGGTTGAGGTTGAGTTGCAGTACTTTCATTTACGGGCTTGTGCTGCTCTCATCGCCTGTTGGTAGATCGGACATTTCCAACTACCCGCAACGTGCCGGCAGTCTGACCTACTATCTTTCTCTTTGCAGAGTAAGCACTTGGCAGGTTGTTGACAAGCCGAGGCATTGTGACCAGCGCCTCCGCATCTGTGACAACAACTGCTTCGGTCAGTCTTGCCTCTGCACGCCTGGGCGTTGTGCCCAAAGTGCCAGCATTTGAAGCACCGTCGAAGGCTGATCCTCTCGCGAACACGTACTGTGCCCCACGCAAGTTTCAGCTTTCCAAGTGCGATGGCTTTCTTGGCCTGGACCTCTGGGAGACAAACAACTGCCGTTTGTGTTGATCTATATGCCCGTCGAAGTGATTTCACTGCCTCCTCAGTGATCTCTGCCAGGCCGTCGATATTATCTTTGAGCAGGTTTACTACGTCTTCCTTGGTACTGATCTCGTCCAAGTCTTTAATTTCAATCTCGATTTGCGGTATTCGAGATTGTACAGTGGCCCCGCTTGGGAGCTTATTCTTGATGGCGTTACAATAGCGCTCCATCTCCTGAGCGTCTGCCTTGGCGAATAACAAAAGTAGATCTCCCTTAGCTGTTCGTCGGATCTTATTGACTTTTTTGCCTATATCCTGCAAGGTGGGATCATTCTTGATACCTCGCAAGATATCTGCATGGGAGCTCTTCTCGCCTTTCTTTATAAGCAGCGTACAATGTGGCGCTGGTTTTTGCTTATTGGTCCTCGGGGCCTTTTTCCTCTTTACCACTTGCCAGTCAGTCGACTGGTTTGCAGGTTGGTTTTTGGTCTGCGGTTTAAACTTGGATTTTAATCCATTGTTTCTCTCCGCTTCTGAATTGACCACCCTACTTGTTGTTCCCTGGGTGGTTTGCCCGATGTTCTGGCGACCTTCCTTACCGGGCTTTAGCTTGCTAGCTAGCACCGGTTTAAGAGTTTTAAGTGGTGGTGCCTTACTTGATGAGGCTACTGAAGGCGAGACCTTCGGTGGCGAGGTCCTTGCTACAGAGACTACTTTTATTGAAGCCTCCGGCTTTGGGGCCGCCGGTGTTGATGCAGCCGGTTTTGAGTTAGCTGCTTTTGAGGCAGCCGCTTTTGGGACCTCCTTTTGCTGTCCACCTTGTGTCTGAGTGTTTGACACCTTTACTGGCGATGTCTGTGTTGTAGCAGGTTTCGCTACAGGAGGTGGCCGCGACGTTGACGTCTGATATTTGTCATATTCTGACTTAATGGCGTGTGCCAGTTTCTTGATCTCATGATGTACATTGTGCCTAGGCCCAATGAACTTCAAGAGCTCATCGATCTTTGCTCCTAATTTGTTTGGAGCGCCACTCTCATTTGTGGCCCTTTGTTGGACGTCAACTCCACTATTCGCCTTTTGGAGGACTTGGCTGGATAGTGTCTTGCTGCCAGCTCTAGTTGTAATGGTCGATGTTGTACCATTACTAGTGTTCTTCTTCTTGTCACTATGTGACGGAACCAGTGATAATTCGCTCCCCCCAGAATCCGTGGAGCGTGCACCGGCCACCGAGGCTTTCAATCGATCGGAACCGGTGGCGGGATTATCCTCTGCAGAGGTACCCGCCTGGGGTATTAAGTTCACCTTATCACCCATATCCATAAATGGTTTATTTTCGGGGTCCCTTCCCCTATCTGATTTTGGTCCGCCCTGAGGAAATCCTCAGTACTCCCCATTGCTGGAGAGCGTTCCCCTATCCGCCACCCGGGGAGGCGCCCGGTAGTGGACCAACAACCACCCCGTTTTTTTTTTTTTTTTTTTATCCGAAGAGGGGGGAAATACATTCCGTACTTAGCTAGCACGTGCTGGCCGTCGTGCGGGACTCCCGATGCAATGACTTCAAAGCAAGAGTAAATCGTTGCATTGAAACCAGTATACCGTATACCCGCTAAAACCCTAACCTCTTTCTCCTACAACCATGGTCCCCTGCGGCACTCTTAGTCAATACTACTTCGCAAGGGTGGTTCATTGCAGATGTTTACTGCTCTTACATTGAAAGCCTCTAAAGCCTACTCCTCGAACGTATTGCGGAGTTCTTTGAGGATAGTCTCCGCGTAATCTGATACCAAGTTCCAGCCACCCCGTGTGTGTGTGTGTGTGTTTTTTTTTTTTTTTTTTTTTTTTTTTTTTTTTTTTTATCCGAAGAGGGGGGAAATACATTCCGTACTTAGCTAGCACGTGCTGGCCGTCGTGCGGGACTCCCGATGTAATGACTTCAAAGCTAGAGTAAATCGTTGCATTGAAACCAGTATACCGTATACCCGCTAAAACCCTAACCTCTTTCTCCTACAACCATGGTCCCCTGCGGCACTCTTAGTCAATACTACTTCGCAAGGGTGGTTCATTGCAGATGTTTACTGCTCTTACATTGAAAGCCTCTAAAGCCTACTCCTCGAACGTATTGCGGAGTTCTTTGAGGATAGTCTCCGCGTAATCTGATACCAAGTTCCAGGCTTGGGGGCCCTTCAGCATGGCTTCTACTAATTGTTCTGGAACGATATTAGTCTCCAGAATCCTCTCCACTTCAGCACGTTGATCCTGAAACCGGGGGCAGGAGAAGAACACGTGTTCCGCGTCCTCTATCACGTCCGTACAGTGTGGGCAGTTTGGGGAGTTTGCCCTCCTGAACCTGTGCAGGTATGCTCGAAAGCATCCATGTCCAGTCAGGAGTTGAGTGATGTAGAACCCAACCTCCCCATGCTGGCGGTTGACCCAACGACTGATGTTAGGTATCAATCGATATGTCCACCGGCCGTTAGTAGAGCTGTCCCACCTCTCCTGCCATTGCCTTAGACTCATGGCTCTTTCATCGCTGTTTCCTGTCGGTTGCTCTTTCTCTAACTTTCTGCGATAAAGCCGTCCCCTTTCTGCAGCCAGGATGTCGATTGGTAGGGTAGAGGCAATCACACTCACCGCCTCGTAAGACACAGTGCGGTAGGATGATGCCACTCGAATCGCTGAGAGCCGCTGGACTGATTTCATTTTCCGGCGGTACGATGGTAGCTCGAGCGATTTCTCCCATACCGGTGCCCCGTACAACAAAACAGAAGTAGTTACTGTTGCCAGTAGCTGTCTTCTTATCTGTCTAGGGCCTCCGACATTCGGCATTATTCTAGATAATGCCCCCTGTACCCCAGCTGCTTTCTTGCTGGCCGCGATTATGTGCTCTTTGAAGTTGAGCCGTGTGTCCAGGAGCACCCCCAAATAGCTGATGAAGGGCTGCGACTGTATGTAGGAGTCGCCTATTTTGAGGGTGATGGTTTCCCTTGCCTTTCGACTGCTAACAAGAAGTGTTTCGGTCTTTTGTTCTGCTAAACTCAAGTCCGCTGCGAGCATCCAATGCTGAATTGTGGCTATAGCGAATGAGAAGGTTGTTTGTATCTCCTCTATGTGCTTGCGCACTATGATCAATGCCACATCATCGGCGAATGCCACTAGCCTGACGCCCTCAGGCAGACCGAGCAGGAGCAGGTCGTTGTACATTACGTTCCATAAGAGGGGGCCAAGAACAGAGCCCTGAGGTACACCTCCTGTGATCTTATAGTCTACTTGCCCATTTTCAGTTTGGTACAACAAGATGCGGTCCTTGAAATAGGCTGAAACCATTCTGCGCAAGTACTGCGGAACTTCCATCCTGACAAGAGCCTCCAAAATGCGGTCCCAGCGGGCCGAGTTAAAGGCGTTCTTGATATCCAGGGTGGCTATTAGACAGTACTTTTTTCCACCTCTTCTCCATCTCTTTCCCGAGATAGCCTCTCTGGCGATGTTGGTAACGAGTGTCACGGCATCGATGGTTGATCTCCCCTTTCTGAACCCGAATTGGTTGGTGGAAAGTTTCGGCTCAACGTAGGGCTCCAGCCTATCTGCTATTATCCTTTCAAGGAGTTTTCCCGCAGAGTCCAACATACAGAGGGGACGATATGATGACGGTTCGTCGGGAGGTTTCTTTCCCCCTTTAGGGAGGAGCACAAGCCTCTGTTTTTTCCACTTAGTCGGGAAAACCCCCTGCTTTAGGCAGGTCTCATACATGTGTAGAAACATGTCAGGCCTATTGGCTATGGCGCATTTTAGCGCGATGTTAGGTATGCCATCTGGACCGGGAGCCTTACCGTTTTGGAGCCGGTTGCACGCGCCCATCAGCTCACTCATAGTCACTGATGGTATATCTTCGTCCCTAACCTGCCACGAAGGATTAGCGGGTAGCTCAGGCTTTGCAGGAAACAAGTGAGTGACAATGCGGTGCAATGATTCGGGGCAGTTCGTTGATGTCATGGGAGGGGCCTTAATTTTATGCATCACGATTTTATACGGTTTTCCCCATGGATCTTGATTAACTTCGTCACACAACTCCTTCCAGTAGGATTTCTTGCTTGAGAGAATGGCTCTTCGTAGTTGTTGTCTTTTGATCTCATAGTCGAGCCTTAGTTCTTCTGTTGTGACCCTGTCGCGTCTCCGTGCTCGTTGATGCAGCCTTCGTGCTTTGAGACACTCTCGTCGGTGTTGTGAGATCGTGTCGTTCCACCAGTAAACTGGTGGGCGGCTGTTGTTCTGCCGTCTCCTTGGCATGGAAGCATCGCAGGACTTGACAACGCTTGTCATTACTTCTTTGGCAGTGGCTTCTGCGCTTGTTGCTATTGACAATGGTTCCTGCTCCATAACCAAGGCGAATGAATCTGCATCGAAAGCATTTTTGTTCCAGCCGACTGGCTGTGACCTCGCCAGACTGACACACAATCTTCGTTTGGGAGTGGTGTTGATTTCCCAAATAATAGCTTGGTGGTCGCTATTAGTAAACTCCTCATCGACCCGCCACTCACAGCCCCATTTAATTAGGTTGCTGCTAACGAATGTTACGTCGATAATGGAGCTGGCTGTGCCTTTGCGATATGTGCTTACGGCTCCTGTGTTGAGGAGTACCAGGTTGAGCGAAGACATGATCTCAAGGAGAGCTCGTCCTCTCGCGCTCGTTTCCCGACATCCCCAGTCAATTGCCCAGGCGTTGAAATCTCCTGCGATGGCGACCGATTCACGCTTCCGTACATCCTCCGCCAAGGTGTCCAAGAATAACTCGAACTCCTCGAGCTGTGCACTAGGAGGTGCATAGCAGCTATAGAAGTGGACCCCTCCCACTTTGGCTCTCACAAGCCATGGTTCGGGGGTATTTGGGAGTTGTTGGAACGGAAGTTTACCGCAAGCCCATATCGCTGCTCTGTCCGTTGTGTCATTTACCCAGGACAGGGTGTCGAAGTTTTTGTACTGCTCGCAGATTATGGCTACGTCGCAATCCAATTCCCGCACCCGCTGTACCAGTAGGTCTTGGGCTGCTTCGCAATGGTTGAGGTTGAGTTGCAGTACTTTCATTTACGGGCTTGTGCTGCTCTCATCGCCTGTTGGTAGATCGGACATTTCCAACTACCCGCAACGTGCCGGCAGTCTGACCTACTATCTTTCTCTTTGCAGAGTAAGCACTTGGCAGGTTGTTGACAAGCCGAGGCATTGTGACCAGCGCCTCCGCATCTGTGACAACAACTGCTTCGGTCAGTCTTGCCTCTGCACGCCTGGGCGTTGTGCCCAAAGTGCCAGCATTTGAAGCACCGTCGAAGGCTGATCCTCTCGCGAACACGTAGTGTGCCCCACGCAAGTTTCAGCTTTCCAAGTGCGATGGCTTTCTTGGCCTGGACCTCTGGGAGACAAACAACTGCCGTTTGTGTTGATCTATATGCCCGTCGAAGTGATTTCACTGCCTCCTCAGTGATCTCTGCCAGGCCGTCGATATTATCTTTGAGCAGGTTTACTACGTCTTCCTTGGTACTGATCTCGTCCAAGTCTTTAATTTCAATCTCGATTTGCGGTATTCGAGATTGTACAGTGGCCCCGCTTGGGAGCTTATTCTTGATGGCGTTACAATAGCGCGCCATCTCCTGAGCGTCTGCCTTGGCGAATAACAAAAGTAGATCTCCCTTAGCTGTTCGTCGGATCTTATTGACTTTTTTGCCTATATCCTGCAAGGTGGGATCATTCTTGATACCTCGCAAGATATCTGCATGGGAGCTCTTCTCGCCTTTCTTTATAAGCAGCGTACAATGTTGGGCTGGTTTTTGCTTATTGGTCCTCGGGGCCTTTTTCCTCTTTACCACTTGCCAGTCAGTCGACTGGTTTGAAGGTTGTTTTTTGGTCTGCGGTTTAAACTTGGGTTTTAATACATTGTTTCTCTCCGCTTCTGAATTGACCACCCTACTTGTTGTTGCCTGGGTGGTTTGCCCGATGTTCTGGCAACCTTCTTTACCGGGCTTTAGCTTGCTAGGTAGCACCGGTTTAAGCGTTTTAAGTGGTGGTGCCTTACTTGATGGGGCTACTGAAGGCGAGGCCTTCGGTGGCGAGGTCCTTGCTACTGAGGCTACTTTTATTGAAGCCGCCTGCTTTGGGGCCGCCGGTGTTGATGCAGTCGGTTTTGAGTTGGCTGCTTTTGAGGCAGCCGCTTTTGGGACCTCCTTTTGCTTTTCACCTTGTGTCTGAGTGTTTGACATCTTTACTGGCGATGTCTGTGTTGTAGCAGGTTTCGCTACAGGAGGTGGCCGCGTCGTTGTCGTCTGATATTTGTCATATTCTGACTTAATGGCGTGTGCCAGTTTCTTGATCTCATGATGTACATTGTGCCTAGGCCCAATGAACTTCAAGAGCTCATCGATCTTTGCTCCTAATTTGTTTGGAGCGCCACTCTCAGTTGTGGCCCTTTGGGAGGCGTCAACTGCACTATCCGCCTTTTGGAGGACTTGGCTGAATAGTGTCTTGCTGCCAGCTCTAGTTTTAATGGTCGATGTTGTACCATTAGCAGTGTTCTTATTCTTCTTGTCACCATGTGACGGAACCAGTGATAATTCGCTCCCCCCAGAATCCGTGGAGCGTGCACCGGCCACCGAGGCTTTCACTCGATCGGAACCGGTGGTGGGATTATCCTCTGCAGAGGTACCCACCTGGGGTATTAAGTTGACCTTATCACCCATATCCATGAATGGTTTATTTTCGGGGTTCCTTCCCCTATCTGATTTTGGTCCGCCCTGAGGAAGTCCTCAGTACTCCCCATTGCTGGAGAGCGTCCCCTATCCGCCACCTGGGGAGGCGCCCGGTGGTGGACCAGCAACCACCCCGGGTGTGTGTGTGTGTGTGTGTGTGTGTGTGTGTGTGTGTAATAGTGAATTACTTTGTAGCTTTTTAATAACTGTACAGTGAGGTCGCGTGGGTTGGAACAAATTCATTTAAAATTCAGGTTTTGTTTTTTTGTAAAAAAGACACGTCGGTTATTTTGACTGCGGTTTTTTCCATGTTAAATTCATTTATACAGGGAGGGCCAGAAGTAAATTGGGACCACAAACTTCAATTTTTCAAATGGAAACATTTGTTTTTTATTTTATTTTTGAAATCTGTATTGAATTCTAACTATTTTTCATGTAGAATACCGAAAATTAACAGTTATTAAAAAATTACATTTCTTTCTAAAGTTAATATAACAACGGTGAAAATAAGGTGTTTGTTGGTTTGAACCTATTTATTTACGTCTGGTTTTTATGATTGTTGAACAAACCGTTGTATTCTTAACTGTATTAACTGTATTTATAAAGCTTTTAGTCCTACATTACCTAATAATAAAACTTTTACTATTTCAGACGGCACAACTTTGCTACAGTTTAATTACCATGACAATGAATATGTAGGATAACGTTTACGAAAATGCTGTTTAGATATTGTAGTTCTGCAAGGTTTCGTGTGATTATTCTTTGTGATAACATAATAAAAACATTATATGACATGTTTACCTAAAAATTTCCTATGTCCCCGATCTCTCTTAAACAATATTTAAACACCGATAAACTTTAATAAAGTAAGTTAAGTACTAGTTAGTTAGATAGTTAAAAAAAGGAATATCAATTCGATGAGAGGGTTCGAAATGATCTATTCGAAACGACACTTGAGAGATAGACAGTCAACGAAGTTTTAGTCTGCGGGCAGACAACTCATGAACATTGCGGCTATCGACAGTATGATAGTGAGCTGTTGTTCGATCGAAAGTGTAGCAATTTTATAATAAAATAAATAATTCCAACAAATAAGTGCTGCAAGATTAATAATCTCCACTGACAAAGGGTTAAGTAAGCAAGTGTGCCTCAATAAAGAAAATAGTTCAAATTTATTTTCGTACTCAGGAATGTTTCGCTATTTACATTTGCTGCTTCTTCAGCCTATCAAATAATTTTAGAACTTAATATGCGAAAATGAAAATGAAGATCAATGATGTTGTCACAAAATCAGTAATCCCGAAGAAGATGAGTGAGATCTCATATAAACGTCGAACAATTGTCTTTTTTAAGACAAACAAGAGAAACACACTATATATATATATATATAACACATGACACTTAATGAAGCTTATAAAATAGAATATCTAGGGATGTAAATAATGTGATAAGAATATTCTAGCCAACATATATAATCAATAAAAACATTTAATACGTAGAAAATGTAAATCTTACCTTGAAAACTGATATGCAAATTGGACATCTAAACGTCAAAATTTAAATTAATCGGGATTTGCACAATTTTATAATTCAGGTACAACAGGGGTAGTATTTATAAATTTAGAATCTTATAATCACATTTTAGAACAAATCATTAATAGAAACTTAATATTTCCATTTTAAAATTTGTAAATGAAAATCACAAATACTTGGATCAAAATTACGAGATAACAGATGAAACGGTTAATATGAAATTTAGTCAGACAGAGAGGGGTAGAGAATTCGATAGAAAATGTGTTTTGTACAACAATGAGAAGTTTTTATAAATTTTGACATTGTGGAACAATGAAATTGGAAGTGACAATATTTGACACAGAGCGTGAAAAAGTAATGATTTTGAAATTTTATTTAAATAAAATGGTGGCAATCAAAATTGAGTAAATGGGAGATCAAGTTTGAACAATGGTGGTGTTATATTTTAAAATGGTAAATCAAAATTAAGAATTAAGGGAGAAAAAATAGGATATGGTCCCATGTCAGAATAAAAAACTATATAAACGAGTGCAGACAGGAAGAAAAGGGATTATAAAATTCGGCAGTGTAACAGTAAACTGTAGTTGAGGTTAAAAAGGTGACTGGTAATGTCAATCCTTGACAAAACCTTGGCGCTCAAATATTAACATTCATAATTTTAATAACTAGTTTAGAAAGTTTGATTTATTGGGAAATATTTTTTAGTAACGGGTTTAGAGATTAAATTATGAAAATCAGAATTGCATATTAAAATTTCATGTCATTTAAAAAGTAACTGTAAAATAGAAAAGAACTATTTGAAAATTCAAAAGTTTTAGATTAATTTAAAAATAAATAGATAAGAAATTGTTCATTGAATAGATTTAAATAATATTTGATCATTTTATTAACTAATATTTAATTTGATAGTTATATATACATATACATATATATATATATATATATATATATATATATATATATATATATGTTGATTGAAGAATAATACTATATTCTGTGTTTTACTTTTAATATCAAGTT
Source organism: Octodonta nipae (assembly GCA_034190945.1). Classification (NCBI taxonomy): domain Eukaryota; kingdom Metazoa; phylum Arthropoda; class Insecta; order Coleoptera; family Chrysomelidae; genus Octodonta; species Octodonta nipae. The sequence goes on along the minus strand of CM067221.1, from coordinate 33,529,751 downwards.
TTGGTAAGTTAATTATAAGGTTAGTTTAATCAGAAACGGTAAATAAACAGGCTAAAGTTCTTATTGAGAAGTCATTACAACAGTTTAGAATCCCTACTGAGTAGGAGTTTCAAGAGTCGCAGCATTTTAATAAGAAGATTGTGTGAAGTTATTATATAGAATCTAATATCATTATAATAAAGTAAAGTTAATTATTAAAATAAAATCTAATATATAATATATATTGCAATATAGTCCGTGGGTTCAATTTAAAATTATAAAACTAATATTCACTTTCACTTTTCTAGAACTTTTATTTACATCGAATATACAACAGCTGATTCAAATATCACAACAACAATTTTACATATAAGCTCTTCGCTCCACCAACTAACTGCTGCCAAGATGGGTCCTCCTTTTAAAATCCGCGTCGAATTCTCTAGTAAAATCAGTCATCACTCCTACAGCTGTCGAGTCATTTCGAGAACCATTTTTTTTATCTCAAAGTGATTGTTGTCGTACGGAATTGAAACAGGGTCGGCTTTGGTAAATTTCGTAACACTTCCCCCCCTTTCATTCTGATCGTCCCGATCAGAAACATCCTCTCCATGGTAGGGAGCGAGTCGATCTAAATGAACCACCTTCAATTTAGCCTTGGGGTTTCGACGGATCCGGTAGATGACATCATTAAGCCTCTTGACCACCTCGTATTGACCATCCCAGGCGGGTGTAAGCTTTGGGAATTTATCCTTGCTCCGTTGGGAGTTGTACATGCAAACTTTATCCCTCTCCTGGAACCCGACTGAATTGGCCTTGAGGTCGTATCGCGTCTTCATCCGGTCACTGGTGGCCAACATCTGCGTACGGGCTAATTCGTGTATTGCTAGCATGTTATGTCGGAGCTGGCCTCCAAATGTAGCGGGTGCATTGCATAACCCAAAAGGCATGACCGTGAACTGAAACAGTCCTTTACTGGTGGAGAATGCTTTCTTTTCTCTGTCGTTTGCGTGTAGACCAAGCTGCCAATATCCACTTTTTAGGTCTAGTGTAGAAAACCAACGGGAGCCTGCTAGTGTCGTCAAAGTGTCATCGATTCGCGGTAGTGTATAGCTGTCTTTCTTCGGGACGTCATTCAGCTTTCTGTAATCCACGCAAAATCGGGTGGTTCCATCGTTCTTTTTAACTAGCACGACGGAAGCGAACCATGGGCTGATGGATGGCTTAATAACTCCATTTTGTAACATGGACTCGATGTTTTCCTCGACTGCCTGTTGTTGCCCCAATGGTAGTCGTCTAGTTGGTATTCTGATGGGTTGAGCCTTTCCGTTATCTATTCGATGCTGGATGATGTTGGTGCGACCGGTGGTTCCATCTTGACTGTTAAAAATTTGTCAGTTTGTGGTGATAAATTGCTTGGTTTTCTTCTGGTTCTCTGGTGTCAGGTGTGTCAAATGGTCAGCAAACTGTTGTAGGAACTCTTTACTGGGCCCTGTCTCCTTCACCGACGTCTGTAACTCTTCTTCGCAATTGATGATTGTCTCTACTGGCTCGAAAAAAGCTATCTCTTGACCATTGGCAATTCTAATGTCGTTGTTGCACAAATTCAGGACTCTGATTGGTATATCTCTTCCGGTTTTAACTATAGCCCGTCCAACTAAGTAGTGAGCTGAGTGTACGGGCTCCACCATTTCAACGAAGCTCCCAGGATTGCTGTCTAGCTGCCCATGAATAATCTGTTCCGTTCGACCGGGAATTCTAGCTGAAGACTTTGCCACAATTTTTATGGGGGTGACTGATGTGTTGACGGGCCGTGTCAATACAAATTCCTCATTTAGGAACCGAAGAACATCATATCTCGGGTCGAACATAAATCCATGCTGGCTAATTAGGTCCATACCCAATATAAAATCGTCCTCAATATTCGCTATCAGGACCCTATGCCGGATCATGTTGTCCCCTATCTGTAGCACGACATCTGCCTCAACCTGTATTGACGTGGACTCGCCGGTGACTGTTCTGAGCTGGATGTTATTGGTAACTGGTCGAATTTCTGATGCTATCTAAACCATGGACTTGGCAATGGACACAGCGGTGCCGGTGTCGATGGTGATGGTAACTGCTCGCCCATTGATGGTGCCTCTGATGACTAGGCTGCCGCTATCTCGGCAAAATCCCCGGATGGATAACGTTTTGGGCGCTGGTGGAGGGTCAGTCAGCATTCGACCCCCTATGCTGACTGGCTGACGGTCCCTGGACATGAGACTGTTCTATTGGTTACCCCTGGTCGGTGATCGTTCAGGTAGCCTCACTCGACAATCACGTTGGAAGTGTCCTGTCATTCCGCAGCGGTAACATGCCCCTCTGTTGCCAGTTCTTTGTGACCGTTCTAATATTTTGTTCAGGCCAGCCAGCAGCGCTTGACATGGTGAATATGACTCTTCCTGGTTGAAGGAAACTGCTCGGACCCTCGGCTTGGACATGTTCATGACGGCCTCTACTTCCAAAGCCCGAAGTAGAGCTTCATTACTCTTCTTGATGCCACTCAGTCTTAAATTTCTTTATACTTCCACATCTCCAGGTCTGGGTAGGACAAGTGTACTAACCGTCTAATCTCTGCTTCGAATTCTTAGAGGCTTTCACCGGATTTTTGCGTCTTTCCACTCAGTTGGACTTGGTATACCTGACTCAAGGATTGATTGTCGTATCGCTTATCCAGGATGGCGATGATCTTGTCGAAATTGTCTTGTTCCTCGACAGGAATGCTTTGGAGGTGTTCTAGGGCCGGATCTCTTAACGAAATTACCAGAGAAGTAGATTTTTTTTGATTATTCCATCCATTAGCTGTCGCGACGGCCTCAAATTGCCGTTTATACATGGGCAAAGATGAACTGCCGTCGAATGTGGGTGGTTTACTAAAGGAACCTTTGGTACTCACTGTGTGCTGGTATTTTCCTCGCTGTAAGTCCTGTTGCATTTGTTTGATTTCTGTTTCTACCTTGTTTTGTATGGCACTGATTTTATCTTAGAATTCACTTACTTCACTTTGTACCGTGTTTTTAATGGAACTGATTACAAATTTCACCTGGCTCTGAATGGAATCGATGTCATCTACTTTGATTTCAAGAGTCTCATTACTTTTTAGGATCTTTATGTCGTCGTTTATTTCTTTTATGTCTGATTCAACTGTTTGCATTCTTTCATTAACTTTTTCATTAACTTGCGATATTATTTGCATTAATTGTTCAAATTGCAATTGTCTTTTTTGCCTTGTTTTTCTTCAAATTTCGAGAATTCAATTAAATTATGTTGTTCACTTTTCATCGTGGAAACTAGATTTTGCTGTTCCCTTTTCATCGTCGGAACTAGATTTTGTTGTTTTTCTTCCATCGTGTGAACAAGATTTTGTTTTTTTTTCTTCCATTGTGGAAACAAGATTTTGTTGTTCGCTTTTCATAGTAGTGACAAGATTTTCTAATTCTATTTTACGTTTTTTATCAAAAGATTTTACTAACCTTTGTTGAATTTCTTCTTGATGTTGTTTTTCCTTCTTGTTACGTTTTTCTAGAATCTGGACCATTTTTTCGTCTAGTCCCTCCGTAACCTGCTTGACTATTTTTTTGGTAGTTTCGTTCATTTTTTCCATTCTTCGGGTTTCCATAAATCAAATTACGATTTTAACTGCACTTAATCCTTTTCTTCTGATCACCAAATTGCTATATAGTTCGTGGGTTCAATTTAAAATTATAAAACTATTATTCACTTTCACTTTTCTAGAACTTTTATTTACATCGAATATACAACAGCTGATTCAAATATCACAACAACAATTTTACATATAAGCTCTTCGCTCCACCAACTAATTGATGCCAGGATGGGTTCTCCTTTTAAAATCATCGTCGAATTCTCTAGTAAAATCAGTCATCACTCCTACAGCTGTCGAGTCATTTCGAGAACCATTTTTTTATCTCAAAGCGATTGTTGTCGTACGGAAATGAAATAGGGTCGGCTTTGGTAAATTTCGTAACACTATATATATATATATATATATATATATATATATATATATAGTGTAGTATTCGAGTAACTAGAAGCGAAAGCAGAAGGCTACGAGAATTATGCGAACCGACCTGAAGAGGGCAGATGTGACTCTGCTGAAACGTCGTCATTTTACCATCGATCCCGGCAGGGATCAGTTATCAACTACGCGGATGAATTCCCGGAAACCACCTAAAACATATATATATATATATATATATATATATATATATATGTTTATGCCTCATACCCCTGTAAAAATTCTAAAAATCTTTCATCGTCTCAATCCTTTGAGCCTATTCTTCTCACAAAAATACCTTAAGCTCTTCTTCTGTTCCCTGAAGACCTAAAGTATCACCTTTTAGCTTTTCAGGTTTACGCGTTTAGTTAGCTAAGGCCAATTCCTCAACCTCTAGCTTTGAGTTTCTGGTAAAAACTGCCAAAAAAGATGTTCTTCTTCTTAGTCACACGAGCCAGTTCCCAGTCCTTCACTCCTACACTTCTACTTCATTTCAGCTAGTCAAAAAACCAGCTCTTATTACACATATTAAACTCTTCTTCTGCGTTTTTTCTCAAAACCTTAAGTGCTCTAGTTCCAAAGCTCTTCACGTTCCTCTGCAACGTTTAAAATCCTCAGGGAGGTTATAACATGAAAAATGCGTGGAATGGTCCAAGTTATTTCATGACGAGCTTACACTATTACTATATTAGAAACTTCTAGATTTTTGTTAAAGTTGGTATATATGGATTACATTTAAAGGCGAATTTAACTGCAATCATTTGACAGACAAGCTATTTCTTAATCATTGCTTGAAACTGACTAAAATTTTTCAAGGTATTACCAGTGGGCACCCACCCACTGCCATTTCGAGCAATTTGTAAAAGTGCCAATAACCATAGCTCTTTTCATTCTCAGCATGGTAGAATTAAACTGTAAATAATACCGCATATCCACAATAAGGCAGAAATAGTTAAACTAATGTATAAACAAGAGAACATATAGTATTTTTTTTGCTTAAGATTTGAATAAAATCAGAAAAATGAAGACATTTGTCATTTTTTAATTTAAACTTTTTGCGAATTCCGTATACAATAATGTAATACAACAAAGCCAGCACAATATTAATGAATTTGGTAATTGGGTTGTTCTTTATGTATTCTACACAAAATTTCTTTAAAATTTTAAGTAGAATCTCAAAAGTTAATAATATATAGGGTTATACTGACCCAAAATAAATACATTAAAAAAACAAAAACCAACTTCAAAAGAAAATTCACCAATAATTTTTTGCTACAACAATTAAATACTTTTTATGAAGTCGGTGCCAAGCTAAAGTGAAAATATTTTGGGAAGTACATTGATAAGTTGTACTTCGCAACTTCGCTGTTCAAATTGGCACCGACTTGAGAAAAAGTATTTAATTGTTGTTGCAAAAAATTATTTCATGCTTTTTAGTTAATTTTCTTTTGAAGTCTGTTTTTCTTTTTTGTAAAATGTATTTATTTTACAATTTATAGTGATGCAATGGCTTATTTGGATGAAGTTTTCAAATCTAATTAATTTTTTTCGATGTTGCCTAACATAAGGTATGTTACATTCATTTATTAACTTGATTTACTGTTGAATAGAATAACTTGGTTTGTAGTTATGTATATGTATTAGGAAAATTTTGTATTTGATTCTAACTTAGGTGGATCTACAATATCGTAGCGGATCTGAGTATCATCATTCTTTAGGTCTGTTAATTATACTGACATTCATTTAATAGTCTCTCCGCGGAATCTTATAATAAATCGTTATAAAGTTTTAATTAATACAGCATAATAGGATGTAGTCTTTAATTATATTTAACTTTGTCTGATAACAATTTGAGTTTATATTCTTTTTCAAACCTAGTCACAACATTTTAGAAAAGTGACTTGAACATAAATTACAATTTTTAGTGACGTCTCGTAATTAGATGCACTTTATAATTCTCATTGCCAGTTTGATAAGAGTTTTATATGTTCTTTTAAGTCAAATTCATATTTGCTGACAAACCTCGTATACAGTTGAAAAAGTATATAAGTAAATACTATTTATAAGAACGTTTTCCGTTTGAATTCAACATACGAAGTCACACTGTATATAGAAACTAACTGAGAACTCCCACCTTAGAGTTGATAAACTGACAGTTATTTCCAATCTACTTTCAATTTATTATAATTTTTAATAATACAGTACGATTAAATGCAGTTTACAATTCTGATAAACTTTGCTTAATTACAATTTGAGATATTGTCTATACTATTATAAAAATGTACTTGTCTGTTTTTTGTTTGTTTGTTTGTTTGTTTGTTACCCCATCACGTAAGAACTACTGAACTGATCTTGCTGAATCTTTTTTTGTTGCAAAGCTTATAGTTTGAATTAAAATCTCCTACATTGACAGAAACGGTAGATATAGGGAAAAATTTAATACCATTTGCCATTGTAACATGTTTCAGTTTAAAAAAATTCCAACTGATATATCAGGTGTAATTTTGCAGGGTATTCCATATATAATTTAGAATTTTAGAATTAAATGGATTTAAAAAATCTTATATTAGGTGGCTTGTAAGTAGTTGCATATATACAACGTGGTGGAAATAATAAGGGAGTTAGTTATACGGGGTGGTTTAAAAAAGATATACTGAGTGAACCATAAACAGTTGTATATACCAGGTAGTTGAAAAACGGGTGGATTTGAATTATGTTTATACAGGGCGGGTAGCAAAATGTTATATTGTTAGGGTCATAAGTAGTTGCGTATACAATGTGGGTGAAATAAGGGTAAGCTAGATATATATTTATACAAGGTGGATTAAAAACATGTAATATAAGCAGTTAAGATATTTGAATTTTCTTGAGCTATTAATATAGTTATGAAATGGGTTGAAAAAATGTTAGAAGCGGTTGTTTATGCAGGGTGGTTGAAATATAAGATGGAGTGGAATTATAGTTTATAGAGTAGTTAAAAATTTGTTTAATAACCACAAGTAGTTCACAAGTTCACAAATAGCATATTATAGGGTGGGTGAAATATGTCGCAGAGTATAATTACAGCTATATCTACAGCTGGGTTTAAAAAGTATTATAAAAAGTTATGATCTGCAACCTATTTCATGTACCGGATATAAGAAATATAGGGTGGACTAGAATTCTAAGTATACAAGGTGGTGAAAAAATGTTATACAGGGTGGCCCATAAGTAGTTGCATATAAAAGTGTTGCATATACAATGCTGTTGAAATATAGCGTAGAGTAGAGCAATCATTATACAGAGGGTAGAAAAGGTTAGAAAAAATTTGAGGTACCTGAATTATGGGGCAATATCAAGTTATCGGTACACAGTGTGATTCAAACAAGGTTAGAAAAAGTTTGAAATGAAGGATGGTTTAAATGAAGTATGGAGAGAAATTATATTTTATGCTGTGCTTAAAAAATCAGGAGGTAATAGCTTAGTCATAATTTGTTGGACATATAGGATATTTGAAATATAGGAAAGACATGAGTTAAGAAGTTTAATATTTAAAAATTCTTACATAGGGTACTCCATAAGCAGTTGCAGTTTTGGTGAAATTTATTAGGAATTGATGGATTTATATTTATACAGGGTTGGACAACAAATGCCAAACTGGCTGGCGGCCTATAAGTAGTTGCACATGCAATGTGGTGGAATAGAGGGTGGAGTAGAATTATAGTTACACAGGCATTTCTGAAAGTTTATTAGTAAAATAAAACTCTAATGTTACTTTTTGGGGGCCAAATTAGAAAATTAAATACATATGTTTTGTGATAAAAATCAAGCGAATCCTAAAGCAGATAAAATAAAAAGTCTATGTGTGGAAAATCAAAGTGTATATTTTTTATAAATTTAAAACGCTTCATTTAAAGGATATAAGGGTAAGTATAAGAAAATGCACTCATTCCCTGCTTGTCTGAAACTGGAATATTGGAATCTTGAAGGTGGTACGGAACCCTAAGTATGCGAGTCCAACTCGCACTTGACCAAATTATTTATAATTAAGCGAGAGGGTTCAGCTTCAGACATTACATCAGCCAATACACTCTTGTTATCTGTTTTTATATTATCAGGAGCGTCTTTAAAAATGAGAACAGATGTACTATGAGAAGACTTGTTGACAGCTTTGCTGTACTTCATATTCATCTGATTATTCGCACTACGAGTATTCCAATTACTATTTTGCGGAATTGTATCAGTGTGGTTTCGTGAAGATAAATGATTTTTCTGTAATTCATTTGTATATTTCAGTTCGGCAATAAGTTGTTTTGTTATTTCTAATTCCTTATTGAAACAATCGACTTCTTTCTGTAGCACGGTTACTTCCGACTTATTTTTATAAAAGGATTTAAACATCGAATTTTTTCAATCATCACACAGCCAAAAAAGGTTACTACAGTCGGATATGCTTTTTAAGAGATTTTCTTTAATTGATAAACATGAATTGTGGAATTTTAAATGATATAATGGACATCTTAATGATTTTGTGTTCACGATAAAATTGTCACTGTATATTTTGCAAACATTAACATAGGGAGCCATAGCTGACTGTACTATTTATCAGTTTGGTTTTTCCTTTGCGTCTGTATTAAAGAGTTAGGGATCTTGATTCTACGATTATAGTCTTATAGTATTATAATTAATCTATATAAGAAAAGTGGTAGTATATTTAACAACAAACACTATTTTGATGCACATTAACATATACAAATATACAACATGGACTTTCACTTTCCACCAGTTCAAAAATAAAAATATTCGGCTACTTAATAACCTAACTTTTGATCTATTATATTAAGTATGTAATCAAATATTAACATTTTTGTTTTCTGAATGATAATTGTGGCATCTCTGTTTTTTTTCTGAGTTCAATACTAATAACATTAATCTTAATACCATTGAAAACGGGGTCTGATTTAGACCTTGAAACGTTTGGACTTTTGAAATATACAGATTTTCATATTTTAAGTTTATGTGCTGTTATTCCCAAAAAACCTTTATGACCAATAAAATTTTTTTTTGGCCAACTTTTACGGCAAAACCTTAAATTTTTGGTGATGTTCGGCCACCATATTCAGCTGCCATTTTGAACTTTTTTCAAAAGACAATGAAGAGGGTTCAGTAACAAACCTTTTAAGTATTGTATTTTGTACGCGTACAAAGGAATGACACTTCGGAGATCCAGACTCGGAACCTCTGTGTGCTGGTTTCCCCGAAAATCCGTCTTTACATTTCGCGTCGACAAACATGTTAAGCTCAAGATTGTTAAAATCCATGAATTTTGGGCAGAGTTTTGTTTGGTTTGACGTGGAACGTCCCTTATATTTGTTCGTATTGTTTCACGAATGGGGCTACGTGGTCCAAGTTTTCTTCCAGTGTACAGTGCATCCCATTTTGGTTGAGATTGCCAGGTTACTCGGTTGTTATTGAAGATAGAGTCTTGCGGTTTTCACATACCTGTTCTATTTTTTTGTGAAACTCGGGATGGTCATATCAGATTTTGCATTAGTGTTTCCATTTATAAGATACAGGGCGATTTTGATAATTTATACTTTTTGGACCCCTTCTATATCTACGAAGTTATTAGAAATACTCTTGCGCTAAGAACTACGTCTAATAGAAAATTTTGCATAGAATCCAGTGGAGTACTCAATTTTTGTTTTCCGAGTATGGTTTTGAAGATACTACACAACATTATATATTTTTAAATGGAACACCCTGTATTTTTATATTTCATTGAATTCGTTATTTTTTTCCCTTTAAAATAATGCATAATATAATAGACATGCTAAAACACTAAAAAGCTGAGTTTTTTGCTAGTAGGCCATGTATTTTCCATTTAAAAGGAGAATCAAACAAATAATTCCATTTGAGATTTTTTATAGGAGTTTATCTGTAAAGAAAAATAATGTTAACAATAATTCAATAACATGAAAGCAACTAATAAATAGTTATACATCGTTCATTATGTATAACAAACAGAACAAGTATTACAAATAATTGTTGTCCATTTTCCCTAACACATAATTGGCAAACCTTTTCAATACGCCTGAGTGCATTTAAAATTATAACAGGTCGCCTTTGTAAATCCTGAAAAGCTGCCTCCGTTGCGGCAGGAAGTTCTGTTGTGTCTGTTCGTATATATTTTATTTTTCAAATAACCCCACAAAAAAAGTCCAATATAGATAAATCGGGTGATCTTGGAGGCCACCTAATTGGTCCATGTGTTCCTACCCAACATCCTTGAAAATTATTTTCTAAAAAGCGCCCATTTAATCTAGAATTGTGGGCAGGGGCGCCATCTTGTTGAAAGTGTACAGAATTGCGAAAGTCGAGGGGAATATCTTCCAATATTTCGGTAATAAGTCTTCTAGGATTGTCAAGTACCTATTGGCGGTAAGGGTTCCTTCAAAAATGCGGTACTTTATTGTTGTCCCCAGTATGAAACAGGCTACGTTAAAACCAAATCGACCCTGCTGTTGTCGCTCAAAAATTAAGTGCGGGTACTCATCATACCAGTATCTTGTATTCTGCATGTTAAATATACCGGCACTGCTTATATGAGATTCGTCTGACCAAATAACTTTCCTTACAAAATCATTGACCCTTCGGGTTTGGTCCAAAAACCAATTGCAAAAATTTAACCGTCTTGCTGCATCACCAGGATATACGGCTGGGCAATATTGACTTTGTAAGGTTTAAATTTATATTTTTTTAAAATTCTTTGGACCCGTGATTGAGAAACTCCAGTGTAATTTTCTAATTTCGCACAAGAAGTGTGGGGATAGACATGAACGCTAGCTAACACATTTATTTCATTCATTTCTCGATTTTCTTTGTTATATACCTTTGATCGAGCTTTAGAATATGCACCAAAACTTAGTAAATTATTCTTTAGTCTAAATATAGTTGCTCGACTAGGTTGATGACTCTCTGGATATCTGAAAGATTTAAAAACGAGATTTCATGAAATATCTTATGGTAAAATACTCGTACTTTATACCTGTGGAAGTATAGTTCTAAAGCTTCTTCAACATTCTCATAACATTAATTTAAACATTGTATCATATCGTATTTTTCGTTATTTTGAAAACCGAATTCTCTTCCAGCCATTATCAATTATCAAGGAAATAAATCATGTCCAAAATTAATTTTAAGATAGATAGTTGATTTGTAATACTTCTGTTTGTTCTACATAATGAACGATGTATAACCATTTATTAGTTGCTTTTAGGTACCTAAATTTCGTGTTTCGTGTTATTGAATTATTGTTAACATTATTTTTCTTTGCTGATAAACTCCTATAAAAAATCTCAAATGGAATTATTTGTTTGATTCTCCTTTTAAATGTAAAGTACATGGCCTACTAGCAAAAAACTCAGCTTTTTAGTGTTTTTTAGCATTTCTAATAATACCAATTGTATTGTATTATACATTATTTTAAAGGAAAAACAGAACGAATTCAATGAAATAATAAAATACAGGGTGTTCCATTTAAAAAAATATAATGTTGTGTAGTATCTTCAAAACCATACTCGGAAAAAAAATTGAGTACTCCACTGGATTCTATGCAAAATTTTCTATTAGACGTAGTTCTTAGCGCAAGAGTATTTCTAATTACTTCGTAGATATAGAAGGGGTCCAAAAAGTATAAATTATCAAAATCGCCCTGTATCTTATAAATGGAAACACTTATGCAAAATCTGATATGGCCATCCCGAGTTTCACAAAAAAATAGAACAGGTATGTGAAAACCACAAGACTCTATCTTCAATAACAACCGAGTAACCTGGCAATCTCAACCAAAATGGGATGCACTGTACATTCGTTCGTCTGTTGAATTCGTCTGAATTCTTTCTTGACGTTTTGCCAAAATCTTATCTAGCATTTTCGAAAGCTATTATCAAACTCAGTTAATGATCTTAAAATTGTTTTCACAAAAATACATCAAATGTGGCTATTTGTCTAAACCATGCAAAAGCGGGACGAGTCAGCTAGTTCTTTATAAATTACTAATTGTAAAATAAATGTGTTGTGAAATGATTGAGGAGTTTATGTATGTTACGACAAAACATGACACAATGTTTAAACAAAACCGTTATCAATAAATTACTAAGTTATTCATTAATTACTATGAAACTAGAAATTTAAGATTGAAATTAATAAATTTGGACAAATTCGTGGAAATTCTCATTGCATACATATTGATATGAAAAGGAATTGTGAAAGGATTATTTGTCAAATAGCATTTAATTATTGCCATTAAGCAATTGAAGAAACAGGAATGTTCTGTAAATTAAAGATTTAATACTTATAAACTGACTACAAAAATTCTAACAAATATTCAGAACATAAAGCATTATTAAACTGTATTAAAATCAAATTTTTTGAAATAGCAAAGAGTTGATTCATTACATTCGCATTAACATTACCAATACAAATGTATATGTATTTCGTCGTTAGATATGTCGTAATAGAAACATTATCGAAGACCTCTAATGACCCTAAAAAATTTTTGATGAAGTAGTCCATAAATTTAGTTATTCGTTGTGTTTCACATTTATTCATTCACTGCGCTTAAACTCCCGGGAACTTGATGGAGGTTCTAAAGAAACGAATTGCCTTAAAAATGGGTCCAGGAGAAGAAGGTGAATATTTAGTTCTATAATCTAGAAAATTTATTTTATAATTTTAATGGTTGATCAAGGAAACATTTAGTGGTAGTAACCTTCCAACTATTGACATATAAACAATGGTGCCTAAGTTATCTTGTGCAAATGAGACTAATAGTTGCTGATTTATTATCTGAAAATGAAATTTATTGCCCAACATTTTCCGAGCAGCAATTGTTCTTATCATGTATGTAGAAAGATCTTTGCGGCATATTCTGTTGCTTAGCCCCACCCCATTGCCGTTACTTTAATGCCTAAATTTAAGTGATTTCCTAGAAAGTTGCAATAATTTATTGCTCATTAAAGGTGAAAAATAGTAACTGACCCTGCTCATATCTCTGACTCTCAAGAAGAAAAAATAATCATTTGTTACAAACTACTCGTACTTGCCGAAATACGAAATAAACGAATACCGAATACTTTAGTAACCGTTACTTTTTCCTTAATCGGTACTAATCGGTAGTTGCACTATTCGTTACAAAATAAATTACGTGTGACAAGTTAAAGGACCACAAGATGGTTCATAACATATTAATGTGCATTGTATTTTTAAATAATGCATTACAATGATACACATACTATTAAATAATAATTACTTAATTTATTCAACTAATAGGTAAAAATAATTAGTATGTGTATCATTGTAAGCATGCTTAGTATATTGGTCGATTTCTCCACAACCCCTTACCAAATTTTATAGTTTTTTAAATTGCATTCAACTAAGATTCCGAGGTGATCACATGTTTTTTATATGATTTTTTTGTAACACGTACTTCATCATAACACCATCGAAGTGTGTTAAGCGACGTTTCCTCGTAAATATTTGTATTCTAACATACTAGTGTGGGAATTGTAGATACTGAATGTTTAAATCGCGAATTTGAAAATATGCCAGCGATTAATATTGGTGTGGTAGTATAGTATATAATTAATTATATTAAACCTATTTTCAGATCACGAAATCAACGAGTATCAAACTCATTTAGTTAAATATACCTGTTAACTATTCATTTACAGTTAGAGCATATGCTCTGTAGGTAGCCTGCAATAGTTAAATATCGTGGCAAGACTAGAACGAGAGGGCAATAAAGAGAGCACTCGGTGGGGAGAAGCAGCCAATGAGTTTCTCTACTAAGGACGAAGTGTACGTTTGTATTATTTCAAAATGAGTGGAAGAGGCAAAGATGGCATCGTAAATTGCTGTGGAATAATTTCCAATGTAGCCATAAGACGTTTAGCAAGTTCTGGTGGTGTTAAAAGGATTGATATGAGGAAACTAGAGGTCTGCTAAACGTGTTCCTTGGAAATGTTATGCACTGAACATGCCAAGAGGAAAACAGCTATGGATGTTGTTTATGCGTTGGTCTACAAGTAAAAAAGACAATAATTGTGCTGGACTTATTTCATTATAAGCAGCTATTGGTTGAGTGAAATAGCCTCTTTCCCTATTATCCCCTCTTTTGAGTCTTGACACTATATTTGTGCATTGCCTTATAGCATGTACTTCTGGAGAAATGCAAAAATATCATGCCAAGACTAGAAAGAGAGGGCAATAGAGACGGTAAAAAGGTATTTCATTAACCTCTTTTTAGTCTTGGCACGATATTTGTTCAATGCAGACAACCTCCAGTTGTATAAGCTGTAAGGATTTTCATGATAAATTTTCAGTTCTGTGATGACGGGGCTTCTAATGCCATCGACTCCCAGCCTAATAGAAAACTGATTGATAATTAGACTCGTAAAGGGAAAGGTGCCGTCCCAGTGGGACGAGGAATACTAGCGATCTTTCGAGACACTGAAAAGAATATTGATCAGTGCTCCAATTTTAAGTTATCTTTTAAGAGATGAGAACTTAATGTTGGATACCTCCGCAAGCAATGTCGGAGTAGGTAGAGGGGGTGGAACATTTCTACAGGTAACTCTTTGGTAAAATATTCATCCAGAGGACTGATCACGCAGCACTGAAGGGGCTCTCACAATTTAAAAGTCCCGAAGGACAAGTGGAAAAGTGGATTGAGAGGTTGGAGGAATCCTACTTCGTGAAGGGTCATCGCGTTGGAATAAGCTGTAAGAATGCTGATGCCCTGATGATTGCAAACATTGTCAGTGATTTGAAGTGAAAGGGGCTGTTCTCTGTAGATGACCATTGGCGATCAGAGGAGATCCAAAAAGAACAGAAATTAGATCCAGAGATAAAACAGGTTATCACGTAGAAGGCAGAACCTATGTGGCAGGAGATTTCTCACTCACCATAAAGTCATATTGGGCTCAGAAGAACTCCCACATCCTGGAGAATTGACTTCTGAAGCATGTGCTAGAAACTCTAGAGGAGGGCAAGGACAGAAAACAAGTTGTAAAAATAGGAGATCGGAATGTCCAACCTGAGGACATCGGAGGACAAACGAAAACCCTGGGGAGTTAAGAGAACGCTTCTATTTGGTAAACTGCCAAGCATATGTCGAGGAATGGTGTCGGAAATGTGACGGGAATTCATGAGACATTTCATGGAATCGGCATTCAACCGATATGTCGTGGAAACCAAGAGATTGTTTTTTTACCGCCCCAAGGCCGCCGTCTAGCGCTATTAAAGTCCTTGAAGTTTTCGAGAATCCCATCTTCCGTCTGATAAGGAATATATAAATACGGGGAGTTGACGAAAGGATTCATTCAGTATTAGGTTGCCGTAGAGTGTTCAGGATAAATTATATATAGTTCGAATTAAAACAAATACTCTAGACAAACTATACAAACGAAAACGTATTATTTCAGGGTTGACATTAATTTGTTCAAACTGTGTTAGTGATTAATATATTGAAGATGTTTTCAAAAGAATTTTATTGATATAACTATAATGATTGTAATCTCGTGTCTTCGTTACGTTACAGAAGAACCCCTACAAAAACTAGTGGCATTTTTTGAGTTTAACCAGAACTCACGAAGTTTGAAGACATTAGTTAGCTTAATTTGTTTGCTATGCACATTTCTCAACATTTCTGCTGTTCCGCTTAGTACCAATAACAACACTCAAGATAGAATTGTGGCACTAGTACCACTTGTTATGCTACAAAGTGTGAGTATTTATTTGAAGTATTGCAGTAAATACTATCGTTTCGAGATTTCATAGTCAATCGAATGCAAGAAAACGTACTGTTTATGGTCGGGAATCTTCATTATATGGGTTTCTCCCAACTAATTGAATTCTAGATTAATTATTAATGTATTTCCTACATAAAACATAATTTAATATTGTACCGAGAAATGAATATCGACATCTAGGATTCTAGGGAAAACTAAGTCACAGGTACCTCGAATCGGGGTAGTACTGAATATACCGTCATTTCCCTGTGATTCATAGGATATACATTTCAGAGAAAAACTCGTTTAGTAACTAATAGGGGACGGACGGGCAAGAAGGACATGTTAATTTAAAAAATCAGAAAAAAATATTTATCGAAATCACACATATAATTGACTATTCTGGTTACAATCTTTGGTAACTAAATTATGATTTGAAACTTAAAAAGTAATAAAAAAAACATCGTCTTTAATGTAATACCCTTTTTTTTAAATTTGGCCCATTATCCGTTTTGCCCACCCATAGCGGGCAAAATGAATACACCACTCGGGCAAAATGAATAACGTAAACTAATCAAAGCAATCATCACAGAAATAAGACCCTCTTCCAGAATATGACGAGCAGGCTTCATGGGTCCATTCTCGACAAACATCACACTGTATCCAATCTTCGATCGGGGGATATATATATTGTTCTTTGTATACAGTGCAAAAGAAGTCTCTTTTTTTATTTTCTTTGCCTTTCGATAGACTTGTTTTAGTCCGTGTCTTCCTTTTTTTAACTTTTGATGAACCAGGGGAATCGAAGGAAACTTTCTTTTTCGCTGCAGCAGCATCATGTTTTTCTTTTTGTACCATCTTTATAGGTGTACTCGTTAATATTTCTGATCTTTGTTGTTTGCGCCTTGGCACATTTCTCTTTTTTACCTCAATGGGTATGGGGCGAATTTCTTGCAAAATATTAGAATCTTGCTGAATATTGTGTGTGTTTTCATTTATTTTTTCATTGACGGAAGCGACTGGCTGCGGAGATCCGGGAACAGGGTTACGTGGCACACCTTGGATGGAGTCTGTATCCGGTGTTGGACGGCGATTGGCTGATGATGATGTATCATTCTCTATTGCGTTGTTATTTACTGGTATATTGTGCTGATCTCCTCTATTAGGACTAATGGTATTTGTTTCGGATATGATGTTTGGAGCATTCTCCTGATAAACCTCAGACGGCGCAAAATGTTCATCACCAATAATGTGACTATCGAATGGATAGATACCGCTGGCACGGAATCCACTGATTGCGTTTCCAGGTGTAGTTCCTTTCAAATACGCCCCAGAGAAGATTTTTGCAATGTCATACTGGCTAATAATTCTTCCTGGGTGTTGTTTTTGGAAAGTGTTGACTTCGATCTCGAAGTATTTTTTTATTGGTCCGTATACTGCAACGTCCAAAGGTTGTAATTTGTGAGACTTATGAGGAGGAATAGTCAAAAATATGACATTATTTTTTGTTGCAAAATCAAGTGCTTCGTAACTTTTATGTGATTCATGACCGTCTAGGATCAAAAGTGCTTTGTGATCATGATTGGGACGTACTTTTTGCACAAAAATATGCCACCAATCCAGAAACTTCTGAGAGTTAATCCATCCACTGTCGGTGGTCGTTGCTTCAGCACCAGGTGGAGCACCGTCTAAGAGTCTCGGATTGAGCCTTTTCCTCTTGAAAATGAAAAATGGTGGAATAAATGTTCCCGATGCACTGCAGCAACAAACTACGGTCGTTAAGACTCCTTTTTCGTTGCTGGAAACTATTCCAACCTGCTTTTTTCCATAAGTTGACAGAACTTTAGGTGGTCTTGTTGAAGAAGTCCTCACTCCAGTTTCATCCATGTTAAAAATCATATCCGGTGCGAAATTGTATTTTTTTTTCGACTTCTTCCAACAAAGAATAAAATCTATTAACAGCTTCGCGATTAAACCCTCTGACTCGAGCAATAGATGTGGGTTCAGGTGATCTCAAAGACAGTGTTGGATGGCGAAGCCTGAAATTTTTGAACCACCCCTTTCCAGCTATATTTCCGGAAAAAACTCCAGATTTTCCTTTCTTTTTAGCAAACTCTCCAGCAATTTGCAGAAACTCGCTCCGCGTGACGCCGTAGAATAAACTGTCCATCTTTTGAACATACTTCAAGAGTTCTTCTTTCTCCTCCAGCGTAAAAACAGTTTCAAACCGGCCCAATTTCTTTTGAGTAGAACCACTCTTAATATGTCTATGTAATGTTGCATATGGAATTCCATACTTCTTACTTGCACTTAATTTTGAAGTCAGTTTGACTTCTTCAATTGCCTTCGCCAACTGGCCCGGTCCGTCTTCCGCTTATACTTATACACCATCTGCAACAAATATTATTCTTTAATAACATAAATGAAAACACACATCTAAATAATCGATTAATATTAAAGAAGAAGGGCAAGACGGACACACTATCCTTTTTACCCGGCTCCGTCTTGCCCGTCAGGTATATTTCGACATAACCTAAATTTCAAATAAAAACCGTGAGACGAAAACTTAAGATGACAATGTTACTTACACCTCAAATTACAACAAACTAACTTAAAAATAGTAAAATAGGGATAGCCCTGAACACAATAAAACAAACTGATTGTACTTACGGCTGTTTTATCACAAATTTTTAACGAAAATCCTTTCCGTGCTTGTAAAAACTTGTTTATTACTCGCGCAGTCACCGCGCACACTGTCCGGTATCCGCTTATGTGTGACGCGTCTAGTAAAACAATACTTGTCTCTTTCTATTAAACAAGCGGTGAACTAGAGTAGGTATTCTTCATGCCCGTCCTCTCCTTCTTGCCCGTCCGTCCCCTAGTGCATTGCGTTTAGTGGGTTGTAAAATCTTAAATCATACTGCCTTTGATCGGTTTTAGATAATTAATTGTCCTCTGTACAAGATGATATTGTCTATTATGGGATGTTAATTAAATTAACCTGGTTGTTAGTTGTTTGTAGTGGTTTTCATTTTAAAGATTTTTTGATTTCAGGTTGAAAATTATTATAAATAAAAATATCCATAAAAGTAAAGCCCGTATATGCAACTAACAAATAGTCTGTTCTTTAAACTTAGATATTACTCTAAATAAATACCCTACGTCTCAATTTCATTAATTTTATTGCCACTCATTTTCTGTTTACGATTAGTGTAAAATCTCGTATTTAACTTTATGTACAAGTATTCTTGAAGAAGATTTAAAAAGGCTGGTCGATTATACTCTTAAAACATTACAAAACAAAAAGATTTTTATTTTCTTTCTAATTGTAATCAAATTACATTAAAAATTTACGTTTTGTAATTTTACTTTCAATATGGTTTTGTATTAATGGACGTTTGGGAGTAATTACCACACTTTGTGTAGCCTGTACATTAAAAAAAATGTTTTAGAGTCGCAAATCCGTTATCAATCGGAATTCTGTTTTAATTTTAAGGAACATCAACAGAATCCTTATTATGTAAATTGGGGTTCGCTCAAATGATTTGAAACGAGATGGTTTTTGTAGCTTTTGAATATCAGATTTAAAGTGTCAATGGGCGTCTAGCCTGCAAACTTCGTAGTTCAAAGTTATAGCTCGCTGAAGAAACAATTCTTTAGATTTCACTACCTGCATAGTATAAGAAAACAATCCAATAAACTGTCGCCGACATATCGAAATTTCGGACTGACGGGGTGAAAGCAATATTGAGATGATCTTTCAGATCACAATCAGTGCAATGGATTTCTCACAATCATTATCGTACAATCTGAGCGACCGCCGCCTGCTTTAGTGATACTCGATGTGTTTCACGGGGAGGTTGTTTGATCACATAGCCCTAAAATGGGCTGATTTTCAGAGGAGTAAGATACTGTCTAGCGGGAATCTAATGTCTTAACACGTTCATCTTCGTTAGAAATCTTGACGTATTGCCACGTGCCGCAAAGGATTTTAACAGATATTTTGAAATTATTATTAGGTATACGTTAATTGATGTCTACTGAAGCAAAGCCTGCTACTTGTTTAGTATAAAACTAAATATAAAAACTGCCCGCACGTAGCGCGTTGCTGGCACATGGTATAGAATTTCACTAATTCTAACCCTATGTGCCGGCAACGTATCTGGTGTGTTTAGGTCTATTTTTACATTACTTGTAAGTATAGGAAAAATGTTTATAATTGGCGATTCCAAGGGTAGAGGGGGAAAGGGCCTCAAGCCCCTCCCAAAATTATCTGAGTTGTATGCTTTTTTGTTTTTATTGTGCTAACGCCTACTCTCAAAGCGGTCAAGCCCCCCACCCCCAAACGAAGTCAAGTCCCCCCCCAACGCAATCTTATATCCGCCACTTATATATATATATATTATATGATTAAGTGGATTCTATTGATTATTATACATTTATTGTACAATACATATATATGAAACATATTACATAAACTGAAATCTACAAATATCTGATGATGTTAAGAAAACTGAAAACAAAAGAGAAATATAGAAAATAAAGAATACTAATACACCGAACAAAATAATGTACATCTGTATTATTTAAGTGGCTTTTACCCGTGGCTTCGCTCGCGTTGAAACCCTTTAATAAATATCAAAGATAATTACATTTCAATAGAACTGAAACAATGTGATTCAGTATTTAAAAATTACTACCTACAATGAAGTTACAAAAACTAAAAACATGCTTCATTGAAATAATTTTCTACAACGAAAGTTAAAATGTATTTCAGTACAACAAAAATAAGTAATTTTGCATTCTAACAATTTAAAAAGAGAAAACGATAAAAAATTAAACAATAATTTTTCACTCTATAGTTTTCATAACCTCGATAAGGCACAATATCTAAATATGAATTAACTAAATATTAAAACTGTATTATATGATTTTACAATATATATCTCTGTAATTATATGCAGTTTTGTTAACTGCTCTCACATTCACTAAGACTACCAAAGTTGATTTTGTCAATATTAACAGACTTTATACCTGCCAATAATGAAAATGGTATATAAAATTGATACATACAATTAATTAATAACGACATATACTTAAAAAATGAAAAAAAATTACATATATTGGGTTTTGAACCCGAGAACATAATATTAGTAGCCGGGCGCCTTACACACTGGAGCCTCGCTTCTAATTTTGTAATATTTCTTTAAAATGAAAAACCAGGGCCTCTACCGAGCGGGTAATGTACCTTGTTATTTATATAACAAAGCGAATAAAAACAAAGGACATTCTCTACATAAGTAGTGCGCTTCTATAAGGGTCTATATTCGTTGTTATAAGTGACAGAACATAATAACATTAAATATAAAATTCCTAAGAGCTAAATCTATTATCAATAAGATAATAATTTGACCGTCGGTAATACAGCACATAGGGTTTGAACTTTATTGGCGTTAAAGTTACTAGATTTTCAAATTTTGTTGACAAACAATCATGTCTGCTAACATATTATTTTTTTCCTCCCTAAAAAATATTTTTTAAATAAAAAGTAGCCTATGACCTTTCTAATACCTCTAAGAATATGTGGACAAAATTTTCATGATAATCAGTTGAGTAGTTTTTGGGGTGAAAGCGTAACAAACAAACTTACATATATTCACATTTATTATATTAGAAGGGATTGCTCGTGAAACAGTCTAAAACAGTTTTCTATGCACTGAGGACAATAATAAATGTTATCTTTTCTTGTTTTGTTAATATTTATTTGCAGCGCCTCCTTTTTGTTTTACCATTAAGACCTTTTGACAATTTTGTAGTAATGTTCCACAAATAGTTTTTTCACAGGTGGCTCTTTTGGGCTTAGTTCTAAACGAAATTTCAAAATCGTTTGGTTTCTTATATTATAAAGAAAATTGGCATTCATTTTCATCATTTCATCATTTGAAAGAAGTGAATCCCTAATTTTTTATACCACCGCAGGCACTTACTTGTTACAGCAATAGTAGCTAATCATTTGGTCACTCAAGTCTATACCACATTTATGTTTATTGTACTGTACAATTCACAATAGTACCCCATACTATAATGCCTACTGTACAGTGTACGTGTGGCTCAATATCAAATTGGAATTGATGTCTTTCTCTTTGACGTCGTCTAACTCTTCATCGGCCATCATGTCCACCTAACCACATTCGCAGTGAGAGGTAGCACACGATGCGATTGATAATTTTGCAGTCCAAAAGACTTTAAAGGACGGTAAACCGTTCGAACACTTATAAGTTGACATTGTTCTCCTAACCACTCATTAGAGCCAATTATCAAGTTGTCGAAAATCGGTCTCTAATAACCATAAGCCTTAGACGTTGATCTTAAACTTCATTTGTGCCCATTCGACATCCGGTGCCTAATCTTCTCCGATTTTGGGTACGCTTGACAACATCTCATAAGAGCACTTAGATTTCTGTATGTGCGGTTAGCAATTTCTCGGAAAGAAAAACCCGCCTTCCGTAAACCAATAATTCGACCTCTTTCAAATTCACTTAGCTGGCGATACATTCGGCGTACATGTACTCTAGGCATTTTAACACTATTAATCATCGATTTTTGATCCCATCAAACATTTTGTTTTTTTTTTTGGTAAATTTTAAAAAATGCATAACCGACTACAATATTAATTGATCAAAAAAGTTTACATGAAAAAATGTTCACCAAACTTTACCAAATTTTAATCATTTACTCCTTACTCTAGCATCTATGTTTTACCAAAACCATATTAAATTTACACATTAACATCTGGATGTTGAATTTTTTTGTCCCTAAGTATATTGCCATGTCTCACAAATTACCAATCGCAAATCCAAGTTTACACACATATGAAATATATCTTATTCTATGTGCCAGTATCATTTTGTAACCTTTCGTGCTGTGCTGTACACAAAAAAAAAAATAAAACAAAATAGGTACAGACCGCGCCAGGCTCGTTGCTGGCACCACATAAAGCATAGGTCATAGCATAGGAGATAAACGTATTAACCTAAAATTGAATATTATTTTCGTTCTCATTCAGTGAATCTGTGGATGAATTCAGCAAGGAGTCATAGGGGTACTTGATATTATTTTGATGCCGAACATAGAATAAAAAACAGAAAATGCATATCAGGACATGCGTCTAAAGTCCGGGTACCAAATTGACATGTGCAATAATATCCTATTAAGTCATCGGTATCGTCAGTACTGTTAATTTCGTCTGGTAGAGAGAAGGATGTCAAACTTATTGCGATTAAACTGAAAAAGTGTCGAGTTGAATACATTAAAGAATAAGTTCAATAAATGACCAGAATAGCGCTGGTGTAGAAAGAGGGTATGATGTGAATTGATAAATGTAAAATAATATTAATATTAAGCCACCAGTATAGTCTTATTTTGAAGGTAGGCAAAATATAATATTTTCCTAAATATCTATGAGATATTCTAAAAAGTTTTGAAGTACTGTTAAAAATACACCCTTTTGCTACACCAGCGTCCCCCTAATTTAATGCATTTTGATCGACACTTGTTTGTCAATCTGTATTGGATTCATGACATAGAATGTGAGGCAAACACATTCATATTTCAGAATATGAGAATATACTTACCTAGCCGAACTAATCAAGCAACATTTTTGTAGGGCTACGGGCGATGTTCAACGTAATCGTGATATAAGCGGTGTGGGCGGTCCTGTGCGTCAATGTGATAGCCGCATACTATCAAACACATAAATGCATTCATGGTGTTCTTAGGCTGTGTACAAGATGAACAATTTGTGCGGTGCGGGCGGTGCGTTGCGCCAAAGTGACAGACCCAAACTGAAACTCCGGGAGAAAACAAACCAACTTAGCGATATGACAACATAAGATCGCTACAAAGAATTTAAATTTCAGTAAGAACACCATGAATGCTTTTTAGGTGTGTGATAGTTTGCTACTGTCACATTAACGTAATCCGTATATCGTGTTTATGTTGGAAATAACCGAATTGTACCGCTTTACTTTTTCTGTGACGTGCATAAACATAAAGTAAGGATGCGACAACTATCATTGAGAAAATAACGGAGTTTTTTATGTTGAGACAATCGATTTTTAATTATTTTATGCCAGCGTAGAGAAAATCAGCGATCCTTTTTAATAAGATATTTTTTTCAGGGTTTAATTATGGTTCTACCTTATATAACAGGCGTACTCGCAAAACTTTTGCTGGTAATGAGAATGGTTTGTGATGATCTTGTCAACTCAGAAGTTTTTCGTTATAGTAGGAACAATGAACGTACTCAAAAATGTGAAAAAAAGTGGATATTGTTTGTAGCAGTCCTGGGAATTATGTTTTGTTGGATTCTTGTAGCCGCATTTAATTTTATGATATGTCACAGCAAGAAATCGAGTTCTGTATTCAATTGCTCAGCCAACTGTATATTAGTTTTTTATGTCTCATCATATATTGGATTATTTATAGTATTGTACGGGGAATTTTACATCCTAAGCTGTATTATTTACCTCTGTGCTCTTATTGAAATCTTTCAATATAAATTGCTGGACTACACAGAAGCCCACTTATGCAAAATTTATGACAATTTTGATATTATTGAATCAGAACAGGAGCAAATGTTAATCCATAAACATTTAAAAACGTTTACAATATTTCATAGAAGAACAACCGAGTAAGCATTATCTATCTTGAGAAAGTACGGAATTTAGGTAACGAATACTATCGGAAATATATATTTGAAATGTATTATTTATTTGTTTCAGGACTAGTAAGAAATAAGTTACTAGCAAATTTTCATCCTTTTAAAAACGTCTAATAGAATAAATGTGATCTAGGGTCGACTTCATTACTTTCAAAACTCTGGTAATGAAAGTCAGCAAAACGAGGATAAATTATGTATAAACGGTATTTTTTTCAAACATTTATTGAATAGCATACAGAAATCACTGTTTTAACAACTCACTTTTGCCACGGGTTTGGGAGTATCAGTATTCTCTGTTTATACAATGATTGAGTGCGAGTTGCATTTTTCCTCTCAGTGATTCCTTCAGAGGCACAACAAATAGTCACAAAAGAACAAGTCAGGCCTATAAGGAGCGTGCTGGAGGGTTTCTCCACCCAGTTCTTGCAGTGCATTCCGTGTTTTTTTGTTTCGATTTCGCGACTTTTGCCAACAGTAACAACTGGCGGTAGTGATCCGCATTTACTGTACGTTGGTCTTGTAGAGAATCAATCACTAAAATTCCCTTAGCGTCAAAAAAACTGTTGCAAGGATCTCGACGATCTCCGATCTCACCTGCTTTTGGTTTCCAGTCAACAACCTGGGAACCCACCGAGCACCATTTTGACTAAGTTGCTCAATGATACTTGATTGAACACTTTCATTGCTGATACCCAATTCTGAGGAAATTAGCATTATTCTGAGGCAGTGTACTATCTCTAAACTGTCGCTTCAAACGAGTTAAAATTTTTGAGGGTTTAACGCCTTCGCTGGTTATAAAACTTTCTGGTAATATATTGCGCAACAGACCTCTTGCTCTGCCATGGATGTACGCTAGTGCACTGTACTGAGCACCGATCAGGCAATAGGTACTGAGGACAAAGTCAAGCATATGCGCTAACCCTCATAAACCAAACATCTACTCCACACAACGTCATTAAGTTCGAAACCCCATTCTAAGCAAATTAGTAAAATTACCGTTTATATGTGATTTACCCTCGTATATAATGTAATTTTTGCTTTGAAAAAAACATTTAAAATGTCAATTCGAAAAAATCTACATTAGTCATTCCGATAAAAATATAACATTAACCGCCTGGAATAATAAAAGCGGCACTATCCGGAATCATTTAGGGAGCAAAAAGCGTTTGACATCGAACATGCAACCAACAATAGAATACCCATCTAGAATTCGATGATAATTATAAAGTTTATATTTCGGTGTGAATTAGTTTCGTCGAAACGAGCTGATGTAAATAAATTTTATTTGTGTGTCAATAAAGTTCTAGAAAGTAAATGTGAATATCAGTATTAAAATTTTAATTTTAACCCACGAGATTTATTGCAATTTGGTGCAGGATTAAGTGAAGTTAACATCGTAAATTGATTTATCAAAAACTACATCAAGAGGAAATTCAACAAAGGTTAGTGAAATCTTTCGATGATAAACGTAAAATTGAGTTAGAGAACCTTGTAACTAATATCGATGAAAAACAACAGAATTTCATGGAAGAATTATATTCTTGAAATTTGTAGAAAAACAGGAACACATTGAGTTAGAGATACAAATTGATTTTAAAATATTCGATGAAAAACAAGAACAATTTGAAATAAAAAGACAGACTGATGAATTAAAAAGACAACAGCAATTTGAATAATTATTGCAAATCACTTAATCAGATAAACACAAATATTGGAGTCAGACATAAAAGAGATAAACGATGACATTAAGATTCTAAAAAAACTGTGGATATTCTTGAAACCAAAGTAGATGACATCGATTCTATCCAAAGGCAACAGTACAAAGTGAAGTAGAAGATAAAATCAGTGCCACCCAAATCAAAGTAGAAATCACCATGAGTACCAAAGTTTCCGTTAGCAAACCACCCACATTTGATGGCAGTTGATCTTGCCCCATATACAAGCGGCAATTTGCATCCGTGGATACCGCTAATGGGATAACCAAGATAAATCAATCTCTCTGGTAATTTCTTTAAGAGGTCCGGCATTAGAGCTCATCCAAAGTATTCCAGTCGATGAACAAGATAATTTATACAAGATCACCGCCATCTTAGACAAAAAATACGACAATCAATCCAAGTATACCAGGTGCAACTAAGTGGAAAAACCCAAAAATCCGGAGAGAGCCTTCAAGGGATTAGAAGTTTAGTACACTTGTCCTACCCAGACCTGCCAGAAGAAACTAAAGATCAATTGGCCACACAGAGTTCCATAACCGGTGTCAGAGATGTGGAAGTACAAAGTAATCCAAGACTTAATGGCGTCAAGAAAAAGAATGGAGCTTTTCTTCGGGCTTTGGAAGTAGAGGCAGTCATAAACATGTTCAAGTCGAGGGTACGAGCAGTTTCTTTCACCCAAGATGAACCAGAACCATCCCTTCAGGCAATGTTGACAGAAATAAACAAACTACTGGAATGTTACCATTGTCGACGGACAGGTCACTTTCAACGTGACTACAGAGTAAAGTTAGCTGAACGATCACCAACTAGGGGTAACCAACAAGGCAATGACATGACCAGGGACCGTCAACCAGTCAGCATAAGGGGCGAATGCTGACTAATCCTCCACCAGCCCCCAGAACAGTATCCATTCGTATCCATTTTGCCGAGATAGCAGCAGCCCAGTCATTGCCATCAATGGCCGAGCAATCACCACTACTTTTGACACCGGCGCCGCTCTGTCCATTGCCAGGTTCAGAGTTTTGAGATCATCCAAAGTCCGGCCAGCTAACAACAACATCCAGCTAAAAACAGTCACCGCCGAGTTCATGTCAATAGAGGGTGAGGCAGATGTATTACTACAGATAGGGAACAACAGAATCCGGCATAGAGTCCTGGTAGCGGATATTGAGGACGATTTTATACTGGGTATGGACCTATTTATCCAGCATGGATTTATGTTCGACCCGAGATATAATGTTCTCCGATTTCTAAATGAGTAATTTGTATTGACACGGCTCGTCAACAGCTCAGCGACGTTCATAAAAATTGTGGCACAATTTTCAACCAGAATTCCCGGCCAAACGGAACAGATTATTCAAGAGCAGTTCGGAAGAAATCCTGGGAACTGCGTTGAAATGGTGGAGAACCGGTACATTCAGCTCATGACTACTTAGTTGAATGGGCTAAAGTTAAAACCAGACAAGGTATAGTAACTAGTTTCTAAAACAGTTTACCGATGATTTGACACACCTCACATCAGAAAAACAACAGAAAGGCAGCAATATGTCGCCAATCACTGGCAAATTTTTAACAGTCATTATGGAACCACCGTTCTTACAAACATCATCCAGCATCGAATAGATACCGGGAAGGTTCAAAACATCAGAATGCCACCTAGGAGACTACCATTGGGTCAACAACAGGCAGTCGAGGAAAACATCAAGTCCATGCTACAAAATGGAGTTATTTAGCCCTCCCTCAGCCCATGATCTGCTCCCGTTGTGTTAGATAAAAAAAGGATGGAACCATGCGATTTTGCGTGGATTACAGAAGAGTGGATGACATTACGAAGAAAAACTGCTATCCACTACCCCAAGCGATGACACTCTGACCACACTAGCAGGGTCCCATTGGTCATACCGTTTGGGTTATATATGCTCCCGCTACATTTGAGAGGCTAATGAAGTATGTGTTGAAGGGATTGACGTGGAGAACATACTTAGTATACATCGACGACAATCTGGTCATGGGTATGTGTTTAGTGGATTGACGGGGAGAACATGTTCAGTATACCTCGACGACAATCTGGTCATGGGTCATACATTCAACGATCATCTGAAGAATCTGGGCGAGGTATTTGCCAAAATTAAGAATACGAACCTGAAAAAGTGTTCCATGTTTCAAAAAGATGTAGAACTTTTGGGTCATGTCGTTTCCGAGTCAGGAATCCGCACAAACGAAGACATTGACTGAAGACGGAACAGCTAGAGGGTATTTTCATCAGACAGATCCGAGTGCACTTCAATGAAGATTGGACAACCAAACAGTGCATTCAAGACCAAATGGCTGATGCAGACATTGAACCAGTCCTGTCACTTAAAAAGATAGGGGCACCCAGACACCGATGGGACGGGATACCCAAATACTCGGACGTCCTAAAATCGTTGTACGCTCAATGGGACTTCCTCATCGAAGTACATGATGGGATTACAGGCGGTCATCTGTGCATGAATAAACGGTACTATTGAGTAAATTACTTCGACGACGTCAGAACCTGGTGTCGGAAATGTGACACCTAGTAAGCCAGTAGCAGCCAGCCAGTAAGCAGCCAGTAAGGACCTGAGGATCCGGACCAAGGGCAGAATGCAGCAGTGCAATGTAGGCGTCACATTTGAAAGAAATGCCATTAATGTGGCCGGTCTATTTCCTTAGTCTAAGAGGGGGAAGATATATATTTTTTTCAGCATATAGGCATATGCTATATCCATCAAAAGGCAAATGCTCTACCCATCAATAGGCAACCTCTGTAGCGACGGTGCTGGTAGAACAGCTATACAGTAGGCTTGGCGTCCCGTTGGACTTACATTAAGACAAAGGGCGTAACTTCTAATCGAATGTATTCCAGAAGGTCTGTACAATGTTGGGAATCGAGAAAACGAGAACAAGATATTCAGCACTAACCAGCGTGATTGGGATGAGCATATTCCCCAATTCCATTTGGTCTATCGCTCAGCCGTACATAACAATACAGGTCTGACTCCAGCCAGGGTACTATTTGGAAAACAGCTGAGGGTTACCTTGCGATTTGGCCTTTGACTCCACAGAAGAACAGACCCGAGAAATCAACGATTATCCCGATCAACTCCGACATAACATGCTGCCAATACACGAACTAGCCCGAACGCAGATATTGGCCAGCAGTGATCGGATAAGCCAAAGCTTACACCCGCCTGGGATGGTCCATACGAGGTGATCAAAAGGATCATTGACGTTGTCTATCGTATCCGTCGGATCCCAAGAGCTAAGATGAAGGTGGTTCATTTGGATCGACTCGCTCCCTACAATGGAGAGAATGTTTCCGATCGGATTTATATGCGCCGCCGCTACATTAGTCATTCCGATGAAAATAAAACATTAACCGTCTGGGATAAAAAAATGGCACTATCCTTCTATGGAGCAAAATAACGTTGACATCTAACACTACACCAACAACAGAATACCCAACTGGAACTACGAGAGAATTCGATGTTAATTATAAAAAGACAGTTGTACATTTCAAAGTTAGTTGAGTTCATATTTCGATGTGATTTGTATTCGGAGAAACCAGCTGATGTGAATAAATATTATTTCTTTGTAAATAAAGTTCTAGAAAGTGAAGGTGAATATCAGTTTTTAAGTTTAAATTTGGACCCATGAGATTTATTGTAGCATTCTACCGTTAAGGGAAATGATGTTCCCCCTCTACTAATATTTATGCGGAATACCAAATGCAGAACTTCAAATTAAATTTACAGACAATATACTAAACCATAAAAGAACGTTAGTATATGACGAGCTGTGCCGAATGATTTAACAACCACCATGTTCCATTCAGTTTTATAACAAAGTAATTTGATGCAGAATGGGTGGTACATTGTAAACATCATCAAAAATAAAAATTCTCGAAAAAATATTACATTTATGAGAAATCCTTCAAAGTCATGGAATTGAAATTTTCAACAGTTGTTTTCAACATACAAGTGATACGTTTCGCCAAGCTCCGTCGATTTAATCATTTTAGACAATAACAACGAATTATGGACAATTTATATTTAAAAAAGAACCGACTTCAGCAGACTTAAAATAAAAACCGTTTAGAAACCGTGTGCAATCCATGACTATTTTTAGACTAATCTTCTTTTTTATTTGATTTAAGGTACAATTCAATTGAAAATTTTAGCGTATTCTTATCCCTCTCTTTTTTTCTACTTGTCTCTTTCTCCTTCTCTAATTTTTATTCTTTGTCTACGTTCCAAATATATTTTATCTTTTTAATTTTTTGATTATTTGGATCACTTTCTATAAATGTAACTCTAATTCACTCTATATTTCATCCACACTCTATATGCTTCTGTGTATTGGTCACCCCCTTATAAGTTATTGGTCTATCATTTTCTGCATCACTCTGTACAACTATAATTCAACTCAACACAATATTATATTAAGTATATATCCTGTACACACTATTGACTCTTTCTATTTTTCCATTGTTTAAATTATTCCTGTATACCACTGATTTTATTTCTCCCCATTTATTTAGTATTCCATTTATGCAACTGCTCATGCTCTACCCTTTATAACCATATTCACCTTTTTGAACCAAATTTTATGACTCTAATTTTACTCTACCATTTATTTCAACCACCCGGTATATGCAAGTATTTCTAAAAATTTTTGAATCCATGTTTATAATTATACCCCGTCCTACGTCCTATAATTAAAATAGCCTAACTGCTTATGCTTATATAACAAATTTTTGATACACCGTGAATAACAATAATTTTACCCCTCCCCCTTACTTCAAACACCTTGTATAAGCAACTACTCTGTTCCAAACTAAGCAACTTTTTTAAACCGCCCTGTTAACTGTAATTCTACTCCACCTTATATTTCAACCCTCCTGTATATTCAACTGCTTCTGAAAATTTTTAAAGCCTTGTGTATACTTGTAATTATTCTCCCTCTTATAACTCTAATGTCCACTCTGTATAACTATAATTTTGCTGGACTCTTATTTCAACCACCTTGTATACGCAACTACTTATGTGCCACCCAATACAATATTTTTAGAACCACCCTCTATAACTAATTCAATTCCAACTTATATTTCAACCATTTTACGTATACAACTGCTTATGTACCACCTAATTTCACATGCACGCACACACACACACACCTACAACCGTATATCATATCCGACGAACAGCTAAGGGAGATCTCCTGTTTTTATTCTCGAAGGCAGACGCTCAGGAGATGGAGCGCTATTGTAACGCCATCAAGAATAAGCTCCCAAGCGGGGCCACTGTACAATCTCGAATATCGCAAATGGAGATTGAAATTAAAGACCTGGATGAGATCAGTACAAAGGAAGACGTGGTAAAGCTGCTCAAAGATAATATCGACGGCCTGGCAGAGATCACTGAGGAGGCAGTGAAATCACTTCGACGGGCATATAGATCTACACAAACGGCAGTTGTTTGTCTCCCAGAGGTCCAGGCCAAGAAATCCATCGCACTTGGAAAGCTGAAACTTGCGTGGGGCACAGTACGTGTTCGCGAGAGGATCGGCCTTCGACGGTGCTTCAAATGCTGGCACTTTGGGCACAACGACCAGGCGTACAGAGGCAAGACTGACCGAAGCAGTTGTTGTCACAGATGCGGAGGCGCTGGTCACAATGCCTCGGCTTGTCAACAACCTGCCAAGTGCTTACTCTGCAAAGAGAAAGATAGTAGGTCAGACTGCCTGCACGTTGCGGGTAGTTGGAAATGTCCGATCTACCAACAGGCGATGAGAGCAGCACAAGCCCGTAAATGAAAGTACTGCAACTCAACCTCAACCATTGCGAAGCAGCCCAAGACCTACTGGTACAGCGGGTGCGGGAATTGGATTGCGACGTAGCCATAATCTGCGAGCAGCACAAAAACTTCGACACCCTGTCCTGGGTAAATGACACAACGGACAGAGCAGCGATATGGGCTTGCGGTAAACTTCCATTCCAACAACTCCCAAATACCCCCGAACCATGGCTTGTGAGAGCCAAAGTGGGAGGGGTTCACTTCTATAGCTGCTATGCACCTCCTAGTGCACAGCTCGAGGAGTTCGAGTTGTTCTTGGACACCTTGGCGGAGGATGTACGGAAGCGTGAATCGGTCGCCATCGCAGGAGATTTCAACGCCTGGGCAATTGACTGGGGATGCCGGGAAACGAGCGCGAGAGGACGAGCTCTCCTTGAGACGATGTCTTCGCTCAACCTGGTACTCCTCAACACAGGAGCCGTAAGCACATATCGCAAAGGCACAGCCAGCTCCATTATCGATGTGACATTCGTTAGCAGCAACCTAATTAAAGGGGGCTGTGAGTGGCGGGTCGATGAGGAGTTTACTAATAGCGACCACCAAGCTATTATATGGGAAATCAACACCACTCCCAAACGAAGATTGTGTGTCAGTCGTGCGAGGTCACAGCCAGTCGGTTGGAACAAAAATGCTTTCGATGCTGATTCATTCGCCTTGGTTATGGAGCAGGAACCATTGTCAATAGCAACAAGCGCAGAAGCCACTGCCAAAGAGGTAATGACAAGCGTTATCAAGTCCTGCGATGCTTCCATGCCAAGGAGACGGCAGAACAACAGCCGCCCACCAGTTTACTGGTGGAACGACACGATCTCACAACACCGACGAGAATGTCTCAAAGCACGAAGGCTCCATCAACGAGCACGGAGACGCGACAGGGTCACAACAGAAGAACTAAGGCTCGACTATGAGATCAAAAGAAAACAACTACGAAGAGCCATTCTCTCAAGCAAGAGATCCTACTGGAAGGAGTTGTGTGACGAAGTTAATCAAGATCCATGGGGAAAACCGTATAAAATCGTGATGTATAAAATTAAGGCCCCTCCCATGACATCAACGAACTGCCCCGAATCATTGCACCGCATTGTCACTCACCTGTTTCTTGCGAAGCCTGAGCTACCCGCTTATCCTTCGTGGCAGGTGAGAGACGAAGATATACCATCAGTGATTATGAATGAGCTGATGGGCGCGTGCAACCGGCTCCAAAACGGTAAGGCTCCCGGTCCAGATGGCATACCTAACATCGCGCTAAAATGCGCCATAGCCAATAGGCCCGACATGTTTCTACACATGTATGAGACCTGCCTAAAGCAGGGGGTTTTCCCGACTAAGTGGAAAAAGCAGAGGCTTGTGCTCCTCCCTAAAGCGGGAAAGAAACCTCCCGACGAACCGTCATCATATCGTCCCCTCTGTATGTTGGACTCTGCGGGAAAACTCCTTGAAAGGATAATAGCAGATAGACTGGAGCCCTACGTTGAGCCGAAACTTTCCACCAACCAATTCGGGTTCAGAAAGGGGAGATCAACCATCGATGCCGTGAAACTCGTTACCAACATCGCCAGAGAGGCTATCTCGGGAAAGAGATGGAGAAGAGGTGGAAAAAAGTACTGTCTAATAGCCACCCTGGATATCAAGAACGCCTTTAACTCGGCCCGCTGGGACCGCATCTTGCCAGGATGGAAGTTCCTCAGTACTTGCGGAGAATGGTTTCAGCGTATTTCAAGGACCGCATCTTATTGTACCAAACTGAAAATGGGCAAGTAGACTATAAGATCACAAGAGGTGTACCTCAGGGCTCTGTTCTTGGCCCCCTCTTATGGAACGTAATGTACAACGACCTGCTCCTGCTCGATCTGCCTGAGGGCGTCAGGCTAGTGGCATTCGCCGATGATGTGGCACTGATCATAGTGCGCAAGCACATAGAGGAGATACAAACAACCTTCTCATTCGCTACAGCCACAATTCAGCATTGGATGCTCTCAGCGGACTTGAGTTTAGCAGAGCAAAAGACCGAAACACTTCTTGTTAGCAGTCGAAAGGCAAGGGAAACCATCACACTCAAAATAGGCGACACCTACATACAGTCGCAGCCCTTCATCAGCTATTTGGGGGTGCTCCTGGACACACGGCTCAACTTCAAAGAGCACATAATCGCGGCCAGCAAGAAAGCAGCTGGGGTACAGGGGGCTTTATCTAGAATAATGCCGAATGTCGGAGGCCCTAAGCAGATAAGAAGACAGCTACTGGCAACAGTAACTACTTCTGTTTTGTTGTACGGGGCACCGGTATGGGAGAAATCGCTCGAGCTACCATCGTACCGCCGGAAAATGAAATCAGTTCAGCGGCTCTCAGCGATTCGAGTGGCATCATCCTACCGCACTGTGTCTTACGAGGCGGTGAGTGTGATTGCCTCTACCCTACCAATCGACATCCTGGCTGCAGAAAGGGGACGGCTTTATCGCAGAAAGTTAGAGAAAGACCAACCGACAGGAAACAGCGATGAAAGAGCCATGAGTCTAGGGCAATGGCAGGAGAGGTGGGACAGCTCTACTAAAGGGCGGTGGACATATCGATTGATACCTAACATCAGTCGTTGGGTCAACCGTCAGCATGGGGAGGTTGGGTTCTACATCACTCAACTCCTGACTGGACATGGATGCTTTCGAGCATACCTGCACAGGTTCAGGAGGGCAAACTCCCCAAACTGCCCACACTGTACGGACGTGATAGAGGACGCGGAACACGTGTTCTTCTCCTGCCCCCGGTTTCAGGATCAACGTGCTGAAGTGGAGAGAATTCTGGAGACTAATATCGTTCCAGAACAATTAGTAGAATCCATGCTGAAGGGCCCCCAAGCCTGGAACTTGGTATCAGATTACGCGGAGACTATCCTCAAAGAACTCCGCAATACCTTCGAGGAGTAGGCTTTAGAGGCTTTCAATGGAAGAGCAGTAAACATCTGCAATGAACCACCCTTGCGAAGTAGTATTGACTAAGAGTGCCCCAGGGGACCATGGTTGTAGGAGAAAGAGGTTAGGGTTTTAGCGGGTATACTGTATACTGGTTTCAATGCAACGATCTACTCTTGCTTTGAAGTCATTGCATCGGGAGTCCCGCACGACGGCCAGCACGTGCTAGCTAAGTACGCAATGTATTTCCCCAATCTTCGGATAAAAAAAAAACCGTATATCATATAGAAGAGTTGGCCGACAAAATAAATTTTCGTTTCAATAAAATTTTCTGCCATTTCACGCAACAATATGGCTTCTAACGTAACTTTGTCTCTAAAAGAAATAAAAGAAACTTACTTCAAACGAATGTAAAACACAGTTTTGCACCCTAACTACAAACCTTTGTTTTAAACACTCAACGCCGTTTCAACAACTCTAGTTGACATCTTCAAGGAGTTATACCCAAACTGGGTTTGGTAAGAGTTGTTGAAACGGCGTTGAGTATTTAAAATAAAGGTTTCGTGTTAGGGTGCAAAACTGTGTTTTTACATTTGTGACACACCACAACTTTTCTATTACTTCAAACGAATCATAATGAAAACGATTACAAATACCCTGTACGATATACTTTCATGGCAAATCTTGAAATTTAAACTAGATATTTTTTCGATTTTCAGAAAAATGGTAAGTTTTACGTTATAGAAAAATATACGGATTCAAGCTGGAACATGTCTTTGTAGAATACAATTTATAATATTCAAATTTCCTGAACGGTTTTAGAGAAAATAGTAAAGATTCATTGAAAATCGCTGAAATCTAGTCCCTTATTTACTTTTTTGTTCTGATTTTCTAGAAAACGGTAAATCACATGTTATAGACAATTATATGGGACCCTTCTGTAATGTTTCTTAATATAATGCAGTTTGAATCATCAAAATTGCGCAAGCCGTTTTTGAATAATCGCCCCACATACACAAAAAAAGTTGCATACGAATTGATAACCTCCTCCTTTTTGGAAGTGGGTTAAAAAGTGCGTTTTTTTCTCATTTTTCGCAAATAACTCACTTATTATTTAACTAATCCTATCGGACAAAATCTTGTTTAGTAGGCTTTAAAAATGCACATACAACACAGTTAGCTTTGATACTGTATGTTTTTAAACTCTTGCTAAGAAGTCACAAAAACTTCCAAAAATGCGGTTTTTGATATTTTAAACACCTCGTATAAATAACTAAGAAAAAAAAATAACAAAATTTTTTTCGTGTTATGAGGTGTAGGTGTACCTTCTTCAAGAAAAATTCAAGTCAACCACCTGTTGCATTTTTTGCAAAAATAGTATTTAAATAATGCTATGTTGCCTGCACCAAAATAATGAGATGGATTTACGTAATGAAGTGACGTTGATCATTAGCATACATACCAAGGAGACAATACTGATTTTGAGGCCATAAACCATTGTTTTATTACTATCAAATTGCAGGCAAGACCAGTCAATCTCAATCTCATACAAATCTACGTCCCTACATCGACATTCTCCCAAGACGATATAGAAAACTTTAATGCGGTATTATCTCAATCTACATCGAAATTATCAAATAGATTGTTGGTGGTAATAGTTCGAGACTTCAATGACAAAGGCGGTGAAACAATGATAGAGAATGATCTGACAGCAGTTGTACGATAATATGGTATAGAGCCGGAGAAGGATCTATTTGTATAATAATATATACTTTCACCCTCCTATCAGAAGAATGTACCCATGTGAATCACCAGATGACCATACTCGAAATCAAATATATTATATTTGTATAAAATCAGAGATGTGAAAACTTATCCGGGAATAGACTACGGAAGTGATTATAACACCGTAGTAGCAGAGCTCTGTTTAAATCTATTTAGAAAGGGAGTTTTGGAAACAACATTCTAATGCTTTAATAAATATGACAAACACGAGGATTATTAATCACATTATGGATGAAATGAAACAGGAACCAGGCACTGCTGATTCTCTCCAAAATAACTATAGTAATGGCCACCCAACGAACTCCTAGAAATAGTGGGATCTGATTAAGAAACTACACCAAAAAGGTAGGAAAAAATACTGTAAAACGTAAGGAAAAGTTGACAACCCATGATATTATGCAAAAATTATAATTACAAATACAGGCTATATTTTTAAATTTATTTCATGTGAGGCAATTGTACTAAGCACGATAAAATTTTGTCTAAATTGACAGCTAATAATTAATTTATCTTACCAGAGATTGGATGGAGAATTTTTTGCAGTGATGAAAACATGTTAAGATAATTGAGACAGACTAAACAATTTGATATCGCTTTGCCGCGGTTTCTTGTATGCTATTAAACAAATGGGACAACCTCACATGATTGCGATTCCTGATTTATGACAAAATAAATAAATCTCGACAAGAGCTTAAAGTAATAGTTCTTGAGCCCGCTGCCAATGACATACATAGTAATGTCTATATATGGTTGACCAAAAAAAATTTATTTTCATGTTGTTTTTTTAGGGTTCCGTATATACAATATACGGATATCCTTATAATATCACTCCGGATTTCATTTCTCCCTCTTTCATATCACAGCAATTTTCTCCTAAACTACTGAACGACAAAAGTGGAAATTTGCTATCAGTGTATAATTTGGTGACCCGATCAGGAGTACATGTCGTAAATGAAGAAATTTTATTTTAGGGGTACTTGTTGGGGGAAAAACAAAAAAAATCGACGGTTTTCCCCCTTATCTCCGAAACTATAAGAAGTGAAATTTAAAAAAAATGGAGATATTTTGACTCACCTGAACTTTACCGAAAAAATAACGAGAAAAGCCTATTATTAATTTTGGTGGGAAAATTACAGAATTAAATGGAAAATATAAATTTAAAATTGTTTCTAACACATCATGTAATATATCAAATGAAAGGGCTCATTATGGCGAAAACAAATATATTTTTTTCATATTTTCAAAATAAATTATTTTATGAAGATAATAACAAAAATTAAAAAAAATACCCGTTTCCCCTACCTTATCTCCAATACTATAAGCCGCAAAATTTTGAAAAAAATTAGAGATATAGAGCCTCACCTGAATATTACCGGAAAAATAAGGAGAAACCCCTAATATTAATTTTGGGGGGCAAGTTACAGAATTAAATGAAAAACATAAAATTAAAATTATCTTTAACGCATCATGTAATATATCAAAACAAAGGGCTCGTTATGACGAATGCAAATATTTTTTTAAATATTTTTAAAATGAATATTTTAAAATATATTAACAAAAATATTAACAAAAATTACCCATTCGCCCCTTTATTCCCCAAACTATACGACCTAAAATTTTTTGTTTACAGGAAAAATACGCAGAAATCCGTAATATTAATTTTGGGCGAGAAATTATAGAATTAACTTCAAATAATAGTAAAAAAATTAAGGCATCATACAATACATCAAAGAAAAGAGCTCTTTATGAGGAATACAAATATATATTTTTCATATTTTTAAAATTAATTGTTTACAAAATATTAACAAAAAAATAAAAAAAATCTCATATCCCGCTTTATTTCCGAAACCATACTACCAAAAATTTTGAAAAT
Source organism: Octodonta nipae (assembly GCA_034190945.1). NCBI lineage: Eukaryota > Metazoa > Arthropoda > Insecta > Coleoptera > Chrysomelidae > Octodonta > Octodonta nipae. The sequence continues at coordinate 33,491,067 of CM067221.1, read as the reverse complement.
AATTAGGGGTAATGGTGCTCACTTGAAATTTATGAGAAAAATTAGTAGAAAAAGAAATTATAGAATTAAATGGAAAATAAAAAAATATCACATAAAAGGCTCATTATGTGAATTACAAATCATATTTTAAATCATTTGTTTAAAATATATTAACAAAGATATTAAACATCTACTTATTCCCACTTTAGAAACTACACTATATAAAATTTTGAAAAATATATTTTATTTGTATTTTTAAATAATTTGTCTAAAAGATTTAATAATTTATTATTTAAAACTTGACCTATTTTCCCCTTTATCTTCCCATCTACAGGGCCTAAAATTCAGACAGTATATTATAAAAGGCTTTCCTGAAACTTATATTATTAAATATAAAAAATGCTCTCATTCCGTGTTTGTCTGAAACTGGAATATTAGAAAAAAGATATACTTTGATTCACCTACATTGTATCAAATCTTGAAGGTGGTACGGAACCCTTAGTATGCGAGTTCAACTCGCACTTGACCAAACTATTTATTTATATACCCATTTTAATTAAATCTCGCTTGATCAAGGGACAATTGATGGAGTCAGAACGCTGACTTCATATTTTTAAAATAAGTTTTAGAAACAAATTGGATAACTTGTTTAAAGTTTGACGAAATTTAAAACGTGCTGGTACTGTCTTGGGCCACTCTGTCTAACTTTAAAAGTAAGATTCTGAAATCTCGAATATTTTGGAGTTAAAAGAGAAGTCTCGCATTAGAATTCATAGAAAAATAACTAATATATGACAAGTTAAATTAGGTATGTTTTAAAATCGTGACGTCTAATTTCTCTTATTTTGGAAAACCAAATAGATGTAATGACAAATTTTGCTGCTTTGGGTACACCTGCAATTTAAGATTTAACTTAAGTTTGTGAAAAGTTCAAAGATACAGGTTGTGTCAAATCCTAGTACAATTTCCTGTCCCGCGATGTAAAAACAGTACAGCAATAATTTGCCCAGTTCAGCTTGACTCTTTGCCCAATAATAAAATCAGATCAACATTATAATTTTGAGATATACCCGTTTTCTTTTCTCTTTGTTAAGTTATCGTTATGTGAAGTTTGAAAGGAATTATAATGGAATTTATTTCGTTAGTAAACAATATTTTTTGTATCTCTCCTATTTTTAAATTTATGTAAGAGGTTTCTGCATCTTCATAGCCTCCTAGCGTTAACTTTAGGAGTAAGTTTATTATCGATTACTCGAGTAATCTTGGTCCTCTTGACAATGTGAGGAACTCTCAAAGTAGTCCCATTACTTCTTTTAAGGCTACCTGCTAAATTCGAAATATGCAGAAAATTTTTCTAAAACCCCATTGGTTAGATAAACCAAAATAATAACAGCTTAATTACTGTACTTGTGTTCTTATACTCCTTATGTTATGTGAAATTTTTTGATAATACTTCTGTTATCATGTGGTAGGAAGTTGTAACAAGATTTGACTCATCCTGTTCAAGATTTCAAAATTTTACTTTCAAATCTATGTAGAGTGACCCAACAAAGTACCAACGTGTTTTAAAATTTGCCAAAGTATTATTATTGAATTAACAAACATAAAGTCTCTTAAACAAACCTAATTTAATTAAAATCCACCTTTAACATACAGTTTTTCATGTTTGAATATTACTCACGCGCCTCAATATTTTAGCTGATACATTAGCAAAATATATTGTTTATATAAGACAATTACCGTATTTTTTCTCTTTTCCGAAATTTATGACGACAAATTAAACTATGTGTTGCTCTGGAAAACAAAGTTTTATGTTAATTATCACATTTAAATGAACACTAATTACATTATCGTAAGGTACAAAGAAACGACATTTACAGTTTATTTGTCGATCGCTAAAGAAAATAAATTATTTTTTCTAATAGTGAATTCAATGTCAGTCAAGACACATTAATGACATTTTAGAAAATACCCGTAACAAACATAAAGGGATCCCAGATATTCTGGTACTCCTTTACATTTACATAACTTACAGTCATTTTATTGCCAGCCCAAAATGATTGTTTTTTAGAATCCATTCTTCTATGCACATATAATTGAACAGACTACAACACTATTATTTTCATGAGGTAAAAAACTAATTTGTTGGGACTTTTGTTATTTGATATTTTAAGAATAAGCTAACAGTAAATTTAATTTTGTTGAAGGTTATCTTTGACAGATTTTGAAACATTTTGTTTCGTTTTTTTGGTCTCGCCACCATCGAGCATTATTTTTGAATACTGTTTCTATTAAATTGTTAAAAATGAATTCCCATAAATTTTGCAAATAATTTGTCAGTTATGTATCTACTTTAATATTCTTAAACATAAGTGACAGTTACTTAACAGAGCAAAACTATTGCAGGTTAATAAGGGGCACACGTGGTTTTCAATTAGTATTTTTTATTGTACACTGCCCAGCACCGGCTATAGTTTTCGCCAGTTCGTGTTACACGATTTACAAGGTGAGTAATCTAGACTTTTATAAAATTGTAGTTGTCTGTCTGTTTGTTTGTTTGTTACCTCATCACGTAATAATGACAGAAACGGTAGATATAGCGAAAAAAATAATACAATGTCGGTAATACACAATTAGTCAATTGGTTCTAGCGCATGCACCAAATATTAGATACTTGAATTAGCTTAGCTTTTATTCATAACTCGGAATATGCCATGCCAATGTAACAAGTTTGGATTTAAAAAAAATCAAATGATATATCAAATGTAATTTTATAGGGTGTTCCATATAAAGGATAGGCAAAACTTACAGGGGAGTAGGATTAAGAATTCTTGAAAAAAAAGGTATATTAGGTGGCCTGTAAGTAGCTGCATATATACAATGTGGTTGAAATAAGAGGGAAGTTATAGGAGGTGGTTCGGAAAAGATATATTGAGTGGACCATAAACAGTTGTATGTACCAGGTTGTTGAAAAACGGGTGGAGTTGAATTATGAAATAAGGATAAAATAGAATTATATTTAAACATAGTAGATAAAAAATATGATATGTAAGCAGTTAGGATATTTGAATATTCTTGAGCTATTATTAAAGTGATGAAATTAGTTGGAAAAAATGTTAGAAACAGTAGTTTATTCTGGTTGGTTGAAATATAAGATGGAGTGGAATTATAGTTAATAGGGTGGTTAAAAAATTGTTCCATATCCACAAGTAGTTCACAAGTTTTTAAGTAGCATATTATAGGATGGTTGAAATATGTAGCAACGTTCATACTTTTTAGCTGTAATCATTTACAGCTATACAGGAAGGTTTAAAAAATATTATAAAGCAATATTATGTTCCACAAGCTGTTTCATATATCGGATAGATGAACAGAGTGGTGAAAAAATGTTATATTGGGTGGCCCATAAGTAGTTGTATATACAAGGTTGTTGAAATATAGCATGGAGTATAATAATAATTATACAGTGTGGGTAAAAAGTTGGAAGAGTTTTGTTATATAGGGTAGAGCATGAGCTGATGCATATATGGAGTACCTGAAATATAGGAAGAAGTGAAGTTATCGTTATACAGTGTGATTCAAACAAGGGTAGAAACAATTGCAAATGAAGGACGGATTAAATGAAGAGAAATTATATTTCATACTGTGGTTAAAAAAAATATGAGGAAAAAATGTGAAATAGCGTAGCTCATAAACAGATAGGATATTTGAAAAATAGAGAGGAGTAGAGTTAAGTACTTTAATCTCTAAAAATTTTGCATAGGGTGCTCCATAAGCACTTGCAGTTTTGGTGAAATAAATTGGGAATTGATGGATTTATATTTACCCAGGGTGGTACAAAAAATGACACCCTGGGTGGCCGATAAGTAGTTGCACGTACAAGGTGGTTGAAATCTATTTCAACCACCCTCTACCACCCTCTAGGGTGGAGTAGTATTATAGTTAGTAGATAAAAAATTGTGCTAATTTTTTTAAGATAGAACATGAGATGTTGCATATATGCAATATCTGAAATATGGGGCGAAGTAAAATTATAGTTTTACAGTGTGATTAAAACATTTTTAGAAAAAGTTGCATATACGGGATAGTTGACATATAAGTTGGTGACAAATTATATTTTCCAGGATGGTTAAAAAATATCTCAAAATGCTTATTTAGCGATGGTTCAAAAACCGATAGACCATTAGGTTATAATGATAGATAGAAGTTATATCTATAGAAGGCAGTTCTTAAAAATATTGAATAAAATTGGTATATAGGGTGACCATCAATAGTTGCGGTTTGGGTGAAATGGATTGGGATTGGTCAATTTGGTTATACAGAGTGGTACAAAAAATGTTATATTGGGTGGCCCATAAGTAGTTGTAAATATATGGTGGTTAAGATCGGGGCTTAGTAGTTAGTTAGTAGTTTTACAGGGTGGATTAAAAAATATTTAAAAAAATGTTTTAGTGATTGTTCCGCTAAATGTCCTTCGTCAATTATATACTTGCATTGAACCAGCATTGAACTAAAACCGCAACATCTAATTCATACATTTTTTTAGATATTAATATGTAATGTGTCATCGAAGACATTCCAAGTACCTTCTTTCATTCTCCTTCCATATTTGATCTTGGGTTTTCGAAAAGCACCAAACTCAGCCAAATATTCATCCTATATTTTACATTTTATATGCGGCTCTTGCTTTTCCAGATACAACTCAAAATTGACTTGAGCTCTTTTACTACTGTTTTTGCCAATTTCTTTTAAAACTCTTAATAAATCTCGTATTTAATCATAGGTGAAACTCATTGTGTTTGAAACAATGTGGACTGTAATTTTGTTTAATAAGTACTGTAATGTTTATAAAAGAAAATTCTGCGGTTGAGTTAAAATAAACTAAAGTGATATTGCTTTTTATTTCGATATTTGTGTTTTTAAGAAAGCACAAGTTGTGTATCAATACAATCAGAATAATATGCATTAATTTTCTGTGTAGGAATAAGAAAAAAAATGATGATGGTAGGCGAAAAATGAAACTTCGGGGATGCTAAATCAGAATAGGAGATCGTATAGTTGAAAAGTGGCACAGAACTTTTTTTTTGGATTTGTGTTTCCTTAGCAAATAATACTACAAAAAAAAATCGAAATACCAAATTTTCCATAATTGAAATTTTAAATACGACATTTTGGCCCCATATATATATATATATATATATATATATATATATATATATATATATATATATATATTTATATATATTTATAATCTACATATTTATGTGTGAGTGTGTTTGAATGTACTTTTAGGGTATAAACCCCGACGATAACTTATTGCTGAGTTCACTAATTATGGTGTTCATCTTTGTGTGTATTGGATTATGTTATGCTGGGCAAAAGGTAGTTGATATGGTATGAAACTGCCCCAACAAATAAAATAAAATTCTCATTTATGTCATATCTTCCAGTTCGAATTAGTGCACAAAACTATAAGCTCCAGCAACTGGGTTTACTGGAATATCCATAATAAGAAGTTGCTCCTGATATTATTACCAAACACTGCTAAAAAAATTGAATTGTCTGTAACTGGAGTGGATAGGTTGCAGTACCAGTTACTTCTTAAAGTAAGAAAAATGTGTAGTATTTAATTAAAAGTGAACAGTTGTGAAAAAATTGGTCATTATTATTATTTTAGAGGTTGTTCTTGTGAGACGTTTGACAAAAATCGACCACCACATGTAGTTCCGAAAATATTGTTGATAAAATGGGAAAAATGGAAAATGTAGGGCTTACTCAAAGCTTACAGGAAAAATAAAGCGAAAGTCCTAATATTACTATTGGGAGACATATTATAAAATTAAATGAAAAACCAAAAAATAGAATTTCTTGAAGCGTATTATATAATTCAACCGATATAATTTGTTTTAAAGATGTTGTCAAAAATATATAAAATCAATCCAATTCTTCCGAAACTGCTGAGTCTAAAAGTTTGAAATAGTTGGGAATATAGGGATTGACTTAAACTTTACAAGAAATATAATGCGAAAACCGTAATATTAATTTTGGGCAGCAAATTAGAAAATTAAATAAAATAAGATCAAGGGTTTTTGTCGATAATATCTATACTATTATAAAATTGTAAGTTTGTCTGTTTGTTTGTTTGTTTGTTCGGGCATCAAGTAAGAACTACTTAACTGAGTTTGCTGAATCTTTTTTTTTGCGAAGCCTATAGTTTGACTTAAAATCTGGTAGACATTTTATCTCTCTAAATTAACAGAAACGGTAGATAAAGCCAAAAAAACTGCTACCATGTTGGGTAATTCAATTACTCAATTGGTTCCACCGCACGCACAAAATATTAAATACTGGCATCAGCTTAGCTTTTATTCAAAATTCGGAATGTGCAAATGTAACATGCTGCTAGAAACGTTTTGTTATATAGCATTTGCATATATAGAATACCTGAGGTATGATGCACAGTAAAGTTATAGTTACACAGTGTCATTCAAACAAGGTTAGAAAAAGTTGTAAATGAAGGGTGGTTTAAATGAAGCGTGGAGAAAAATTATACTTTAATATATGGTGAAAAAATATAAGGAAAAATTGTGAAATAGCATAGTTCATAATAAGTTGCAAAGATAGGATAGTTGAAACATAGGGTGAAGAAGTGTTATGATAATTATTTAAAAATTTTTATATTGGTTGACCAATAAGCAGTAGCGTATACAGGGTAGTTGTAAGACACACAAGGTGATTCAAAAACATGTTGAACAAAATTGTTATTTTCGGTGCCCCATAAGCAGTTGCGGTTTTGGTAAAATATATTTGAGATTGATGGATTTATAGTTATACAGGGTGATAGAAAAAATGTTAAACTGGGTGGCCAATAAGTAGTTGCAAATGCAAGGTGGTTGAAATAGTGGGTGGAGTAGATTTATAGTCAAACAGGTTGGATATATTTTTTTGTAGGATAGAACATGAGCTGTTGGATATCTGCAATATCTGAAACATGGATCGAAGTAAAATTATAGTTCATGCAGTGTGATTAGAAGTATTTAAAAAAATTATATTTGGTTGCCCCTAAGCAGATGCACATACAGGGCGGTTGAAATATTTTGTAGAGTAAAATTATGGTTATACAGGGTGGTTCAAAAATAAGTTGTTATGTTTGACACATTAGCAGCGGTGTATACAGGGTGGTCTTAATGTAGATAAAAGTAGAGTTAGTTATACAAATCGGTTAAAAAAATTTTTTAATAAAATTTTTATATAGGGTGGTCAATAAGCAGTTGCAGTTTGGATTAGGGTTTAAATAAAAGTTTGGTGTTAAGGTGCAAAACTGTTTTTTTATATTTCTGACTCACGAAGGGTTTCACATCATTTCCATTAGGATTGATAAAAAAAATTAAAAAAAAAGTTATATAGAATAGACCATAAACAGTCGCATAGTACTATATGGAATATTTGAAATATGGGGAGAAGTAAGGTTATAGTTTTAGAGTGTGTTTAACACAATGTTAGAATAAGCTGCATATAAAGGTTGATTAAATTATAGAGTAAAGAGAAATTTTACTTTATACGGTCGTTAAAAAATATCAGAAATAATTGTATACAGCGTAGACCATAGCAGTTGCATAGCTGAAATATAGGGTAGAGAAGAGTTATAGTCAGGTGTTCAATAGGTTATTCTGGGTGACAAATAAACAGCAGCATACAGGATTGTAGCAATATAGGGTGAATTAGAGTTACAGTTATTCAAGGTGATTCACAAAAATGTCCAATAAAATTCTTATATAGGGTAGCCAATAAGTAGTTGCAGTTTGGGTGAGTTTTTAAATAAAAGTTTGGTGGTAGGGTGCAAAAGTGTGTTTTTAAATTTGTGACACACCAAGGGTTCTACCGGTATTTCTATCAAGGTGGATGTAAAAATGTTAAAAAATTATCGTTATATAGGGTTGACCATGAAGAGTTGTATTCTACTATATGGAATATCTGAAATATGGCGAGAAGCAAAATTATAGATTTAAAGTGTGTTTAACACAATGTTAGAAAAAGCTGCATATAAATGTTGATTAAAATATAGAGTAAAGAGAAATTGTACTTTAAAAGTTGGTTCGAAAAATATCAGAAATACAGCGTAGACCATGAGCAGTTGCATAGGTGAAATATAGGGTACAGAAGAGTTATAGTCGGGTGTTCAAAAAGTTATATTGGGTGACAAATAAACAGCAGCATATACAGGATGGTTGCAATATAGGGTGAAGTAGGGTAAAACCGCGGGTAACGGCTTGTACTTTATAATGCCGTTGAAAAAATAAGAGGAAAGAATGTGGAATAGCGTAGTTCATAATAAGTTGCAAAGATAGGATAATTGAAATATGAGGTCTTATGGTTAATTATTTAAAAAATGTTATATTGGTTAACCAATATGCAGTAGCGTTTACAGGGCAGTTGTAATACATACAAGGTGATTCAAAAACATGCTGAAAAAAAATCTGTATCGATTTACTTTTTTTTGTTTAGTAGCTGCCGACAACCTTCAGTGCAGAATGCTATTTTTCATAATATTGGTTCAACATTAAATAAAATAAATTTAAAAAATCATTATTTACGTCCATGCTGTCAATGTCAACCAAATAGTAGTGCGGACAGATTGCTAGGGCAGAAAGTCGTACAGGTGGATGGTCTCAGATGTCAAAGACTAAATTAAGCGTTAAAATAACAAATTTTGACCATTTCCTAAATATTTTCTACATATGATGATTCCGGGCTCTCGCAAGTTTGCAACTTTCAATGCATTGTAATTATTATGGTTTGTCAACTAAACTCAGAATTATGTTTCACCTGAACAATTTGTGTCTGATAGTATTTTATTAATTTTCACCTTATACTTTTAATTTAGATTTCAGTTTTGTCGGATAGTTTCATATAATTTGACTAAGATAACAAAAATCGTGAAAATATGGACAGATCATTTTATTTAGTTAGATCTGGCAACCCTGATATTAGTGGCCATCTGGTGAAGTTGACTTAAATTATGAAAATTCATTCCTTCAGAAAAGTTACCAATGTATTTTTTAGATATTCTTCACTAAAGATAATTGTCAAAAGTAAGTGTATTTACCTAATATTAATTAACAGTAGTTTTTTCGTGTTTCTTAATATTTTCGGTACAAAACAGAAATTAGCACTGGTTACTAGATAAGTGTGTTTAACTAACATTAGGTGAAATTAGACTGAATTTACTTATTTATTGTAATTATTTATAATACAATAGTAATCCACATTCATACTAACTTTTGAGTTGAATCGTACAATTAATCTAATTTCGTTCTATTATACTCACTTAAATACCCTTTAAGAGAACCTACTATTTTCATGCTCAAATCAAAAAAAGTATTTAATATAGTATCAGCATTTTAAAATGAAATTTTTTCATTTTTGGGTACATAATGTGATAATGTGGGCACCTTATAATTAAATTAATTTAATTAAGTGCTGGCTTTTAATATTCAAAAGAAATATATCCTTGACATTTTAAAGAGGTGTTCGAGAGGACATTCAATTGTGGGAAGCGCAACTGATGAAGGTTTCCTAACCAGAAACAATATATATTATATATATTGTCTTGCGTACAAAGGAATGACACCTCGAAGAGAATTTCAAAGATGTGTTTGAAATATAAAAAAATTCAATGCATATACTTATTTATTAAGTTACATGTATTCTAGAGTAAAATATATTTTTATTCGACATATGTTTTCTTTGAAATCTTACATTGCTGGTGCTAAAGTTGATAACCTTACGAAGTTTAAGAAACTTAAAATTCAAATTGCTCTACCACGCCATAGTCTGTGGTCCAACTTAAAAATAACTTTTAAAACATCTTTAAAAGAAAAAGACAAAAAACACGTAAATTTATATTTACCACTAAGCGGGGGTGAATATCACTCCTACAAGTTTAAATATAAAGTCTCTTTTTTGCCAGTCTTTTACATTTTTTTAAATCAAATTTCAATCTAAAATAATTATTATTTACATTGTATTTTTATTATTAAGATTGAATTAGCCCTAGAAACAATTTTGAATTAGATCTTCAAAATGTTCGCTATTGTTGGTACGACAAAGGTAAAGTCGCGGTTCAAATTCCTCCGCTCCGCTCACATTCCACTATTCTACGTCTAAGTTCAAGAAGATCGACGGGTTGAGTTTTATACCGTTTTAAGATGTCCCCATAAAAAAAAGTTAAGGGACATTAGGTCAGGTGATCTTACTGGCCATTTGATAGGGCCCCTTCTCCTAATCCATTTATCTGGAAATGTCTCATTAAGCCAACTTCATATAGAAAAGGCAAATGTGGAGGTGCTCCGTCCTGTTGAAAAAATAGGTTTTCTTCGTTTAGCAACAAAGTTCCAGCTTGATCTATTTGGATTTATAAAGGTTGATTATAAGAGAATTTTTTAATAAGTCCAAATACAGTTCGCCAGTTAAATTTTCTTCCACGAATAAAGAACCAATAATTTTATTTCCAAGAATTCAGACCCATACTTTGATTTTCTGAGGATGCTGGTTGTGCTCTTCCTGAAAAACTTGTGTATTGGTATTGTTCCAGTATCTGAAATTATGTTTATTGACAAATCCATTAAAAAAACCTGCATCGTCAGAAAAACTAAATTGAGTCATTAATTCGCAGAATTCTGACCTTCTGTGATAATCATCCTCAGCAAGCTGTTCCAAAGCTGTATTTTGTAGGGAAAGAATTTATTTACGCGTAACGTTTTATGTACAGAGCCGACGGAAATATTTGTTAACCTGGAGACTTTTAGTATTGATGTTTCAGGATCCATAGCAAAATGACTTAAAATCCCAACCTGTGCAGCTTCAGTTAAAACTCTATTTTTATCGGGATGTCTGGGTTGAAGAACATGAGCAGTGCACACCGTTGTTCTTCTAAATATATATTATTTCAATTATTTCTTATAAAGACTAAACCATTGTTGAAATTTGATGGATATGTTTCGAAAAATCATTTAAAGATTTTGCTCACTTGTTTATCTGGGTATTTATACTCACGCTTTTTTAATTACATTTCAAAATTATTATTTTTTTACGGTTTCTAGGTCATTACTCTGAAAAAAATAACATCGATTTAAAAAAATGATATGTCAAAAGATTGGCAAAAAAGAGACCTTTAAAAATAGCTATCACATGATACCCCTATGTTTTTAAACTTGTAGAAGTGATATTCACTCCCGCTTAGGTGTTGAAACTGCAGGGTGATCGGTATGTGTGAGATGTGTCTCCCGTAAATATAAATTAACGTATTTTTTTCCTTTTTCTTTTATATATATTTTAAAAATTATTTTAGTTTTAAAATATCTTTATTTTACTTCACATGGCAGTGACTAGGTAAAGCGGTTTCAGATCATTAGGTGATGACCATCTGATACTGCCCAGCGCCTGGAATTGCATATAGTCATTGTTGTAGATCAGTATTGATTTTTCAGAGAGAAGTACTACTAAGTTTCGTATAAATTAATTTTTGTAAATTCGTCGATAATTATATCGAGCATGTTGCATAGATACTATTACACTGGTAATGTATAGGACATATTTATATTAAAATTAACCTCCAATAATTTCATCAATTATTTCTCTGAAGTTAATCCAAATTAAGTAATAGGGATCAAGGCTGTAGCCAGGAATTTTTTTCGGGATGGGTTTTCTAGGGGGTTGGATAATTTTTTTCGATTAGTGATTGGTTACTTAGGACCGCAAAATGTATATTTTTGTTCATGTACTTCCAGGATATATTTTTTTTTTATTTCAATTTCAATTACAATTACAATTTCAATTACAATTATTTCAATTACCATTACAACAATTTGTGTTTGATCGGTAATTCTGACACCTAAGTGCTATTGCACTTGTATGTGTCATCATCCCCACCATTACAAGCAAAATAATAATATAAAGGCATAATCTATCCTATAGACAAAAATAGAAGACTGGAACATATTAAAAATATGAATAATAATAAAAACTAAAACTAAACTAAAACTAAATGTTAAATATTTCTTTTAATATATTGTAGTTAGTAAAGATGAATTTCCTACATAGTTTGATAAAAACTTTACTATTTCGAGTATTTTTTATATCTCTAGGCAGCATATTATAAAATTTTGGACCCAAGAAGGTTGCAAACTTTAGATTAATATTATTATGATTAAAAGGTATTTGAATATTTCTATTTGCTCTACTACGTGTATTGTATATATGTTTAACATAACTACATGTATTGTTTGCTTTATGCATATATGAACAAACAATTAGAATATACAGCGATCTAATATCTAAAATGTCTTCAGAGTAAAGTAGATATGTGTGATACATTCTGCTTTTCCTATTAATAAGTTTTAAAATACAGTTTTGAATTGTTTTCAATTTATGTATTGAATTGTTATACATGCCACCCCATACTAAAATTCCATATCGTATGAGAGATTCTATAAAAGTCCGATACACAATTTTTAAGAATTTCACACTTAGAAATTCTCTCAAAAGATAAAATTTATGTATCAGTTTACGAATTTTATTGGACAAATAATCAACATTCTTGTATAGTATGATCATTTATCCTTATATCAGGAAAGTTAGGTCTATTTGCAGATGTTAAAGAATACACGATATAATTAGTTTTAGTGATAGTCGGAACGACTGCAGCCAGTTTTGTACGCTTAGGAATCCATTTATTGATTTTGTTTTTAATTCATCCCAAGTTTTGGCTTCAAAAACAAGAGCAGTATCATCTGCATACGAAATTGTTAATCCACCCGTGTCCAATTGCAGTAAAGAGTTTATATATGTTATAAACAGAATTGGACCTAATACGGTGCCTGGTGGTATGCCTATTTTAATTTTTTGTTTCTGACTAAATTTTTTATTTACTTTAACTATCTGATATCTTTCATTCAGATAACTTTTTATCAGTTCCAATACTTTGCCTCTAATACCGTAATGTTCTTGGACACTAAGTAGTTTGGAATGGGGAACAGTGTCAAAGGCTTTGGCTAAGTCAATTAAAATACTCAAACACTTGTTACCATTATTTAGGGTTTTGACAATTTCAGAAACCAGACCAAGCATTGCATCACTAGTGCTACAGTTCTTAATGAAACCATATTGTTTATTAGAGAGGATGGAGTTGGTTATTAAAACATCATATAATCTATCTTTTAAACATTTTTCAAATAGTTTGGCAAAGTTGCTAATGAGGCTTATAGGTCTGTAGTTTCTAATATCTTCAGGCGATCCAGATTTATGTATTGGGGTAACAATAGACATTTTAAAAATACTTGGAACAGTACCAGTTTGAAAAATTAAGTTAATTACATGTAGTAGGACATCCATGATTTCCAAGTAAGTTTGTTTTATGATTTCTCCCGAAACGCCATCATAGCCCGGACAACTGTTAGTTTTTAATGTATATATATGACTAATTAACTCGTTTTTTGTAAGAGGTGTGAGAAACATAGAAACCTTTACAGCAGGCCCAAAATCATATTCTTGATCCGGAATATTCACAAAATGTAATTTGCCATGTCGTAATCTGTGTAAAACTTTTGACCATTTTCATCATTTATGTTAAGTTTCTGGGTTTCGGTTGAATTTTCATAAGTCGCGTCTTTGATTATTTTGTATACTTTTTTTATATTGTTCTTATTGTTTTCAATTTGGGTTCCATAATATTCATTCTTTCTTATACGTATTAATTTGTTCACATAGTTACGATATGTTTTATACTCGGCCTCAAGCTCCATACAATGTTTCTTACTTAGTTTTCTTTTCATTTTATCTCTGTGCTTAATCGAAGTAATAATGCCATTTGTAATCCATTTTTTGATTTTTTTACGAGCAAAGTGTGAGACTGAATACTCAATTTTTGATTCATTTAAGTTGTTAAGATACTTGTCAATAAAACTTTTACTTGCTGTTTCTGGGTCAGATGTATTTAATACCGATGACCAGTCTTGATTTTTTAATAATTCTTTAAATTTGATTTTTTGTCCCAATTAATCACTTTATGAATATTTACTTCATCCACAAATTCACCTTTTTCACAGTCAGTTTCGTTATTTACTTCTTGTAGTATTTCATCTTGTGTTAACCTTACCATTAAAAAGGTTTACAGTGAGTAGTCCGTTTTACTTTTCAAAATTTTAATATGGTAGTTTGTAGATGGGCAGTTCCTGTCAGATGCAGCGTGATTAGTGTCATACTGTAGTTTATGTAGTGTATTAATTACAATACAGTTATTACACTTCTTGCTTTGATTACTGCATGTTGAGGTATCATGATCACCAGAGCAGTTTGCACATATTTACATATATACACATTTATCTCTCTTGTGATAATACCCTTGACAATTAAAACAACGAGGTACACTTAGATCTTCATAAACTGGATAGCGTTCCCATTCGATGTAAACTTTTCTTGAATCCATTAATTTATGGTAGTTTTTGGGTGAGCATTCCACATATACTGTTGATTCTTTCTTAAATTTATAATTTCTTATGTATGTTACTTTTAGTAGCTGATCTGGTTCAATCCATTTATTCTGTTTTTTTATCAAATCTTGACTTTCCTTTGCCGATTTTTTAACACTGTAACCCGTAATTTTAACTTTTGGGTTTCTTAATTTGCTTGACTCGATGGTATAATTTTTTCCCATTGTTTTTTGAGCAGCATTTCTTAGTACCTCTATGTCTTCTTTCGACGAACATGTAACAGCTATGTGGCCCTGTTTAGTGGCCTTCATGTTTTTAATTCCAATATTTAGTAATGCTGGGTTCACATTCTTTTGAAGTTCCTTCTTTGTGGTTTCTATACCTTGGTCTGATTTTGGTTTGATAATTAAGGTTGGGTTTATTGCTTTGGTTTTGTTAGTTTCGTTTTCCTTTGCTTTCAAGGCCCCAGAGTAAGAACGCATTTGACTGGTGTTAGGCAACGCAGTTGACTTGATTTCAACAATATCATTTTTTATCTCCTCAATTATCTTCACAAGGTAAGGAACTCTAGCCAATAAAATTCGGCAATCGTCACATAAGAAGAGCAAAATTCTTTTTTGTAGTGGCATGCATATCAGTTCAGAGGCTGATAAATTAGCACAGTTTTTATGAACATTTTTAAAGCAGGAGTCACATCTGTAATATTGATCATCAATAATTTCATTTTCACACTTGTAACATTTATTATTTTCTTCATTTCCTTCCATTTTTGTTGAGTTAAGGCCAATTGTTCATATAAGCGCGGCAAAGGTAATTTGCTGTTTCACTTCCTAGATTGTTTTTGTTCAGCTTCTTTGTATTATGTTTGTTTACTACCAGAATTTTATATCATTTATATATTTAATTTCTATTTAGTGGTTTAGTTCAAAACACTTTTTGTATTTATGTTATTTTAAATAAATGTTCACAAACTTTATAGTTTCTAGTTGTTTGTGTTCTTTTTTTACAAGCAACAAATTTTATACACCATTTAAGTTCTATAAAATTGTCACGCACAGTTGTAGTCTCTTGTTATAGTTAGCACAGATGTTTTTTACTATTAAGCCTTTGTGACGATTTTTATGAATGTTTATGACCGCACACTGTTGGGAGCACCGAGATTCACTACTATTTACAACTTTACTTCGAAATGTCGATATTTGGGACACCCCGAGTTTTAGGTGTTACCTCTTCGAAAGCCGGACACTGAATATATGAATTTACAATATAAAATTTATTCTTATAGTCCCCCCGGCTACGGACTTGATGAGGATAGCAAAGACCTCGCCTGCTTTTCTAATTTCGCCTAAACTTTATTTCTTATAAATATATACTCTTTTACAAAAGAATCCCAATAATCTTCAAACTTAAAAACTCAATGAATTATGATCGAATTTCGACCACTGGCCTACCGCTAGTATATAAAAATCGATCCATTTTCCCTTTGAATATAAAGGGCAATAGGGAGCTTGTTGTTTGGGCAGTGTTAGTTATTAATCAATTAAATTTTTAGTAGGTTAATTTATTGAAAAATTAATTGGGATTAATTTGATTGCATAGTAATTAAATTCTGGTCTTAAATCATTTTCAGAATAATTCAAATAACCTCTCCAAAAAAATATGATCCAAGTATTCTGTTATTTTTTATGCCAGCTCAAATATCCACTTTAACAGGATATTGATTGTTAACTTCTCTGATCCAGTGAGGATTTTACTTAATGCTTATTAAGTGTTCATTGTACGATAAACATTGCTGAATCGGACAAACGAGTACTTTTGGGAAACATGGCATCCTTTCACAAAATTCTAATCTACGATTAGGAACATAATTTAGTTCCTTAACCAGTTTAATTTTATATTACTGGTTTTTGGGAATAGAAAAATAACAAAGAGATTGACAGAGTCTTAAGTGATAGAATACTAAAGAAGGTGAGATAAAGAAAACCTGTAACGAGACGAGGAATAGGTCGACCACCTAAAAAACGTGACCCTCTCCACAAACTATGAAGGAGTAGTAGAAGGTGCGTTTGTATAGAATATTGGAAAAGGATATAGCTCCAAATGAATAAACTGGAACAAATGATATATATAAAAAAGAAAAAGTTTTCAGTCATCGAATACTTTTACATACGTTACTCTTAGGTCGTAACCCAATTAGGGCACACCATCTGTATTGTTGGTAATTCAAATAAATATAAAGCATTTTTAATATAGTTTTTATATTCTGAAATTTAGTTAAATAGATATATTTTTTTATTAAGATATATTCACAGAGTCAATGCTACTCCAAAATCTAGAAATTCGTCTATAATGCTGAAGAGTTGCCAGACATGTCAGATTTTGTTTTAGTGAAGAAGTTGCTAGCCCTGTCTGGCGACGAACTTTGCTGGCGATATTATATTAATTGGCAGCGGAAATTATTAGATCGTAATAAAAGGCCTGCTAGCGTATGACTAGTTCCCCGCTATTCCTAACTAGACTATAAGTTGTTGCTTGCACATGCTTTTGGTGGCATAGTAGTAATACAGATGTTTCTATTTCAGATCGCAAAAGTTTGCTACAGTGTATTAACAATGACTCTCAACATGTCGCATTAAATTTATAAATAAATAATTCATTTGTTGTTAATCTGCAAGATTTTTGTGTGATTTTTGTGCCATCAGAATGAAATAAAAATATTAAGTAAAACAAGTGTGTTGATCCCTCGCTGGCTCCCTTAGTTTCTACATTTTCTATTAAATGTATATACAGGGTGTAGCATAATGCAGTGCAGAGATATTGGCAGGTATAGGATTATAAATAAAAAAGTCGTAGGTATATAACAGATGTCTGTGGTTCATGAAAAAGTTCAAAGTTGTCAAAGAGTGCGCACTTGAGTACGTATGTAATTAGTTATTTACAAGAGAACAACACATTTATCAACTGCAATAAAATATTCTGTATAATTCCTATTAAACGAATGGAGGTTTACGTTTTATTAGAAAAATCAACAGAGTTAATGAAACAGAAAATATGGCAACATTTGTTAAACTGATTTCATTCCAATAGTAGGTACGTGAACAATGTGGCAGGCGGTGTTCTCCAGAAAGATAACGTGTTACTTGTTTTGAACGTAATGTTTTGATGTGGTTGGGCATAATGAAGAAAAATAGTTTCATTTCAGTATTATGTCGGTGTGTGAAGTAATTCAGTGAAGTAATGTTATATTTATGTTATGGAATTATTCACAAATCAGAAATACCAGGTTATGCTTTTAATGTATGTATCTAGATTCCCTCTCATATTTGTCACATGAACATGCAAATCTGACTTTGTTTGTTGCAACATTGTTGGTTTACTGTGCTTTCCGTTTTCTATTTGGACATTTTGGTATAGTATTTTCGTAGCGGACCTGTGTAAGGTTGCCTTATGTACTGAACTTGAAAACAAAAGAGAGATACTTAATTGTTCAGACTTTTTAGTTTATATGGGCCAGTATTATCTCCTGTCAAATTTTGTGAACTGCATAATACTACACTCTGTATATGGAAATACGAAAAAAAATCCCTGAAAGTTTGAGCCCTGCTTATTTATTTTTAAAATCCTATAACTCAACGGCATTTTATGGCATCGAGGCCCATTGAGACCAAGTTGTAATTCACACCGGCGTTGTAGTAGGGGCTAAAAACCTGACAAGAGGTACAGGAAAAATTTCCTACAAGGAAGGTTCTGTGAGCCGAATCACGAAGATCAATATTTAGCGAGATAATTAGCCTTAAATTGATTTTTCTGTGTAATTTTTAGGGTTCCGTATATACAATATACGGATACCCTTATAATATCACTCCGGATTTCTAGCTCTTTCACGTCACAGCCATTTTCTCCTAAACTACAGGACGGAAAAGTTTGAAATTTGGTATCAGTATATAATTTGGTGTCCCGATAAGGAGTATATATCGTAAATGTAGAAATTTTGATTTTAGAAGTACTTCTGGAGGGAAAAACTAAAAAAATTGACAGTTCCCCCCCTTATCCCCGAAACTAAAAGACCAAAAATTTTCATAAAAATTGGAATTATGGGGATTCACCTGCATTTTAACGGAAAATTGCGGAGAAACCTCTACTATTATTTTTGGGGGGCAAATTACAGAATTAAATGGAAAATATGAAATTGGAATTGTTTCTAACTCATTATGTGATATATCAGATGAAAGGGCTCATTACGACGAAAACAAATATATTTCTTTCATATTTTTAAAATAAATTAATTTAACAATATTAATAAAAATATAAAAAATTTTACCATTCCCACTACCTTATCTCCGAAACTATAAGCCGCAAAAATTTGGAAAAAATTAGAGATATAGGACCTGACCTGAACTTTACTGGAAAAATAAGGAGAAACTCCTAATGTTAATTTTGGGGGGCAAATTGCAGTATTAAATGGAAAATATAAAATTAAAATTATTTCTAACGTATCGTGTAATATATAAAATGAAAGGGCTTATTATGAGTACAAATATATTTTGCTCAGATTTTTAAAATAAATATTTTAAAATATTTTAACAAATAATTAATTTTTTTTTGAAACGGAATTATGCAATACATTATGAGGAGTACAAACATATATTTTTCATATTTCTAGAATTAATTGTTTGCAAGATATTAATAGGAATATATAAAAGAATCATTTCCCGTTTTATTTCCGAAACTATACTACCTAAAATTATGAAATTAATTAGGGGTACTAGGGCTCACTTAAACTTTATAAGAAAAATTAGTGGAAAACCCCAATATTAATTGGGGGCAAATTATAGAATTAAATGGATAATATAATATATCAATTAAAATTATTTGTTTAAAAGATATTAACACAAATATTAAACATCGACTTATTCCCCCTTTATCTCAATCTAAAATTTGAAAAATATATTTTATTTGTATTTTTAAATAATTTGTCTAAAAGATAATTTATTATTAAAACTTATTAAAATATTAAAATTTTCTGGTTTATGTTCCAATCTACTGAGACTAAAATTCAGACAATATGAACCCATGAAATGCCGCTGAGCTATAGAAATTTAAAAATAATAAATCAGAATTTTTGTGTATTTTCAATGTGAAATCTTTACACGTCTTGGGTGAGGACTTAATATTCATATTACGGGCTCAAACATTATATATAACAAATATTTGAAGGGAAACTTTTTGGCAGATATCCACAATTATAATAAATATTATTAAAATATTTCAACAAACAACAGAAAGATGAGGCTTGACTCCAACTGATTAAAAAGAAGAAACAAATCGGAGTAAATGACAAAGTCAAGAAAATGAACCAAGAGGGTAATAGGCAAGCATTTACGAAACAAAGACAATAACTACTAACTAACTAACTAATAACTAAAGGAGGCTTTAAATTAAATAAATAACAAAAACATAGCGGGTTGGGTTAAAATAAACTTAGAGCTAATCAAATATGGTGACGTCATGTTTGTTACTCTGAATCTTACATCTCTTAAATCAATGCTGAAATTGTGATTGGGGCTTGCAATGGTTCCTCACAAGTAAGGAATTCTCAGTAAGTGTGAACTATAAGCTCGCATTGATTACATGTCTGATCTTGATAGACACCCTCCATCGAATATTGATGGATGGATATCGGAGGTATTCCTGCTGGTACTCGATGGCCTTTCGCTGTTGCAGATGTTTCCGGAAAGATGACCGACCAAATTTGATCATTTAGAGGAAGTAAAAGTGCAACAAAACTATTATTAATAGGATTAAGCAAATGTGTACAAAAAGAACGCAGCCATTTGGGACTGAATGATGGGGCGAAACCTTCTTACGAAATATACTTCCCTTCTCTCGTTATCTCACTGTCTGTACTTTTCTTTCTTTGTATCATTCTTAGTAGTGATTGACATAATTTCAGCTGAATTAAATTAATTGTTACTATTTTGTTACGACTAAAATATTAATCCTAATGTGTAATTTAATTCTTAATTTAATAATCCGGTCAATTTGGACATTTCAATTAACCAAAACTCTCGGAAAGCTGAAATTTCGTGGAGTATTTTGGTTTACCATGAGAAAGGAAGTTTTATGGGTCCCCATTAATCCCATGTGCACTACAAAAGTTATCCGGGGCCCAAGGTCAAAATTTGAAGTAAATTTTATCGAAAAATACCACAAACCAAAGTTGTAGATCCAACAATTATCTACAAAATTACATTATAATATTTCGTGGAATATGAGTCAGTGAAAAGCTACCGGTATGTATTTGACCAGACCTAGGGTTTTGTACAGCGAGACCCCTATACTTATTGTACATGGCATGGTGACTCACTAAGCCCAACGTGGCCGACACGGCGCACGCCCAGGTGAGACAGGTATCGATTTTTGGTCAATTTTAAACGTATTAGACCACGTCTGCCGTTTTGCAATTTTACAATACATTATTATTATTATCGAAAAACAACAATGGCAGACCATTATCGCGCGTTTAACATTGTAGCAGAAAGTTTTGAAAG
Source organism: Octodonta nipae (assembly GCA_034190945.1). Taxonomy (NCBI): domain Eukaryota; kingdom Metazoa; phylum Arthropoda; class Insecta; order Coleoptera; family Chrysomelidae; genus Octodonta; species Octodonta nipae. The sequence continues at coordinate 33,470,048 of CM067221.1, read as the reverse complement.
TGTTAAAAAAAATGAAATTTTCAAAGTAATTGACCAGATCTGCCATTGCTATATTTTATTTATTAGGGTCTTATAAACCCATTTTAATAACGGCAGACGTATTTATTGAGTACACACTTCAGCTGACAGCAAAATCTTATCTACTATCCGGTGAGATGTATGCATAGACTGTTTATAGCGATTCTTTATTTTTCCCCTAAAAATTACTATTGTACTCACTCTAGGCTATAGTATTCTCTTGTAAACTTACTAGTAGGGATACTCACAAAAACTCGATGCATCGAATCCATTCGATGTTTTACCATACGATACATCGAATTGATTCGATGTTTTGACAAAGATCTTTTCTATTAGATCCATCGATGTTTTTATAAAAAACATCGAATCAATGAAAAAAAACTAACTCTCTAACTAATAATGAAATAGAACATAAAAAATATATTATAATATAGTTCATTTATTCAACATTAAATTATTAATTTTTAAATAATTGTAATGAACACTGGGTGACATCTACGAGCAGTGAACAGCTATCGGTCCTAAGGAACTAAAGTGTGATTATTCTCGACACCATTTTGGGTCCAACTGCCACTGCTCCTCCATGTTCACAATGTACTAGGCTTCAGTTTCAGATCAATAAAGGTAAATTATTTGTATTTTTTAGCGATGTAAAAAACGTCGATGCAGGGTTCCGATATCTTATATCGAATAAAAACATCGATATTTTTTCCTGACAGATTTTATACCTGAGACGGCCAAGTTGTATTTGCATCCCAACGGTTTTTGCCAAATGTTTTCAATATAGTGTGAACATAATTGGAGATACCTTGTGTTTCGTGAATTTCTTAAAGTTAAAGTTGTTTATCAAATGTATTAAATTATATTATTTATTTAATTTGTGTGACATGTCGAGTGAAAAAGAATTACTAAAGTGTGTTTTTTCGTGACACTGTAAAAACTAAAAATTACAGCTTTTTTCACAAGAGACTTTATCAAAATGTAAAAAGATTTGGAGGTTGAGAAAACTTCATAAATTAAAATAACAAGATACTATTTTACCTGACGAACTTTATGATTCGGCTTACCATAGTAGTTGTTATAAAACATTCACCGCATTAAAAAGACAGTTTTTCTTGACAGAGGCTGAATAAAGGTTCCACCACAGCCTAGTGCGATTTCATCTGCAATTGAGCAACCATCTACGTCAGCTGATAGTTCATTAATTGAGGATATAATTGCACATGATTTCCCAAGAGAAGATGTGAACCTTCCTCAGGCAGAAGAAATTGACGCTGAAGCTGAACAACCATTGAATGAAGGGCTATCTGCACTTTTATTACAAAAAAACACACATTTAAGTTTGCTGAAGCAACATTGTCGGAAGTTTGAACGATTGATGTTTTTGCTGGAAGTGCAGTGCAGTGTTCATTACAATTATTGAAAAATTAATAATTTAATCTTGAATAAATGAACTATATTATAATATATTTTTAATGTTCTATTTCATTATTAGTTAGAGAGTTAGTTTTTCTCATTCATTCATGGATCTAATGGAAAAGATCATTGTCAAAACATCGAATCCATTCGATGTATCGTATGGTAAATATCGAATGGATTCTATGCATTGAGTTTTTGTGAATATCATTACTAGTAAGTTTACAATACTAGGGAATACTATAGCCTAGAGCCGGACCGGATAGTAGATAAGATTTTGCTGTCATCTGAAGTGTGTACTCAATAAATACGTCTGCCGTTATTAAAATGGGTTTATAAGACCCTAATAAATAAAATATATCAATGGCAGATCTGGTCAAATGCTTTTAAAATTTCATTTTTTTTCAGCACTTTCAAAACTTTCTGCTACAATGTTAAACGCGCGATAATGGTCTGCCATTGTTGTTTTTCGATAATAATAATAATGTATTGTAAAATTGCAAAACGGCAAAACGTAGTCAAATACGTTTAAAATTGACCAAAAATCGATACCTGCCTCACATGGGGGTGCGCCGTGTCGGCCACGTTGGGTTTAGTGAGTCCCCATGCCATGTACAATAAGTATAGGGGCCTCACGGTACAAAACCCTGGGTCTGGTCAAATACATACCGGTAGCTTTTCACTGGCTCTTAGACTATATTCCATGAACTATTATAATGTAATTTTCAGGTTGAATACTTTATTAAATACATAATGATTCATACTCTTCAAGTCTACTTCAACAGATATGTCTTGTTCGATTTCTGCTTCTTCTTCCCCATCCTCTTGCTGGATCTTCATCAATTCTTCAAATGCAGATGAATCAGTTGTCTTTTCATCAAAATCACACGAATCTTCTTATGTCGTATTTAATTGGACATTTGAGCAAAAGTGACAATTGGAAAATGCTGGAGAACACAGTAATCCTATTTTTTTGCAGCTACATTTGCCACTGCAATCAATACTTTTTGGAGCTCCATAAACAGCAAGGAGAAAGCAAATTCCTGCTGTGATTATTGTTTGCGGAGAAGAAGCAGTTTCTTTAAATACTTTTGCGTAGTCAATCAAATCTTTTTTTTCTCGAATAATTTTACTACTGACGTTTTGCCCCTTCTATACATTGCTGATGTAATATCGCAGTCAGTTAGTGTATGTAAAAATAAAATAAGCTTTTGGAATTTGGGATAAAACTTTGTGAAGATTCTAGTTTTGTTCGTTGTTGAGCTTTTCCAAGGTTTAGAAAGTAATTCATTTGATCAATAGTCTTTGCAAGGAGCAGTATGAACAAATCAACACCAACTACAATTGATGTGTTTGTTGTATTATATTTTTTTATTGCGGTTTCAATTTTAAGGACGTCTGCAATTGTCAATGTTTTACTTAAGATCGAAATAAAACGAGGTTTGTTATTAATGCTAGCGAACAATTCTGGTTGGTTTGCTGGAACTGTTATGGATAAAGTCGGAACACGAAGATGTTTTTGTATTTCGACGACGTTGATCTGCATCTTTAATGTTTTTTGTTACTATAGCTGTCAAATACTACGGACACTGTATGACCATGACTATAGTGCCTACGTACATACTGAATATATTTTTCAAAAATGGGAATAACACCACATAAACTTTGTATGCTTCAAAAGTCCAAACGTTTTCAAGGTCTAAATCAGACCTCATTTTCAATGGTATAAACACAAATTGAATAAGAAATTAAAAAATTTAAGAGGATTCGCAATGATAAATATCGTAATCACTATTTAACAATAATGTCGAATTGTGATATTGATTGTTCTATAATCATATCCGTTAAGGGTCCACATCTAACGTTATCAGAACGTGAAGCAGTAAAAAATTCTTCAGTAAATCTTTGATAAACACTGGGATCAATTACCAGATGTTATTCAAGGCCCTCCAGGTGCTTCTTTTCAGAAATGGTGACACTTAAAAAATCTTAACAACCATTTTTGTAGACAATTTTAAGATTTACACCATGAGTCTGAAGTAAACTTACTGTTTTCGAAAAAGAAACCCAAAAATTTGATTAATGGGGACTTTTAAGACTTTCTATCTCATATATATGCAAAGGAACATATGACTTGTAAGTTAAAATGAATATTTAAATAATTTAATGAAGAAAGATGTTAAATTCTTCTTTTTCATTTAAGATATAGCTTTGCAGTATTTAAAATTGTGGCACCATTGTATTTACGGTAACAAACAAGTATAGGTGCCATATAAAAAATGTTCTTTACAAAGATATATGCTGCTCTTAGAAAATGATTGTAAATAGTATTTCATTCTACTTTGAGTCGTTCTGCAACACTAAAGACATATATAAAACTTATCTATTCTTTTTTAATTTTAAAATTAGCAACTGCCCAACAGCAACCCCACAATAAGTTTTAAAATAATGTGCTCCAAAGTATATTTACATATTACACTAATGTAACCCACAAGGTACTAATCCATATATATATAGGGTAATTCACGTTATCCGAAATGGAATAGCATGGCTAAATTTATTAATGATAGATATCTATTATATCTAGATATATTTCAAAATTATTTTTACTATGTACAGGAAGTCGCAAATATAAGGGATGAGACAGTTGGAGCCCTTTGCAGTTGCTTCGTAAATGTATTCGAGATTTTCGTAATATATTTAGCATTGAGATGTTGATCCATCTTTTTCCTACATATTGGTAAATAATTTTCTGTACTAACTTCAATTATTATTAAGGTAAGTTTTATTTGCCGTTTTTATGTGTTTAGGAATACTTAAAAGACAAAAGCATTTTTTGTGCAGGTTCCGTAGGTATATTAATTGCATGTTAAATCTGGTTATTTACTATAGTTTGTTTATTTTCTATAAAACAACAGACTCTTAATATATTACTTGCTCCCTGTTTCTATCGGGTATTTCAAGATCAGGGTAGGCTTGTCTCGGTAGAAACAAATGCAATTTCAAGTTATGCATTTCATTCCCATGCTCATCTATTTTCATATTTGTAAGTGTACTTCATACTATTATTAATACGCAAAGACGGAAACCCACTACCCCTTTTTCGAATTTTATTTTTAAAGGGGGGTAATGAAACGCATACCATTAGAAGATAATGTGCCGTAGATGTACAGAATATATAAATAATCTTTATTTATTTATTTTAAAATAAGTAAATTTAATATAAATTATTGATAAATACCACGTGAGATGGCGCGCACTATGAACAACTACCTTAAGCGTTAAAATCTAATGTTCGAAATTTGACAGCAGTCGACAAAACCCCAATCGAGTTGGGAAGTATAAATATTGCTTAAAAAATCGACTTTTACTTACTATGAATATATGCTCCTAACTTAACCTTCTTTTCTATTCATTTATGAACTTACTTTTTTACAAAAACGTTGACTTCAAAAACTATTGTGTTGTGATCAAATTGAATGTATTTTTAAGAAGTTTGCGCATTTACAGAAGAATTCACATGAAAAGTTTCACGTAAGTACAATAACTATTTAGAGAAATTAAACAGGGTGGTGCAAAAAATATTATATACGGATACATATACAGGTATGTTGGACATATGCTGGAGAAGAATTATAGTAAAACAATGTGGTTTAAAGAATGCAACATTTGGTAGCCCATAAGCAGTTGCATATATAGGATAGATGAAATATAGTGTGAGATGAATTATAATGATACAGGGTAATTACAAAAATAGTTAGAAAAGGAAATGGTATATTGGGTAGCCCATCATGAGTTGCATATATATGATGATTGAAATATAGTTATAGAAGATAGTTCAAAAAATTTAGAAACAAAAAGAGTCAATATGGTGGCTCATTGGCAGTCGCATATATAGAATGGTTGGAGTGGAATTATAGTTTTACCCGGTTAAAGAAATATGACGCGTGGCCATGAGCAGTTTCAATAGTTACATAGGGTGGTTAGAAAAATATTAGCAAACATTTTTATATTGGGTAGTCAATTAACAGTTATATATAAAGGATGATGGAAATATATTACGAAGTGGAATTATTATAATGACTAGTTTAATAAATGTTAGAGAATTGAAATTAAACTAAAACATTTCATCTTAAGAAAAAATAGTTTATATACAGCAAATGTCCGATTATATGGATATATGTACCAATTTTTTTTATGAAATGGGTTTGGTCACCCATGTACTATTTATTAAATATACAAATGGAAATTGAATAAGTATTAGTAATAAATTAAAACAGATTATATTGCAATTTCTAGATATAGGATTTCTACTTCATAACTATTCAATATTTTCAAATGGAATTGTCATTTACCTTTATTCTATTTTCTATATTATTCTCCCGGTTAAAAGTTGAATTATTTAATTCTAAGAAATCTCGAGGTAACTAATTTTTTGTGATTAATTTCCACTTAATGCCTCTTTTTATATTAAATCGAGAAATATGAATTTCAACACAAATAAAGTCCTGTTAACTATATATGAACAAGAAGTTGAATTTCATTATTTATTGACACATTTGGCCGACCACAGCCAATTCTAGTCTCAATTAAGAGGCTTTCGAACCAATTAGTACCAAACTATAGTTTTGATATTGAAATAATTATTTGGAGTCTTATTAACTATGAAACAAATTTGTTTTGGTAAATTATATAATAAATGTAAGCCAAACAATTCCAAAGTCATCACTTATTAATAAAATGAAGAATTATTAAACAGGATTTAAAATGAAACAGACAGCAAAGAGTTTATTCATTAAATTCTCATTAACCTTACCAATTCTAGTGTCTTGATGGAAACATTATCGACTATCTCTAATGGCATTAAATAAGATTAAGCATTGGAGAAATTCTATGAAATATGTATGGCTCTTCACTGATTTATTCGTCGACTGAGCTGATGTGAACTTGATGGGGGCTATACAAAAGTCATTTCATTAAAACGAGTGCAGAGAATATATAACAGCTAACAAATAAAATTAATGTTATGGATCTTTTTGGTAAGAGTGTATTTTTTGGAAAGCCTGTTAGTTGATGCATTATTTAAACTTAATTTCTGTATTAGGACATACTTGTATTTATTAAATGATAAAAATTATGTTTATATAAAATTAGAACAGCTTTGTGTTTTGTCCAAATTCTTAATATAAGGTGTAATTTGTATCTTTTTGTAAGGAATTATTTCTTGGTGTTTAAACAATAGTGGCGTTTCCTTAAATAAATTAGTTATTGGTTATCTACTAATTTGCTTAAATAGATGCTTAGTGAACTAAGATGTGAAAGTCATCCTACGGAAATAAGGTGCATAGTTGTTTGCTTATTTATTGCGTTAAACGAAAATCTATTGCTATAACTTTTTCCGAGAATATATGGACAACTTAAATATCAAGCTACCTTCTAATTAATTGAGAATATCCCTGGAAAAATTCTTCTTTGCCTCAGATCTTACCGAAAAATGCTGCTAGTGATATCTACAGTGGGGTAAACGACATGGTGCGATCTAGGCACCAGGACGCCGCACATTCCTTATGGAAAGTGGCCACCGGTGGACTTGACTGAAATTTTGAGATTTTGTAGATCTCAACAAAATGATGGTTTTCAAGTTATGGTTAATTTTATATTTATGGTCAGAGTATACCAAGAAGAGCTGAGTCCATATGCATATGAGGAACTACTGGGAGTATTAGTGTAAACATTAGTAAACAGAAAGTTTTCGAAGAGCCGGTTTTAGTTACAATATTCTGAATTGTCTAAAACTTCCGGTTATACCGGAAGTGGACCCAAACTTTGTTTTTTTAAATGGGACATTCAGCTTTTAGTAGCATTTTTAGAATCTATGATGAATTTTAAGATAACTTTATTGGAAACATCATGTGTCTGAAGGGGTCCGGATAAAAGTTATTTCAACTTTTTGAAAATTCTGACAGATCCAGTGGTCACAAATTATTATTTTTGTGGAAGCAAATAGGGTCATATAAAAAATTACCAAAATTTGCATGAATAAAACTTAAAGCTTCCTAAATCTTTAGAAACTGTTAAAAAAACGGACAGTTCAAAAATTGGTACTGAATCCGATAATCGTATAACTCTTTTTTTTTAATGGCACCTCCATTTTTCCTCAAAACCATTGGAATCTAGGCCAAAAAGTAGCAGTTTATGCTTACAAGACTACAAGAAACAGTTTTTATATACACTTGGAAAAATTAAAATTTCAGTGTAGCTATTAGAGATATATGAATTATTAGTAGGATTTTTTGAAGTAACCGTCAAGAGACGTATATACATTACTTTACTTTCTTAACCGTGTATGTAGAATTTGATAAGAAAAGTATGTGAAACGTTTCCAATGCGATCTCCTTATAGACCAAAGCATACCCATAATACGATGACGCAGATCATTTCGTGGCAATCTACCTTTGTTTTTAGCTGTGCAGCATTGACAATATTTATTATTCGACCCCAAATAAAAAAAGGTAAGCAGTGAAATCGGATGAACGAAGGGGCCGTCGATGAGGTCCATTATTTTCTATCCAACGATCTTTAAAAGGATTGTCTAAAAAGTTATTCACAGGTGCAATATTATGAGGTCGTGTTGAGAGCACAGCTGATTCTAAGTCAACTCTAATGGATGTAAACCAATATCTGAAATTTCGAGATATCTCTCACCTAAAAATAATGTGTGGATTAGTATGACTCCAGTAATGTCGTTGGCTATTTCATAAATTTTGCCTCATCTGTCCAAATCATTTTGTATAGAAAATATTCGTCTTCCTGAATTTTGATTAATATGAATTCGAAATATTATTGAGCGTCACCTGCTCTTAAATCATTAACTAATGAGAATGCAAACGGATGGTTCTTATATTTTTTTTAGAATCCTCTGAAAAGTAATCATAGATATTCCCACATCTCTTTCTGCATCTACTGGGATTGTTCTGGATATGCTCTTAAGCATGCGAAGACTGTAGCTTGATTCTCTTTATTATCTACGACAAGTTTTTTTTTTTTTTTTCTTGCTTTTTTACAAAATGTCCATTTGTTTTGCGATTGTGAATGAGCCTCGCCAGCGTGTCATGAGTGGGTTTTGGTCTATCCTAGTATCGCGAACGGAAATTAGTTACTAAATCCTAAACGGGTCATGATAAATGTTTTCCATATAATTGTGCTTTAACACCAAATTATTAGCAAATATTGTTTGATGACACTTCAGCGTTTGTTTCTTGTCGATTCCTTCAAAAAAGCCTAGTGATAATTCAGATATCTCTCATAACCACAAAAATCCTTTAATTTAGGTATGGGGATTTAAACATGAAATCAATTTAAAAAAATGAGATAGTCGAATTCGGGGCCAATTTCTGAACACTCCGTATATTCTTTTGAAAAGTTTCCAAAGATTTAGGAAGCTTCACGTTTTATTCGGGCAAATTTTGGTAATTTTTTACCTGTTTCCAAAAGAATATTTTTTTTATTAAGCTGCATCTGTCAAAATTTTCAAAAAGTTTAAATAACTTTCAACTGGAGCCCTTCAGATATATGATATTTTTAATAAAGTTATGTTGAAATTCATCGTAGATTCTCAAAAAGCTTAAAAAACAGGGTGTTCCATTTATAAAAACAAAGTTTGGGTCCACTTCCGGTAGAACGGGAAGTCGAAGATAACTGAAACCAGCTCCTCGAAAACCTCCTTTATACTAATTTTCAGACAAATAGTCCTAGACGTTTCTGATATACATATCGACTCAGCTCATCATGGTATACCCTGACATTAAATATAAAATTAACCATAACCTCAAAACTATCGGCCATCGGACTTTGCGGCCATGAAGACATTTGTTCATTTCGTTGAAATCTACAAAATAGGAAAATTTCAGCCAAATACACCAGGGGGCCATCCATAAGGAATGTGCGGGGTCGTTTTATTGCTAACTTATTGTTCCCTATTTGTAGATCAAAGAAAATTTGAAGTATAGTATTATATAAATTTAAACAATTTTCGTATTTTAATTTACAAATTCATAATATCCATATATTTATTTAGTTTGTTCAAAATTCTTGAAAATATCTTTTATTTTTAAGTGTGTGTGCTAGTTTTTAATTTATTTCGAGAATAAAGTCCAATAATTTAATTATTACAAAAAGTCAGTCAACATATCTTTTTATTTACAATTGTTTAATTTAAAATATGGTATATATATATATATATATTTTCTAGTATAGAGACTTAAACGAAGATTAAAATATAGTTTCAATATTATAAGATTTTGATATTTATCCATTGAAATGGACAGTGTTATTAAATAACAGGACCAAAAATTACTATTTAATTTTATTTGATCAAGGTTCCTTGTGGACTTGTGCTAATACGACACTTTTCAGTAGAACTGGGCAAAAACAGTAAAGCATATATGTAAAATAGACTTTTGGGCTATTCCTACCTTTCCTTCTTACTGATTTTTAGCACAAGTTATGGAATTAGGTGCTAAACTATATTAATTGTTGAAGTCTTGGGATCAATTTCAATTTCCTCAGCTCTTGATAAACAATTCCTCCCTTATAAATAATTTTACTTTTGTCGGAATATTGATTTGCATAGAGATGCAGGAGCGCTAAAAGTATGCACTTAAAACGATAACTTATATCTGTTTAAGCGATTTTGATACACCCTAAGGAAATTCTTTTTTTTTCGTTGCTAAAATCCTTAAGTATTTGACTGTTTTAATTTCTTAATAAATTATAGGGAGTGTTTAGAGTTTCAAAAATTCGTAGTTTTGGTATTTTTTTAGCAACAGAATAAATAATTTTAGTATCAAATGTAAGATTACTGGTAAATTAGAATTATTTTAGAAAAATACTAAAAAATGTCATCGTGTATAGCTGTAATGTGTTCTGTTAGAGCTTCGACACTTGGTAGAAAGTTTCTTTTGTGATGGCACCCTTGCGCTGTGATTTTTTTCCTGGATATTTGATTTTACTTTTTGTTTACAATTATATTTCTAAAGGTATATTTCTTGTGAGAATATCAGTGTTATATGTTTTAACCATGACTATAGCATTATTGTTTCTCTAAACATATATCACTCATAGTAACGAATACGATCTAGCACATGATCTTGGAAGAAGGGAACTTGTGTGGCAGGTAAGGTATTTGTAACAGCACAATTTTTTATTATATAAAATTGTTGTGTTACTCGATAGGTAAACGGACCATATAAATCAAAGTTTTGTGAGAAGATTTTACAACAGGATTTATCTTGTCACAAAAGCATACTTATATTTTTTACATTACAAATATTTAATTATAAGAGCTGTTACACCATTGGTATGGTTGCCGTACAAAGAAACACACAGAAGTTATTCAAAACCTAGGAACCAGTTCTGCACAGGCACAGATGATTTTCTCATGTTTTATATGAATACCTAATTATTTTACTTGATTAGTCAGATGTTTATTCAGTAGGCAATTAGCATATAGGCTCTAGAGGAACAATACAAACGAAAAAGAGCCCTTAAGTTGCATTTATACATTTTTCCATTCTAATTTCTATACGTTTAGTAACATTTTGAATCTTTTAAGTTTCAGAAGGACCCCTGCAAAAAATATTGTTATTTTTTGAGGGTTATCAAAATTCACGAAATTTGAAGAATTTCATTGGCTTAGTTTGGTTACTATGCACGATAGTGACAACAGCTGTTTTTCAGCTTAGTACCAACAACAACTTTCAAGACAAGATTATGTTAATAATGCCATTTGTTATGGTGCAAAGTGTGAGTATGCAGTATTCTTTATTATAATCAGTTAATTAAGTTCTATAAACAGGGTGGCCCATATTTTTATTGCTTATACAGAGATCCAGTAAACCGTAGGACATACACAGTCGGTTAAATGGGAAAAAGTTGGATATATTAATTCGTATTAAAATAGCTCATCCAAGTTGCCAATATTCCGAAATGTTATGGTGTTATTCAAAGAAATCCGAAAAGTGTCTAGTGTCTAAGTTAAGCGTATTTAATATAAGGACTGAAATGTCTTCGATGGCACATTCCATAGAGAATATTCAAAAAAATGTATGAATTAGATGTTGCGGTTTTAGTTCAATGCTGGTTCAATGCAAGTATATAATTGACGAAGGACCTTTAGCGGAACAATCAATTAACACGTGCCGTCACATAAACGAATCACCAAATAAAAGTTACCACTAACCTTTTATGTCGAAGCTCTGGTGTTTTCTTGGGTTTTCTTTCTTCAGAGGCTAGCCCCATAACAGGAGGAACAGTTTCTTAGAGCTTCGTCTGGACAACACGTTACACAAAAAATAGCGACGTAATGTTCATTGATTGAGCATACAAAAAATGCGTGTTTAACAACAAATGATGCGCTTTTGTAAACACAAAAGAAACAAAATGAAAGCGGTTTAGCGGTCGTTTCGAGCGGAGCTACTAACTCGCGAAATCGTAACGCAAAAAACAACAATAAGCGCCGTCTCTTCAGACGGAATCAAAAAATGTGTCCGAATAATTCGGAGCACACTACACGAATCTCCCAAGCGTCCTAATAGCTAGGGATCCGAAACACGAATGTCAATACTGTCTATATTTTACACGCAAAAAACACTTACAATTAGCATTAGCGCGACGGAATTTTTTTTGGAAAAGGTGCAGAAGTTTAAATATCAATGAAGTAATTCAATCAAATTGAACACAATACACTAAACAAATTGCGGGAACGCACCAAGGACTATACGGAAATTATATTATTACTATATAGTAATGTTTTTATTTTCACACTCGGGTTCAGTTCAGTTCTTGGATTTATTTAAAAACACAGTCTAACTCACTCTATTTTATTTCCACTACTTCTACACAAATTTATATTCACAGAAACTACTATTTACATTTTACCTTAACTGTACAAACGACCGACGAAAACTGAATGCCTCCTATCGCTAGCTCTTCTTATTTATACATTTATCTTGGAATTGTCTGGTACGTCCACGAACCATCGGGAAATTCCATCACGGTCTGGAAGCTTTAAAGGAATTCTCGGTAACGGCAGCGGTCCGCCGGTTGAGAGACAAACATTTCGGGTTCCCAGAATTTATCGGAATAATGTCCCTTCCATGAACTGGTTGATGGCCGATTGCACCAGCGGTCGGATGAATTCTCGTAACCTTGCCCCCTCCTTAAGACCATTTCGTCCCGGAATGTCCCAGAATCCTTCCTGGTGTGACGATATTTGCAGGACTCTCCATTTCGACAACGGGAAGTTTGGTGGGGAGTAACAATCAACGGTCTTCGAATCTGGGCTGCGAGTATTGAGACAGCATACCAGGATGTCGACGCCACTGAATCGAAAGATTGTTTCCATCATACTTCTCACCACCCTCCAATTCAGTCCATCCAACCCGCAGGCTATCTTTGGGACCGCCAATGCCAACCAAAAAAATTACATTCCTCAATTCTACCAGGGTCTTCCAAAGATCGCTGTATGTTGGCTTGTTCTGCGAGAATGTTTTCGTTACCAAATAAAAGATGTCTCTGGTACCCACTGGTTGTTTATCTTCGAGATGAAAGACCTTCCTTACCGCTGGATCTTGCCCCCGCAGCTTCTGGAACTGGCCGTACTTTTTGGCAAACACCTTGGCTATTCCTCTGGACATCCGGAGATCTCGAGCTACACAAAGAGCCAGGGCATATTGTATGGACACCTCAAACAGGTCTCGGGGTTCCTCTCTCGTTACGTCGTGCTGCACTTTCTGCCCATCAGAGTATAGTGCCATAAACTGCTCGAAGGTCATCTCGTCATCGGGTGGTTGGATGCTGCGGACTTTGGCTTGGTTATCTTCGCTGTCATCACTTCCGGCATAAGGGGCTAACCGGTTGAAATGTACGACCTTTGGTTTTCCCCGAGGTAGCTTCTTTATTCTGTAGACGACATCGTTGATTTTCTTCACAATTTGGTACGGCCCCTCCCAAGATCTCTGTAGCTTGGGCGAATATCCACGACGACGTTGCGGGTTATACAACCAAACAAGATCATCAACTTGGAATTCTCCGCTCTCGGCTTTGATGTCGTAGGCTTCCTTCATTCGGACACTGGCATTCTCGATGTTTAACCGGACTCGTTCATGGATGTCGTTCATCTTTTGACGTAGCTGGCTGACAAAGTCTTCACCTGCGATCTCTTCTCCTGGGGGACATCCAAACTTCAAATCGCATGGTAGTCTTAATTCTCGTCCCATGATAATACTGGCCGGGGTCTGACCCGTGGACTCGTGCACTGACGAACGATATGCCATTAGAAACAAGTGCAGATACTGGTCCCAGTCTCTTTGGTGGTCAGAGACTACCTTTGACAAATGGCGGTTAATGGTTCTATTCATCCGTTCTACCATTCCATCGGATTGCGGGTGTAATGCTGTCGTCCGTGTTTTATTGATTTTCAAGAGCTTGCAGACATCTTGGAAAAGAGTAAACTGGAAATTTCTACATTGGTTTGAGTGCAACTCCAAGGGAACACCAAAACGACTGATCCATTTCTTGACAAGGACATCAGCAACGGTCAAGGCTTCTTGATTCGGCAAGGCATACGCTTCGGCCCATTTACTAAAATAGTCCATCACCACCACGATGTATTTATTTCCAGAGTCGGATTCAGGAAATGGACCGGCGACATCAATGGCTACTCTTTCGAATGGACTGCCCACGTTATATTGTTTCATAGGACATCCACTTGGCAGTTTACCCAATAGAAGCGTTCTCTCAACTTCCCCAGGGTTTTCGTTACTCCCAGATGTCCTCCAGTTGTACCATCATGTAGTTCTCGTAAAACCTCTGGTCTCCTATTTCTGGGAACTACAATCTCTTTTCTGTCATTTCCCTCCTCTGGAGTTACTAGGACGCGCTTGAGAAGTCGATTTTCCAGGATGAGGGAGTTCCACTGAGCCCAGTACGACTTTATGATTGGTGAGTATCGGGAAATCTCCTGCCACGTAGGTTTGCGGTCTTCTTCCTTCCACCGGATAACCTCTTTCAAATCTGGATCTAATTTCTGGTCTCTTTGGATCTCCGCAGATTGCCAATGGTCATCGATGGCGATAGTTCTGCAGAGAACAGCCCCTTTTTCTTCTGCTCGCTGACAATGTTTGCAATCATCAGGGCATGGTCTCCTCGATAGGGCATCAGCATTCTTATGGCTTGTTCCAGCTCGATGTTCAGTCTCGAAGTCGAATTCTTGCAATCGCTCAATCCACCTGGCCACTTGTACTTCAGGGTTTTTAAACTGCAAGAGCCACTTCAGTGCTGCATGATCAGTCCTCAGGAGAAATCTTTTACCATTAAGGTATTTGTAGAAATGTTCTACCCCATTTACCACAGCCAAGAGTTCCCTGCGAGTAACGCAGTAATTCCGTTCAGGCTTGCTCAAGGTCTTGCTGAAGTATCCGATAACTCTCTCCTAGCCCTCCTGGATTTGCGAAAGCATAGCACCAATTCCGACATTGCTTGCGTCGGTATCCAATACGAAGTTTCCATCTGGCAAAGGATAACTTAATATGGGAGCACTCGTCAAAGCTCTCTTTAATGTCTCGAATGATTGACATTCCTCGTCCCATTGGTACTGCACCTTCCCTTCTGTCAGTCTAGTAAGTGGCTTGGTTAAGTTGGCAAATCCGGCTACGTATCGACGATAGTACGTGCATAACCCCAGGAAACTTCTTAACTGGTGGATATCTTTAGGTATCGGCCATTCCTGGACAGCTTTGTCAACAGCTACTCCCTGTGCGGAAACTACATGTCCAAGATATTGCAACTCTTCTTGGAACAGCTGACACTTCTTCGGGCTTAACTTTAGTCCGGAACTTCGGAGTCGCCGAAATACCTCCTCCAGGTTCCTCACGTGGTCTTCAAAAGATTTTCCAACCACGATAATGTCGTCAAGATACACCAGGCACGTTTTCCATGAAAGCCCTTTTAACACGTGTTTCCATCAATCTTTCAAACGTTGCTGGAGCATTACACAGTCCAAACGGCATCACCGTGAATTGATAAAGTCCTGAGCCGATGGTAAAAACAGTTTTTTCTCTGTCTTCTTTAGCAAGTTCCACCTGCCAATAACCGCTCTTCAAGTCCAGGGTGGAAAACATCTTCGATCCAGCCAATGTATCTAGGGTATCGTCTATTCTTGGAAGGGGATAGCTGTCTTTCTTTGTAGCGTGGTTTAATTGCCGATAGTCCACGCAAAATCGGGTCGACGATCTTTCTTTTTAACCAAGACAACTGGAGAAGCCCGAGGGCTATTGGATGGTTCAATAACACCTTCTTCCTCCATCTCGTGGACTATCCTTTCGGCTTCTTCTCTTTTAGCTAGAGGTAGTCTTCTCGCCGACTGTCGAATAGGTTGAGCGTCCCCAGTATTAATTTTATGTTTCACCAGATCAGTTCGTCCCCTTTTGCCATTCCCTACATCGAAGATATCCTGGCAGTTTCTAACGATGTCCCTCAATTTTGCTCTCTGGTTTGATTTCAAATTTTTAGATGAATCAGTGATGAGTCTTTCCAGTTCCTCAGATAGTTTACCTGGTGGTATTTCTGCATGCTGTGTGCTTCTGACAACAGAGGAAACTGTTGAACAATGGCCCAAAGTTGTTCCTTTCTTTAGCACAACCGAGTCATTATTCATTATTCAGGTTCATTACTCTTACTGGAACCATCTCCCTGGCACGAAATAGAGTCTTCTCCAGTGCGACTCCTCTGCCTACATTTCCGTCATTAAGTTCGGGATCAAACATCATTACTGTTCCAGCTTGAGCTTTCCCATCTAAGCAAGCATCTATAATGATTTCAGCTCTTTCCGGAACATTGACATCCTCTGCTAAGATGGCTCGAAGCATTATGCCATCTTTTCGATGAAGCACCACTTCTTCATCATTCACTCGCAGAATTCCATCTTTGAAGTTTAACTGGAATCCCTTGGAGCTCATGACATCCATTCCAATGATTACTTCGTCTTCGATCTCTGCCACTAATGCCCGATGTAGGAAGGTTGTGTTTCCCAAGGTCATTTCAACCTCTATTTCACCATGGACTTTCGCTGCTTCTCCTGTCACTGTTCGCAGTTGCCATTTTGTTGGTTTTATCATTGTCTCTAAAACGACGTTGGGCCTTATTACTGTTTTCGTCGCACCAGTATCTAGCAGCATTGCAAATTGCCCCCTATTAATAAGGCCATCTACGAAGACACTGTTAACGTGATTGCCTAGCGAAGCGACATATGCGTTGGTAGTTGACACTTGTTTGCTACAGGTCGACGATGGTCCCTTTACATAGGCCTTCTTTAGTTTCGTTGGCGAGGAAGTCTGGACTCCGTTGCTCTCCTTGCAACGACTCTGGACATGTCCAAAAATGCTTGCACTGCTAACCTTTCTATTACATTTACTGGTGTGGCTGGATAGGCAAGGCGAACCAGACGGGCAATGTCGGCTTCAAACTCTTGTAGCGATTCATTAGATTTCTGATGGCGACTTTTTATTTGGGAGTGGTACACGTGCTCCAAATGGGTCTGTCCATACCTCAGCTCTAAGTGTTTAACCAGTTGTTCGTAGTCTTCTTGCTCCGAGGTATTCAATGTTTGCAAAATATCTGTAGCGTCTCCTCTTAATGCAAGAGTTAATGCTATTGCTTTCTCTTCTGCCGACCATCCGTTTAGCTTAGCTGCAACCTCGAATTGGCGATGATAATTAGTCCATCATGATTTTCCATCAAATTGGGGAGGTTTCATTTTGTGTCTTGTCCCCTCGAGGCCAATTTTTGAATCTACTACCTCTGTACTGTTTCTGCTTGTGGTTTTTGATTGAGTTTCTCCCCTTTGTATCGAGACTACTTGTTCTTTTATTTTGCTGATCTCACCCTCCATTATCTGTTTTAGCTCTTCTATCCGAGCCTCATTCTCGACTATTTTCTCTTCCAGCATTTCTGAATTTTCCTGAACCATGCTTTTCAAATTTTCTTCTAAGGATTCAGCATTTTCGTGTAATTTCTGTAGCTTATCTTCCAAAGACTTCGAATTTTCTAGTAATTTGTCTTCTAGGGCTTTTGAATTTTCTTGTAATTTTTCTACTAATTTATCTTCTAGGATTTGCGAATTTTCATGCAATATCTGTAGCTTATCTTCTAAAGACTTATAATTCTCTAGCAATTTGTTTTCTAGGGTTTTAGAATTATCTTGTAACATTTGTAGCTTATCTTCTGAGGATTTAGAATTTTCTAGTAATTTATCTTCTAGAGTTTTAGAATTATCTTGTAATGTTTGCAGTTTATCCTCTAAAGTCTTTGAATTTTCTTCCATTTTCTTCAATAGCATACTCATGTCCCCATTACCAGAAACTTCAAACAAATAAGTATCGGGATCCTTACCTTCATTTATTAGGGCATCTCGTAGCCGTTGTATTAATTCACTTTTCTTCCCATTAATTTCTAAATCCCTTTTCTCAAGTTCTTTTTTTAGTCCGCCACTTTCAATTGGTCCAAACTAACTGTTTTAAACATTGTCCGTCTATTTATTTTCCACTTTTAAAGTTCCACAAATACACCGCACACCTGTCACCACTGTAATGTTTTTATTCTCACACTCGGGTTGAGTTCAGTTCTTGGATTTATTAAAAAACACAGTCTAACTCACTCTATTTTATTTCCACTACTTCTACACAAATTTATATTCACAGAAACTACTATTTACATTTTATCTTAACTGTACAAACGACCGACGAAAACTGAATGCCTCCTATCGCTAGCTCTTCTTATTTATACATTTATCTTGGAACTGTCTGGTACGTCCACGAACCATCGGGAAATTCCATCACGTTCTGGAAGCTTTAAAGGAATTCCCAGTAACGGCAGCGGTCCGCCGGTTGAGAGACAAACATTTCGGGTTCCCAGAATTTATCGGAATAATGTCCCTTCCATGAACTGGTTGATGGCCGATTGCACCAGCGGTCGGATGAATTCTCGTAACAATATTATATCTTAGTTGACTTAGAAAAAACCTCCATCGAGTTTATAACACATTCATAATATTTGTTGACTTTTTAACCAACTTCCAAAAAGGAGGAGGTTATCAATTCGTCGCGTATTTTTTTTTGTATATATGTTACCTGATTTCTTCTCCTGTTGTGAACCGTTTTCAATAAATATAGTCAGTCTTGTTTAATAGAGTATAAATACGGATTGGTAAAACTTCAAATTTGGGAAAAGAATTCTACGGCTAAAAAGAGATGAAATTTGTGAATGAACACATGCGTGCATGGAAATCGACCAATATCCCTAACATATTGGTTGATTTTTCAGAACTCCTTATGGATGTGTATAGTTTTTTAACGTTTAGGAAGATTAAGGAAGATCCCTAGGTGATCTCATATACTTTTCAGCGGCGTGCAACTTGCAGTTTTGCAGAAAATCGCCGAAAGTTCCAATATTCTTATAAAAAATTTCATCGAAGGGATGTAACGGACATTTCTTCTTAATTATTCCAACGTAATAATGCAGGAATTGTAGGCACTGGAAGTTTTGATTGCTAATTTGAAAATTTTCTACGTACATACATCTCAAGCTTATAGGTAGTAAAGCATAGTATTTTCGGATCCTTAAATCAATGAGTACCAAGCGCGTTTTGTTTGTATAGCAGGCAAATACCTATTTAAATGAAAATTTTTCCTTTTTTTCGAAGACGGTGCTTTTGGTGTCACATTCTCCCGGCCTAATAGACAATTCAGTGACAACACTTATCAAACTCTAAACTACTATTTGGTGCGATTATGCACAGAGTGGTTAGTTTAGCACACAAAATCACAAAGTAAAGTGATAGGAGTTGCATATACATGATGATTGAAATATAGGACGGATTAGAATGATAGTTACAGAAGGCAGTTAAAAACCTTGTGTTGGTCCAGGCATAGGCAACCGTATATACAAGATGGTTGGAATATAGGGTGGAGTGGACGTTTGATGGTATAAAAATGTTGGAAAAAGTGTGTAATCAAAATTATATAGGGTGATTAAAAAACTGTAGACATAAACAAATCATATACAGGATGGTTGAAATATATGCTGGAGTTCAATTATATTTATATAGTATGAAATTATATTTTATAGCTCATAAGTAGGTGTATATAATGTGGAGAGGAATTAATACTATACAGGGTGATAATAAAAAATGTTAAAAATGAAAGAATTTATGGGGTGGCCCACAGGGAGTAATATACGATAGTTGAAATATAGGACGGATTTGACTCTATAAATATGGGATGGATTCTACTCCGTCCTATAATTTACAAAAGGCAGCTGACAAATTTATGGTTGTTCGTAGGCAGTCGTATGTACAGGATGCATTGACTACTAATATAAATGGACCTGTCTGTTTGCATTAAAAATGGGTTGAAAGATGATTGCCGGAAAATAAAAACAAATCCTTTACCGATGCCAAACTTCTTTCTATTGTAACCAATAAGATGTAAATCGCATTGTAGGCAACGACTTAATGTCGATGATTTACAGCTTTACTGGATTTTGTGTTTGTTTAGATTGTGATTTTCAGGTTAATGTCGAGATTTATATTATTTGAAGTGTTTTTGGTGTTTATGTTCTTGAAGTGTAAAAAATTAATAATAAAATGGTATTTCAGTGTTTTATATGCAGGAAAACAGCATTTTCGTTTACCGTATTATCTTTCCAGCGGTAAGTGTCAAATCATAAACGTACAATTGATTTTTAGAAAAAGTCATTTAAGCTGTAAATAAAACTACATTTTTGCATAATAAATGAATGTTTTGATAATCAATGTACATGTACATGTTAGTTATTAAGCCATACAATAGTCTTTGTTATTGTGTACATATTTTAAAGATTTTAAACATATTTGTAATTTTTGGATTATATAGTTGTATTATTTTGATACTGAACAACATGAACATTTAATGTAATGCTGACGGGACGCCACTGTTGGAGCCGGAATATTTGTAAACAAATATATCTGTGTCTCTTTCTATTTTTGTTTCAACCCATTTTTCTTTCGATCGTGTATGGAAGTACCAAGTCCATTTATATTAGAAGTCATTGACTGGTGGTTAGTACATAGGGTGGAGTGGAATTATCTATAGTTATACAGGGTTGTCAAAAAAAGTTGAAAAAGGTATAAACATATTTGGGGCTTATTAAGTCAACGCCTACCAGTACATTTTGTTGGTAAACTTTTTAATTCACATTAAAAGTATCATTGTGTAATTTTGGGGCTTTCGATGTTACTTGGTCCTGTCAATTAAGGTTATACATACAAATTAAAAAATAAAGAATAAAAACTACCTTAGATGAAAAAAACTATAAAGTTGAAAATAAAACATTAAAAAAATATATAACCGGCTTCCACCTATAAATAAAAAGCTGAAAATAATTATAACAAAATACAACTCTAGCTAATAAATAAGCATTCAATGTTTTTACTTTCTGGGTAGGTACCTAACACCTACCCAGAAAGTAAAAACTGTAAACATTAAAAGGTGCTCATTCTGTACAAATTAATTACCTACCAATCTAGTATATTTTTGAAGTTGGTGCCAAGCAACAACCAAGTTTCATGTAGTAGATAAGTACGCAATGCATGATTTTAGATTTGCTTGGCACCGACTTCAAAAATACACTAGATCGGTAGGTAATTAATTTGTACAGAATGAGCACCTTTTAATGTTTATATTTTTTAATTGTTTTATTATCTATTTTAATCTTTTTTAAAATTGTATTGCAATAATCTACCAGAAATAAATAATAATTTAAATACAAGCTTCATAATAAAAGTAACGATCTAGATGCAATATTATTTATGACACAAAAATTAATTAATCTCATATACAGTTTTCAAAATGTCCTTTTTAAATTGTATTTTAGTAATTATTAATTTACATTATTTAATATAGCACATCTGCAAGTAGCCTGGAATAACCTTTAACTTTTACGCCAAATATTCTATAGGATTTGAGCTTGATGAAGTATATTTCTTTTGTTAAATATGTTTCTCTACGGTATTTTTAGGATTAAATAATCCACTTTTGGTAAATGCTGCAAATTATTTTTTTATTGCACTCATTTCTGTGTTTCCTTCTGTACTAGTGGTAAAAAGCTAGTCTCCACGACAAGTACAATTTGTTCTGTAATGATATAACTGCCTATATTTCGGACTTACTTGTATCAATTTTCTCTTTGATTTTAAGTAAATTTCATAGAAACGTTTTTTTTTTCAGTAACCCACCATTTTTTTATTCAAGTCGAATATTAAACAGAGCACTGGTTCAAACATAATAGTTTTACATGACAAATAAATAATGAAACTATAGAGATAATGATTTATGACATTAATTGCTAAAAAAATCTTACCCCGAAATTTTTACAATAAGAATTAATTATGCAAATTTGTGTAATTCTAAGTTGTAGCAGAAAAAAATATCCCCTATTTTTCCATAAATTATAATGTTACTAAATCGTTTGTGTTATTCTGTTGATTGTATTAAGCTTTTTAATTCACTCTCAGTTTTTTTATTAAATAATTATGAATTTCATTAATTATTAGTTGTATTCCAATTAAAATAGAAATTAGGCCGTGTATATTATGGCAATACAAATTTAAGAGATAAAGTAAACAATTATTATAAACAATCAATCAAGTATGACAGACTGTATTCGTAGGAGAGCTACAAAAATATTGAAGAAAAATATCAGGTCCAAATTAAAAAAAAAGTTTATGGTGGGTGCTCGCCACCGAAACATAGTAATATGAAATTTCGCAGAGATATTGACAGGTCTTATTTACAAAAAATTTACATTAAACAATGTTATTCTACACGGAAAATTAAATTGACACTTTTCGGATATTTTTGTAAATCTCCGTAACCATTTGGAATATCGGTAACTTCGATGAACCATTCCAATACGCTTTAAGAGGCCCAACTTTTTTCCCAATTAACCAACATTGTGAGACCCTTCATAATGTCAGTGAAAAATTACTTTGTGGCGTTCAAGAGACATTTTTAGAAAAAAAAATTCTAAATGTTTCTAACATATACGAAGAGATTGAATCAAATGAATCTCGATATATTTTTGGAACAATTTTAAAAAGAGTGCTGTTTCTACTACGATAATGATTGGCATTCTTGTGGAGGTAACGGTGTGTAAGTGGATTTCCTGTAAACATTGTGGCTGAGGCTGCCGACCTTATTCTTTGAAACTAAAACATCTAGAAATGGCAGTTGTCCATATCTTTCTGGACCACCATCAATATTTTTTTGGACTGTTTCATTTATCGGGACCATGATCTATAAAGAATCTTCAATTGATATCCAAGACGTCTTGGTCAGCTCATTTGTTCTCTTAAGAACAATTAACAATGAAGAGAACAATTCTTAAAAGAAAATAATAAAGTTTTGAAGCTACTATCTTTAGAGATTATTAGACGTAGATAGTAGCGATAGACAAATACAAATAATTTCAGAAACAGAAAAATCTTAGCGGTATATGGGTGGTGGGAAACTTTGGAATAATGGTAAACGGGTAAAAATCGATTGGCAAACAACAGATAACCGCAAGTAGGATGATTTTTTATGAGTTCTGGGAAAAGAAGATTTTCTATTTAAAATAGTTTTATTTAAATAGTTGTGGATAATTAAAAGCCTTAAATCAGTTGTTAAAATAAAAACCTCAAACATTTTTCTTTAATTTTTTTTATTTTTATCTTTCACAATAATAGTTATTCAACTTTGATGAAAACAAAAAGCTCACAGAAAAAATTTTGATGTAATTAAAAAGCGGCAGTCATTTGAGACTGAACGATGTAAGCGAAAACTTCATCGAAATATACTTTTTATCTCCGTTATCTCCCTGTCTCATTCTTTGTGTCATTCTTAATAATGGATATAAATCTCAAGATAATTAAAATAATTGTCACCATATTGTTATTACTCAAGTATTAATCCTCGCTTCAGAAAATCAAATTAATCTCATCAATAATATATAAATATAAATAAAATTAAAATAAGATTTATTAACTTACCATTGTCAATTGAATCTCATACCCGACGAATTGTGAGCCACCAAAAATTAATATCCGATGAATTGCAAGTGCGGCAAAAAATTTAACATTCTATGAAAAAAAAATCGCAAACAAGTATTGAAATGTTTATTAGACGCAAAGAAAATTTTGTTCTGGTGTTGTATATTAATTTATTGATTTTCCATAAACCAAAAACTCTTAACATATAAACGGATCTCTGTTTCTTAGAGATAAAACTATGTTGTATGGGTATTTCAATATCAAGGTAGTGTGGCGTTGGTCATTCGGTCGGCAAGTGCCAAAGCAATGACAATTTCATTTTTTGCATACTTATATACTGGTTTATTTTCATATATGTAAGTTCAGTTAAGAAGCTTGCAGTTACTACGGAAAAAACCAACAACAAAATAAATAAACCAAATTTTTCTGAATATTTTGCTAACCTTTATGTTCGTTGAAATGAAGTGTAAGTCGTGTAAAATGATACATTCAATGTAATACCATGAGGGCAGTGACTGCGGCAGTTTAAGATCCGCATTACTGGAAAAAAATTGTTAAAAAGAATAATTTCACCTAAGAAACTGCGGAAAATGACCATTTTTAGGGAAGTAAAATAACTTATCTATGTGTCATTGGAACACAAACGCTAACATAAATTTCGTTTGTTTCTTTGAACAAACTTTTACCTCTTAAAGTCTTTTCACGCTGAAATCCCTCTATGGCATCTGTGAAACTGGTTGTGATAGTAAAAGATGTGGCTATTGAAAGCATGGACTAAAAAGTTTCATTTTATGCTCTTATAGTCTCTGAGACAAAACTGTTTATGCAATTTTTGGGAAATAACACCACAATTCACGAAATTACTGAGTTGAGATGTCGTTTCCCAAAAACGTGCTTCAACATTGACAAACTATTCGCCAGGAAACAATCTGAAACAATCATTACAAAATTAAAGTGATTCAGAGGAGATGTATGAAGAAGCAATAATTAATGTTCAAATTAATATTGAAAATGAAGATTGTGATGTATTGATGATCTTGAGGAAGATGGAAAGTTGTCAACGAATCGAATAATGCATTGAATCACATGATAAATAGCAGCTCCCTGAAAATGAGACATAAAGAAATTTTTATGTATATTTAACGTATGCGTGTCCATAAGGAACAAGAAGATTTTATTCGTGTCTAAAAATTGTTCTTTTGCACACTTTCTAGAGTGAAATGATTTTTTAAATATTTTTTGGCCAACTTTTAACTTGTTGCATATTATATCGAATTTACTGTTTTGCACGACTTTTAACACTTAACTTAAAGGAACATTAAAGTATTCTAAAAATTTAAGAAAACATCTGATTTTTCAATTTTATCCATGTTTTTTCATAGCATTATAATAAAGGTTTTTACAAAGAAAATGCTGTCCAGAAATTTTTGGAAATAAAAATTTTGTTTCTGAACTTTTTTAATTGAAAATTTAAAGCTGTATTATAATTAAATTCACATAAGAAAACAATAAAAATTTCTTTCAGCTTCTTTGAAACACAAAAATGTTGTTAACCCAATTTCATATATTATATTTTTCTCAATATTTCGAGGTTATGAATGATACAAAGAAATGTTACAATTTCCTTCATTTTCTAATTTTTTTGCTATAGAAAATCTCCTTTTCCCATAAATGGTAAAAAATTATGGGTGTATCCGTTAATCACACTTCCACTCACCAATATCTATTGCGATCCTATAGATTTTTCGTCATTTCTTCGTCTTAAATTTTTGTCACCAGCCCCATACTAATAACAAATTTACAAATTTTCGACGCCAAAAGCGTTAGGCACTAGTCTAATGACTAAAAGGCAAAAAATAACAGTTTTCTGCTACAGATAAATATTCAATTGTTGTTCTGTTTAATGTTAAATCATAATACTTGAGGTAAATAGGATTTCTGATGCATTTCAATAAAGGAAGCGTCTCCGAATAGTCTCTAATTTCTCAAAGTTTCCTTGGACTTCCATCGTCTTGAAATAATTCATCTCATAACATTTCAATAGCTTTGGATCTGCTATCGTCATCAGATGAATGATGGGAAATTCAGATAATTCGTCGTATTTATGTCCTTAACCGGTCATGCTCATTGGGTCGCTTAACCCTGTCTCGTCCAATCAGCGTCGCCGTACCTGGTCTTTGGTTGTGGATGATGCGTAGCGGCAATGGCTCAAGAAGAGGTCTGCAAACGTTTTTAATTTGGACGCTGGACTCGCTGATTATATTCTCATTAGATATTATGTATACCGTCTATTCCTTGTCAATTACCATTGCCTGGGCTCAGTTGATGTTATGGTATTCATTCCAAGCGTGATTAGCTAACCCAGACTTTGTAGCTCTCCCCTTTAAGCAGCTGTGCGGTGCTCCTTAACCCTGGGATCCAGTGGTCGCTTAGTCTCCCCAATGTAGAGATTGTCACTTCTTGAGTCACTGCCGCTACGAATCACAACGAATGGCCAGGTACGGCGACGCTGACTGGACGAGACACGGGATTAATCCTGTAAGGGAGTACTTACGGCTCCAGTAATTACTGGAGGTAACGTTGCGCTGTTATTTTGCCTTGAACAAAGACTAATGACGACCTACTTTCATATGCATATCATAACGTCTACATGTCGCATAACATCAAATTGAGGTTGACATATTTCTTAATGAGAATGCCATCATCACTACCGTAAAAATGGAAACGAAGGCTTAGGGGGTGAAATAATAGAAAATCTTCAAAAGTGTTTGTGATATCTGAACATGAATCTGACTACCATTTCGTCATCATCCAAAAATAAAAACAGAGCAACAAATATTAAATTAAAGTTCTCCAAATTAATTTGAACTAGTAAAGAAAAAATCGGCGACCATTTTTAACTTAATATTTTTTTAGGGCTTAATTATGGTTCTACCTTATACAACAGGAGAATTCCCAAGGCTTCTTAAAACAATGAGAACGGTTTATGAAGATCAGGTCAATTCTGAAGTCTTTCATTGTAGTATAAACAAGGAACACACTGAGAATTGTGAAAAAAAGTGGAATTACTTTGTGATAATTTTGGGAATTATGTTTAGTTGGATTCTTGTAGCCGCATTCATTTTTTCGTTATATCACAGCAACATCTCGAGTTCTATTTTAAAGTGCACTGCCAGTTGCTATTTCGTTTTTTATTTTATATTATACCTTGGACTATTAATAATGTTGTGTGCTGAATTTTACACTCTTACCTGTGTCATATACTTCTGTGCTCTTACAGAGATCTTTCAATATAAATTGCTTGAATACACAGAGGTCAACTTATGCAAGGTTTATGAAAATTTTGGCATTATTGACTCAGGACAGGAACAAATGTTAATACACAAATATTTGAAAACATTTGCAATATTTCATAGAAGAGCAACAGAGTAAGCTATTATGTAACTTTAGAAAGTATCAAATTTTTTACCGTTAGAGTAATGAGTTTAATGGAAACTCGATATTTGTGTGTCTGCTATCAGCAACGTCATCAACATTGCTGTACTAAGTAGGTGATGGCAGTCCTTATTCTTGCTAAACTGTATCTGGACTAGTAAATAATAAGTTGCTGTGGTTGGCGGTGGAACTGGGGATAAAGGATGTTCGATAGTTGCTTACGCTACGTATTGTAACTGTTAAATACTGCAATAAATAAGTTAAATATGTTTTTAAGTTCCCTGACGTTGTGGTTTATACCAAACAGAAAATAATTAATTTAAAATCTATTAAAACATTCTCAGTTGATGTGCTTGCCAACTATTTTTGCCCATACACACTCCAAATGGTTTAACAGTTGGAAACTGGCTGCTATGTATTTAGAATATGAGGACATCAAGAAACGGTAGCGAAGAACCGGACTCGATTTTCATTATATAGTGAATGTTAGAATCTACACTACTGAGGTGTTCTAGAAAGAAGTCTAACATGAGGCCAAATGACAAAAGTAGCATCAACATATCTAAAGCCAGCAGGAATGTTATAAATTAGACCAGTTTAGGCCCTGGGATTCGATTTGTTCCATGAAAATGTTATCAAGCACTGGAGAAAGAGGTGAACCCATCGGGGACCCACGTACCTGTTTGAACAGAGTGTCTTGAAGTGAAGAATATGTGTTAGAAGATCAGTGCTGTACAAGTTTGATAATGAAGAAGAGACACTGTGTTTTGTTTTTAGAATATATAACATTTCTGAAATGGGGACATTGGTGAAAAGAGATACAACATTGAAGCTAACTAAGATATCATTTTCTGAAATTCTATAAGCGCCTAAAATATCTAGGAAGGAAGAAGAGTTCTTTATGTATGAGGATGCTTGTTCGGCTAGAGGTTGAAGGGATTTGGCTAATTATCACGCTAATTCTTGGGTCGGGGATTGTACCGAACTGACAATCGGCCTAAAACAACTATGTATATACGGATACTACTGACTGCGCCAATTTGTTATATCACACTTTCAAAATTTCTCTTCTTAAAAAAGATTTTATTTATAACGGGTGGGACATCTAACTTTTTTTTTGAAAATGCTATAAAAAAAACGTGTGAATATTTTTCAATTTGTTTTTTTTTATTCGAAAGTACAATCCTTCCGGTTATTTATGGAAAACAATTTCATTCAAATGGCTTCCACGACTGGCCTCACAGTAGCTAATTCTGCCGGTCCAATTTTTCAATACATTTTCTATTGTATGCGGCTGTATTTCGGCGATGCAAGCACGAATATTGTTTTTGAGAGCGTCAATTGTTTGTGAATTATCGGCACAACACTTGTCTTTAACAGCGCCCCACAAATTATAGTCCAGCGGTGTCAAATCGCAGCTTCTTGATGGCCAATTCACATCTCCAAAACGGCTAATTAAACGATTTTCAAATCGAGTGTGGCATAACTCAATTGTTGGGCGCGATGTGTGGCACGTGGCACCATCCTGTTGAAACCAGATGCCGTCCATGTCCAATTCATCAATTTCCGTGAAAAAAAAATCGTTCAACATGGCGCGGTAGCGTTCGCCATTCACAGTAACAGCTGCTCCTTCCTCATTTTCAAAGAAAAATGGGCCGATGATGCCGCCAGACCAAAATCCACACCAAACAGTCACTCTTTGGGAGTGCATTGGGTTCTCAACGACCACTTCATTTTCGGCAATTTTGTTTTTTAATATATCCACCGAGGTGGAAATGAGCTTCGTCCGAAAAGATGATTTTTCGGTAAAATTTCGGGTCTTCGTTCAAGTGCTCATGGGCCCATTTGGCGAAGCGATAGCGCATTGGATGGTCTGTTGGCTTCAACTCATGTACCAATTGAACTTTATACGGTGTCATTCCGAGGTCTTTATGCAAAATTCTCCTCAAAGAAGTGCGCGAAATGTGCAATTCTTCCGATCGATGACGAGTTGATGTGCTCGGAGTATCGGCCACACTTTGTGCTACAGCATCAATATTCCTCCGTGTACGCATAGTAGGAGCACGTTGACGTGTTGGTTTGTCAATGAGCAAACCAATTTCATGCACTTTTTTCACAAATTGTCTCACATACGGAGCGGACGGCGCTTCTTTTCGGCCCATAGAAGTACGGCATTTTTGCACACATTCGGCAACAACACAATCACTATGGAAATAATTTTTGAGTATTTCCCAACGTTGTTCAAGCGTATATCCAACCATTTTCGTTCACGGGAGACTTCAAACTAATTTTCTGTCAAAACAGATCTTACATAAATGTTACCGTGTTGAAAATGACCGCTAGTTCAAAAAAAAATGTTTGATGACCCACCCATTAGTTGCACAATTATTAACTTTTAATATAAAACTTGAAAATAACAATATAATATTTTATAACAATAAAAAGACAAAATGAATGTTAAACTAAGCTAGACAGAACTCTAAGTAATAATGAATGTTGATTTAAGGCAAATGTACAATTTATAACCTAAGAACGCTGACTAAGGTGTTGCAGCGCTTGCAGTTCTCACGGATGTTCGTCTGCAGGTAACTGGAGACGACACGTGTAATGCTGGGAACTTGCTGCTTGGTGTTTTCATATAATTTGATTGAATAACTTATATAACAACTCCCATCCATAATAAAAAGTTGATGCTGCAGCATCGACTTTTAAGAGAGGTTCTGCAATTCAATATCCTCGACAGGACTAATGAGGCTGTAGAGTTTTACCCTGGGCTTGTTGTAAAAACACAGTTTTGCACCCTAACACTAAACCTTTATTTTCAACACTCAACGCACGTTTCAACAACTCTAAGTTGTCATCTTCAGGAGTAAACCCAAACTAAATCTACATTGCAATTTTCTCTAATTTATACCTACCACTAAACTATTACTTAAGTATTAGTACAAGGGGTAAATCCTAAGTACCTGAATTCTAATTGACAGACTTCAAAAATAAGGCAGATTTTATATAATGCAAATATGTAAATTAGGATAATCCTAAATTACCTACCTACTTTTATGCTACATTATTAAGTAATGACATTTTAATACTTATTTTATGGATTCTTAGAAAGTAAACTATACAATGAACTGTATGGAATAGGACCCTTATTTGAATTCATTAGTTTATTATTTTTATAAATCATAATGCTTTCGTACGAGTCCAGTTCCCTAAAATTATTTACT
Source organism: Octodonta nipae (assembly GCA_034190945.1). Lineage (NCBI taxonomy): Eukaryota > Metazoa > Arthropoda > Insecta > Coleoptera > Chrysomelidae > Octodonta > Octodonta nipae. The sequence goes on along the minus strand of CM067221.1, from coordinate 33,439,829 downwards.
TGTTTAACTAATTTTAAAGAAGATAAATCTACAGAGTGGTTGTGTTCTAAAACATGATGTGCAACACTAGATTTATCCGCTCTTCAGTATTTCAAATGGGCAATATGCTCTTTGAAATGGGTACTGATAGATCTACGTGTCTGTCCATAATACTTTAAATCACAATCATTACATTTGATTTCATAAATACCGGACTTCTCGAAATCAGCAAGTTTATCTTTAGGATTGCTCAACAATTTCTGTAGGGTTGTAGTTGTTCTATACACCGCCTTCATACCAAGTTCTTTAAAAACTTTCTTAAAGCCCCTAGTATGACGACTGTACGGAACCGAGACAAACTTTTGTTCTTGTGACTCATTTCGAAAAGTTGACACTTCTTTCATTCGTAACCGAAGCCGTTTCTTCCTAATTAATTTATCTACAATATCTGTTGGATAACCATTACATGCAGCTATTTCTCTAATAGTTTTCTTTTCATTTTCAAACCTCTCTTTATTGAGAGGGAATGTCAACAACCGATGTACAAGGAAATTAATCCCCGCCATTTTATGTTGTTGACAGTGAAAAGACGTATTAGGTAAATATCTATATGTGCTAGTATCCTTCCTATAAACATCAAACTCTAACTTATCACTATCATTTCTTAAAACTAATACATCTAAAAATGGTAGAGTACCCTTTTGTTCCTGTTCATATGTAAATTTAATAGAAGCAAACCTATTGTTAAGATACATAACAAAATCATTAACATTGAGCTCATTATTATTAAATAAAGCAAATATGTCATCCACGTACCGTACCCTAGGAAAATACTGGGAGTCATTTTTTGCTTCAACTTCGAACCTGCCCATGAACAAGTTGGCAAGAAACGGTGACAAGGGGTTTCCCATTGCAGTTCCTTCCTTCTGCTCATAAAAGCAACCTCCAAACTGAAAACAATTTTGGCTCATACATAATTTTGTGAGGGAAATTAATTCATTAATTTCTGCCTCACAGAAAGAGTTTTGACGCAGTAAGTCCTCCAGGTACTTCATAGTTTGTGGAATGGGTACACTAGGAAATAAAGAACTAACATCAAACGACACCAAAATTTCTCCAGGTTGCAGCGAAACATTTTGTATAGATTGAATAAACTCTAAAGAATTCTTTATGCTAAAGTTTTGCTGTGGACAAGGTAAATTTTCGAATCGTTTTGTTAACCACTTCGCTAACTTATAAGATGGGGCGTCAATCGCTGAAACAATCGGACGTACTGTTTTTCCCGGTTTGTGAATTTTTGGAAGGCCATATAATTTCGGGATCGTTGGATTAGAAACATGTAGTCTTCGTTTCAGCTCAGGACTTACAATAGATTTGCATGCTTTAAGGACCTTGTTTACTTCTGATGTCATCTTAGATAAAGGGTTTCTAATTAATTTTGAATACGGACCGTTCGAAAATTAGGTTATCAATTCTATCAAAATATTCAGATTTGTCGAGGATCACTACTTTGTTACCTTTATCTGCTTTCAAGTAAAAAACGTCCCTGTTTCTCAATCGTTTAATAACTTTCTTTTGTGTGTTCTTTGTCGTGTGTTTATTAATAGATGATAAATTTTTTGTTAAATGATTTCGAACCTGTTCACGGACTAAACCTTTAGAATTGTCTGGTAAGTATTGAATTGAACTTTCAACACTCGCCACAACATCTTCAAGAGTTTTTTCATGTTCAGGAATGCCAAATTTTAAACCGTTATTTAATAATTCTAATTCTTCGTTACCAAAGGATTGAGATGAATGGTTTTCAACAATAGACGGAGTCGGAGTCACTTTTGTATGTAGATTTAGTTTGGGTTTACTCCTGAAGATGACAACTTAGAGTTGTTGAAACGTGCGTTGAGTGTTGAAAATAAAGGTTTGCTGTTAGGGTGCAAAACTGTGTTTTTACATTTGTGACACACCAAAGGTGCCACAGCTTTTCGATTAGAACCTGGGCTTGTTGGTTGATGGACCTGGTGGTGGTGCTGGATCGGCAGAAGGGCTGATCGTTGGGGGCTTCTGGAATTTCTTTCTGATGATGCTGATGGAAAGGTGGGCAATCACAATTACGGTTGTTGCTATTGATGATCGTAAACCAGGAGGTGTGTTTCTCCAAGAATGGTTGGTCTAGGAGCTTTTATAATTTCCTGGAGTATTGGCTAAGTTTATGGTTGGTGATATTCAGGTCTCTGGCATCCAATTCCTGTAGTCTCATGAGTTTTAACTTTGGAAGTTGACTAATGGTTGGCAGGATGTCGGAAAACTTGTAGGGAATGTTGACTGGATGACTCTTAAATGTGATGTTGTGAACGTTGTTGGTGGTCCTTCTGGCATGGACCCTGGTGTTACCGATGAAGGCATTGCAACTGGGTTGGATGGTCAATAGAGAATTTGTCGATATGGATTGGGTAACGACATCTTCTTCCTTGCACTTGATGTTGATGGGCAACTGTCCGGAAATCGAAATTAGCCAAAGGTTCGGGTCAATCTCTTGAATATTATATTCTTCGGCATATAATATTACAGGTTCACAAGTTGGTGGAAAAGCTGCTGGTTGTCGAAGAAGCTGTCCTTCACAAAGAGCTTCTCTGTCTATGGTGTGTGGAATAACTTTGGAACAGATCTTATGTTCTTTAGATAATGGCTTACAGTCATTCAGGTCTTCGAAAGATGCGTATAATAGCGAATCGTCATCTCTCGCGATATATTTTAATTTTGTTGGAAGAATATGGTGAAATCCTGTTCGATTATCCAAAACTGGGATAGGATACAGGCGGTAAAGTGTATAAGTTTCATGATTGACTAAGGGAATTTTACAAAAACAATTTTAGTATTGATATGAAAAGTTTCCAATTCTATTAGATCGATGTATCGAGCAACATTTGAGCTATAGTTTGGAAGTGGTAAGTTATTTTCATGAAGTGACTGTGATATTTTCTGAAGGGAATCGACCAAATCTACTGGGTTTATAATTGAACTATGTAAAATTTTTAGACGGGCGAAAGAGACTGCAGTTAATACATCGTTGAGAGTATCTTCAATGTATACGTAACTTTGCATTATGCTTTCACACAAATCCAAAAGACATTGGTTTGAAGTTCATAAAACGCAAGATCGTCTGTAATGAACACAATTGACTTCCTAATTGCTTTGATATTTTCCGAAAATATTTTTTCTTCGGACTGAAATTTTTGTATTGTGGTGTTAAGGTTCTTAATGACCGAAGTTGTTACTGATAATTGTCGTTCCATTAAGTTTTCAATTTGATGTTAGTCTTTAGTAATTTTGTTTATAGTCACTAAAGTATTCTACGTCTGTTGCATCTACGTTACCGGAAATAGATTTCCATATTGATTCCAGCCCGTTAATGATTCCGCGTTTCATTCTGTTGGTACTGTAAGTCTCAGTGTCAGCGAAAATTTCTGTATATTTGATGTTAACAGATTTTTATATTTGTTTCAGGAGGCTTACGTGAGTCTGTATTTTTGATTTGAAGATTTTAATGTTAGTTTTGTTGTCGTTAATAGTATCTCAAAGTCTGTTCAGTATATTGTCGTTTTTCAAAATAGCGTCTCGAAAGGAGTGTTCATTTCTCATTAGAAATTTTAATGGTGCCTTCTTCATGGAAGAAAACTCCTATAGTATTGTATTCAAAATAAGGTTTTAGTCTGTCAAAGTTAACTTTAGTTTTTTGGTTTGTTTGCAAATTTATGACGGTGGCAGAGTTCTTTCGTATTGCGGTAATTTCGAAGGGGCCGTTGAATTTCTTTTCAGCTTTGTTTTTGATTTGGGACTCTTTTACGTAGACTTTGTCGCCTACTTTGTAATCGAGTTGTTTAGTAGAAACGTGTTGGTCAAATCGCACTTTACATTTTTCTTTCTGTCTTTCGGTTTTAGCACGGGCGAATCTGTAATAATAGTCTAGTCTGTTATTAAGGTCTGGAAATAAGGTTTTCCTGATTGTAAAGGGTTTCTGGAGGCCTACTAGAAGTGTGCTCAAATATGAGTTCATAGGGCGTGAAACCGGTGGTTTTATTTTTCGTATTATTATAAAAGATGATGGCATAAGGGAGGACGTTAAATGGATGTTCGTCTGGATATTCCGCTGTATTTGGCCTTATCATTTCTGATAAGGTCACGTGAAATCTTTCAATAGAACCGTTTGACTCGGGATGTTGAACGCTGGAGAATGTCAGTTTTATCTCGTATAGTTGGCATAAATCCCGCATTAAGGTGTTATCAAATTCACGTCCATAGTCACAATTGATGCGAAGTGGAGTTCCGTAATGTTGAAAGAAAATCAGAAGGGTGTTTACGACAGTTGAAGCTGTTTTGTCGTTCATAGGGTAGGCTTGCGTAAATTTCGTGACTTCGTCCCTAATAGTCAGTGCATGATTTCTAGATGGATACTCGAAGATGTCAATGTTAATACGTTCAAAAGGAGTCTTGGGAGTTTTCGTAATTACAAAAGGTGCACTTAGGTTTTTCCTACAGAACTTTACCTTTTGACAAGTTTCGCAGGATTTGATGAATTGTTCTACAGTTTTAATTAAGCCGGTCCAATTGTATTTTTCCCTAATGCGTCTGATGGTTTCGTTAATGCCACGATGGAGGTTTTTTTTACCACAGTGGTATTGTTGAATTATTATAGGAATTTCGTCTTCGGTAGGAGTTGTAAAAATGTTTTGGCACATTTTGAGTTTGATTTCTTTGTCGGAGAGAATGAATGATGAAATTTCAAGAATAGAAAGTTCTATGTTATTTTCTATGCAGTATGTTTCGGAGTCGTTGAATTGATCTTGGTTGTTATAAATAATTTTGAAAAGATGTGAGACGACAGTTTCAGGGTCATAGGGCAAAGGTACAACTAAGTACTTTCTATGCCTGACAGTTTTACTGGCCATGATGTTAAGAGTGTCATTACTGAAATTAGGTTCTTCTTCAAAAAAGTCATCAATAATTTTGTCGTGTAAGTTGTTAGTTTTGCCAATAGAATGTAACTATGCGTTTGTGGGACTTGACTAGAAGTTGAGAATTGGATATTTCAATTTTAGAGTAATCGTCATTGTCAGAGTTTTCAGGTTGTTCGGATTCAGTTTCGTTGTTAGCGAAAATTTTGATTTTGGAAAGAAAATCAGCACATTGCTTGAAATGGTTGATTTTGATGCGAAAAAGAGCATCTGCGTTTTGGTTTACCTTGCCGGGCTTGTACTCAATCTTATAATTGTATTATCTAGCTTAAGGCGCCATCTGGCTAGACGATTGCCAGGATCTTTGATCGAAAATAGCCAAGTAAGCGGACGGTGGTCACACAGAAGTATAAACCTTCTCCCAAACCAAAAAGATAAGGTCTGTAGTGCTTAACAGCCCAAACTATGGCCAACAATTCTCGTTCGATGGTAGAATATCGTTTCTCTGCAGCACAGAGGGTACGAGAAGCGTATACAATAAGGAGATCTTTTCCCACAGGGCCTTGAGAAAGAACCGCTCCAATAGCAAAAGCACTAGCATCTGTAGTGAGCAGGAAGGGTTCTTCAAAGTTTAGATATATCAGGATTGGGAAGAGATCTTCACAAAATTTATTATGAAGCGTCTGTAATACCCAGCGAAACCAAGAAAAGATTTGATGTCTTTCGGAGTTTAGGGTTGCGGAAAGTTTTGAAACCTTTGAAGGGTTTGGTTTTACACCTTATTGTGGATAAGATGGCCATGATAAGCCACTTATTTACCAAGAAATTCGCACTTATCAGGTTGAATTTTTAGGTTGGACTTCCGAAGTCGTTTAAAAACTTCTGTCAACCGGGAAATATGTTCATGGATGGTCGGAGAGTAGACGATAATATCATTCATGTAGACAAGACAACGTTCATTCTGTATACCCAGAAGAATATTGTCCATGACCCTCTGAAAGGTAGAAGGTGCCTTTTTAAAACCAAATTGCATACGAACGAATTCGTAATGACCATTTCCGACAGAAAAGCCGATCTTAGGAATATCTTCCTCATGGATTTCCAACTGGTGGAACCCGGAAGCGAGATCCAGTGACGAAAAATATTGACACTTTCCAATTAGTCGAGAAGATCAGAGATATTTGGCAGAGGATATTTATCGTCTACAGTCAATTCATTTAATTTCCTGTAATCGATAACAACTCGCCACTTTTGTTTACCAGAAGCATCGAGCTTCTTGTTGACGACCCATACAGGGGATGACCAAGGAGATGGGGAGTGACTAATGATACATTGTTCAAGCATTTTTCAAATTTGGGTTTTCACTTCCTCTTTATGAACTTGAGGATATCTATATGATTTAGTGAAAACGGGCTTTGCGTTATTCGTATCAATCGAATGTTTAACCTCGTTAGCGAAAGTCAAGACGTCACCTTCAAGATCGAAAATGTCGTGAAATTCCAAACAAAGATCAGTGATTTGTTCGCGTTCTTCGTCATTTAGGTGTTCAGTTCTAATTTGTTGTCTAATAATCGAGTTTCTTTCTATATATTGGGAATCAGGATAGTCATCTGTATTGAAATTCAGAAGAGGGTGAGTTTTCTTGAGTGGTTCCAGTTTTAAATCCGAAAAGTTTACTGTTTTGGGCATCGCGTTAGCCTTGATTGTGGAAGTTAGAAATTCGCCATTTGCGTTAATGTGTACGAGTGCGTTTGGAAGTCATACTCTGTCAATTTCTTGAGTTGGTAAGATAGCGTCGATGTTAGAAAGATCGCATTTAAGTTTAAATATCTTTTCTGTTCGTGCGTCAATAGTTATTTTGTTTTGTGTGGGTGTTTGTGAGTTAGTATTTGGCTTAACATTGGGTGTGTCGGGTACATCAGTCAAGGGTTGATCGTTATCGGGAACTTTGTGTAAAGGGATGGTTTTAAAATTTGTTATTAGATGTTTAGATTTTAAGTCAACTATGCATTCATAGTGTTCAAGAAACTCTAATCCTAGTATGTCGTCAAACTCAATATCCAAATCGTATATAAAAACTGTATGTGGGTTACGTGGAGCGAATGGAATTATGTAGATTGTGAAATAGGGATTTTTCATGAGTAATACCTTGAATTGTTACCCTTTCAAGAGATCTTTGGGCAAAATTCTTTACAGTATTTTCGGTATCAATAAGGAATTTGAATTTAGAAGAAGCGTCAAGAATGTAATATAGATTTTTAGAGGAGGTTGTTCTAGGCTCGGAAGCACTAGAAGATCCTATTAATCCTGACAATTAAAAGGTTCGATAGGGGTATCGTGAAAAGTTTCTTCGAAGCCTGAATAATTTTGACTATCTTACTCATTGTCGTAAGTGTTGTTGTTAGCGGTATAGTAATCCGAATATTGTGAGTAAACATCATTTTGATGTTGATTGAAATGGTGTATCCTTTCAGGACGGTTATTTGGGTTATTCTGTATAACAGAAGGGCGAGAATAATTTGGGTTCATTTGAGACCTAAAAGAGGGTCTCTGGAAGTTTTGTGGACGAAACTGTGGTCCTTGTTGAACCGGGGGATTATTTGGGGGGAAGTTTGGCCTTGTTTGTTGGTTAGGTCCAACAGGATTTGGCCTATGATTTTGGTTGAATTGTTGAGAATCATTTTGATTTTTCAATCGGCAATTTGCGGCTATGTGGCCTAATCGACCACAATGAAGACACTTAAGAGGTTGTGTCGGCTTTCGTGCTTGGAAGTTGGGTTTGAGAGGAACAGATTTGTTCGTTTTCTGATCCTCGAAATAAGAAAGTTGAAGCTCTCTTCTAATCCGGGAATGTGTCTCTAGATGGTCTTTAGGATTACTGGCACGTATAATCTGACCTAAACGGGGTCCTAATCCCGTAAGAAGGGTGTTCATAACCATTGTATCTATTAGAGTGGTCTGGGCGTCTTTTGTTCTAGGCTAAGCCCAGCAGTTTTGTGGATGCAGGAGTGCATTTTCGCACTCAAAACTTGGAGACGATTCTAGAACGTTAATAGGGACTCCTTCAACAGTTGTTTTACACGTTGTAAGTCGTGAATAAGGAAAGAGAAATCACGAGAATCTCCAAAGTGTAGGGTCAAGAGTTGTTTGAATTCAAGGTACGATCCGGGATTCCTTGAATTAACTAACTGCGCCGCTTTCCCTTTTAGTTTGTTTCTGATATGTATCACTAACAAATACTTTTGGTCTGCCGTGGACATATTATATGCGCAATTACACGCGTCTATAAAGGTTCCTAAGGAAATTTGGTCGCCTTCAAGTTCGGGTATAACGGAAAATATTTCCGTTAACCAGTATCTTTCTGTTTCAGGGGTACCTGAATTTGGTGAAGCTTGTGCCATGTTTATCGATATAAATGAATTGGTTTTTTGCAATTTGCACAACAACAAAAATATTTTACAACTTTGACGCTGTCACTCGATACGTTTATTTGCCTACAACTTTCTTAAGTCATCAACGAGAAATTCTGATTTTTCTGATTTCATTAATTTTTACTTAACAACTAAACACGAAAGCTATTTTTTTGATATTTTAGACTTTTCCAATTACATTGATTTACCACACAAGAAAATCAGATCAAACAATTTATAGGTTTTGTTGTCATTGAATAATTATTTATTTGGACGATATAGGCTATAAGCAGGACCGTAGTAAAATTATTTACTCTGGTGATTATTTATTCTTTCAAAACGTAGTATAAAACTTAACATATGTATTGGTTTTCCAATGCTTTGTCGATATGTTAATAAAATAGTACAGGTTCTTGTCTAAAAAATAGTTGTTAAAGGGCCAGAGAAAACGAAACGTTGCCTTGTTGTGTATAGATATGTGTCAGAATACTTTTCCTTTTACCATTCTTTAAAATAAGTATTAGACGCAAAAACAAAAAAATACATTTTTGGTTTTCTTTGTTTAATACAAAACATCGCACGGCAAGAGATAGAGTGATTTTCTTTAAGTGGTCGAATGGGCTCTAAAATACGCAACTTTTTCTCCATTTAATCGTTTTTGTATCTCATACCGTTTCATAGACAGCAATGTTATCCGTTCATATATGGGATACCCTACATATATATACATTATATGTTACAACAGGAAATGACAGATAGAACTATTTTATTCTCAAATCAAAAGACACAGTTCACAATTGAAAAATTATATACTCTTTAGCTTACCAACGAAAATAATTTTAGTGCGGATTCACATACACAAACAAACCTATAAAAGACACCATATTGCATAAGGGCGAATATCAAATAAACCAAGTCTTTAGAAAATTCGGTATATGGAAAAATTCATGTAAATACTTCTTCAAACCTAGTAAAATCGAGGAACTCCTGATTTAAGCCTTTAAATCAGGCCTTTAAACCTTTAAGCCTTTAAAGGTTTAAAGCCCTTTAGAAATAGTTTGTTATCTAAACAAATAGAGTTAGTTTCTGTCTGTCTCGCTGGAGTATACAGTTATATAATGTAACTGGGAGTATGAACAATAGATCAAGGCCATTTTGATCATTTAAGAAATTTGCTAAGGCACAGTAATCAACAACCAAGCCGAGCCTGACATACTTAATATTATTTTTTATATGAAATCTACACTTATTTTTAAGCAAATTCCTTGGAGTGTGAATTATATGAGTTTTGCCGCCAGACTCATCCCAGAATAGCTTGAAGGCTTGAACTTTAAAGATGATATGACAAAATCTCTTCATCCATAAACTCCATAACACAATTGTAAATTATAACACTATAATAATACTTCTTTGATTTCTGGACGTGGATACAACATAATTAGTCAATAAAATTTAATGGAATGTATCTACTTTTGGTCACAAATGAATACATGTACCGATAGTTCATGACACATGAGGAAACCACAAAAACCGATGTTCAGTAAAATTGCTCCAAATTGCAAACTTTACTGAAGTATTTTCACAAAATATATGAATTTGTGGTTGCAAATGAATATTTGTAGTAGATAAGCAAAGAGAGTTCTGGGGCAGAAGTGGGCATAAAGGTAACCAGTCATCGAGTTCTCGCCGGGAGTTGCTGCCGAGCTGTTTGTAGTTGTTGTTTGGATAAGAAGAAGAAGCCATTGGGAAGAAGAAGACATTGGGGGTGTCGCAGAGGTGCGCGCCATCTGTTGTTAATAAATGAAAGCCATTGTATTGTGGGTTGCGTGTGTTGCAGAGGTGCGCGCCATCTGTTGTTAATAATTGAAAGCCATTGTATTGTGGGTTGTAGGGTGCACGCCATCTGTTGTTGGTTGTGGTGGTTAGATAGAAAAAAAGCTGCGCTAATGCGGTTAATCGAGATATGTTTATTTGAAAAGGTATTGCGCAAGAATGGCAACTCCTTCGAGTCTCTGATTTTGTCGGATGATTCAAGGCCAAGCGTGATAATTTTGAGACTTGGAAAATTTTTTAATGATGAATCAACATTTTGATGTTATGGTTTCTAGTAGCCTGCTAATAATTTTTAGAATAAAGTAACGAACGAGGTTCAAGATGAGCATAGTGTCTCACCAACTTCTGTTGAATGCAGATTGATAAAAATGACTTTACTTAAATCAAGCTTTAGAATATTCACATTAATTTTGAAAAATGTCTTGTATGTTAATATACCTTATGGAACCAAGGACATGGCTGTATGCCCTTCAGGGAACTGTTTGAACAGCTCCAACTATATATACATTGATGGATTGAGATAGATTAAACGATGGACGGTTGCATGTATATTTTGCTCGCATGTCAAACACATCAAAAAATTCCAAACTGAAGCTGATATTTTCTGATGACACTGAAGGTGACACTGATTAGATTGCAGCAGCATCTTGCCAAGATGAAAAAACTTTACTATTGCACAGCTCAATGACTATACGTGATATAAGAGGAGCTGCACAAAGTGCTGATTATTATTTGTGTAACATTCTCCACAATTACAATATTATTACTTAAATTAATTGTGAAATGTATAAGGAAATGAATGAATAATTAAAACACATAGTTATATACAATGTTTTATTTATGTAAAACACTATTCAGAAGCCAATAATAAACTACATCAACATATATTTGCACATCGTACTGGATCATTGCAGAGGCAGTGAAAAATGCGTGGAGAGTCAGAAGGTTCCAGTTCAACAGCACCTTTGAAATTATCCAGATTGATTAGGTGATAGTGTGATTCTCCATCTTGGTTTAGCAGTTTTCTTAAATTGTGAATTTTCAGCTCTTCAAATAACTTGATAAATAAAAATTCATATTTCTGATGGCCTCGTACATATATGTGCGTGCATTTGGTTAGGAAAATTCTCAAAATGTCGTTCATAGTATTCAAATCGTAGTGGCCGTCAGAGTAGTGGAGCCCATGTAGTCGTTTTTCCAAATATCGTACTTGCCTTTTGTCTGCTGCTGATAGATAGTTAAACGGTTTGAGTGGTTTAAACAAAAACACACCTGTGCGTTAACTTATCTTGATTACCAATTCTTTGGGAAGAAATTTTCCCTCGATTTCGAAACCTTGAATGTCGACAATTGCAATTTCCATGGTGAACCGTTGAAAAGCTGTACCGAAACTGATTTTCTAAACAGCTGAGTGATCTAATATAAGCTTCGAACAATTTCTCTGAGAGGGAGAAATTCCATTAGGCAATCGTGGATAATTATGCAGAAGGCTCGATGAAGAACCAATCGCTGAAACTAGTATGCATACCAATGATGATCATGATGATGATGAGGTGGAGAACGAAACCTTTTACGAGGATCCCGGTAATCTCTCTAAAGAAGCAATAGAGGACTACATGGATCAGTATCCTCCAGTTGCACACAACTATATCTATATGACAACATATATAGACTTACATATGATGCTGCAAGTTCCAAATGGTTTCTTGGGCAAAAGGAAATCAATTTCAGTCGTAGTACAGGTCACATTATCGTTGGTGGGCTACAGTTTCGAGGTACTCCAGGGCTATATCAATTAATATTTTACAAGTCACCTGATTATGCTCCCGATGATTTAGAAGCATACCGAAAAGTGTTGGTAATAATAAAGCCAATGTTTTCTCCTTTGACAAAGAAGCAACGTTTTGCTGTAACTGGTATGAAGTTAACTTACAATAACAAGCCAATGGAATACGTCTACTGGGATGATCCCAACGAATTGGTTGAACAGTTAAAACTACTGATTGCATCCAAGGAAGCAAGCAACACCTCTCACGACAACGAAATAATTGCCATTTTAAATGAAGCTAATATTATACGCGATAAATAAATTTCGGAATTGAAAGTGTATATTGTTCCTTATCCTATGGCAAACATGTCAGTTTCACGATGACTTTAAACAAGTTTGGGCGTAGTGCAACTAATGTCATCAGCATCACATAACCTACCTTTAATGAAAGTGCCGTTTTCCTTTACCACAGAGGGAAATATCGATGCTGAGAAGCTGAAAATTACCAATGTCGAAGTACCGACGAAGGCCATGGATGCCGCCAACAAGCAGTACGTTGATAACAAAATAGCAAACGGACTTCAACAACTACATAGTGATTTTCAAATAGCTTCCAGCAACTACACTGGTGAAGTTCAGCAAACCTTATATGTGTTTAAGCAAAACGAAAAGGTTAGCGAGGAACGTGGAGCTAAAAACTTTGCTGCAATGAATACTCGCATGTTGAAAACCGAACAAGCTATGGAAACCCAACTGCAAAATATGTCGCTTCTCATTTCAAAATTCAATACATTAGAAGCTCAGTTGAAATCTGCCCGGAAAGAATATAAGGAAACCATCACAAAATTTGAAGCCTCGTTTAATAACAACCGTATATCATAGGAAAAACGTATAATTGATCTGAAACTTTTTATGAAACAAGCTCCTAAAGGTGTTGATGCAGCAGAAGTATTAAATATTTTTCGAAAGGATAAGGCTAAAGATCTTTCTGATCTAACTGAACTTAGAGACAAAATGACAAAAGTAGTGCCTGATCTATACCGAGACATGCAAAAACTACATGAAGATATTGCAAATCAAATGTTGGAACAAAATCAAAAACTTGAAGCAATCGCAGACAGTATTTCTGCAATTAAAAAGCATCATTAGGGTCAATAAAAACATGCCTTTGTCTATTTTTAAGAAGTATACAAGATGGCTCCTATAGCGAAACATTCCAAAGAAAAAGTTTAAGTCGTTAAGGAACTGCATAGACCTGTGAGACGAAAGTTTCCTCGCCGACGTGTAATAATCAAAGGTTTCGATGACTCCTGGCAGTCTGACCTCGCACAAATGGATCTCTATGCAAAATCCAATCGTAATTTCAAGGTCTTCCTCGTGGTGATTGATTGCTTTTCAAAGTACGTGTGGACGAGACCGCTGAAAACGAAATCCGGTGAAGAGGTAACTCGTGCCTTTGAAAGTATTTTCAATGAAGGACGGCACCCGAAAAATCGGTAAACCGACCAGGGTAAGGAATACTACAATAGTTGCTTTCAGAAACTAATGAAGTCATACGGGATCAATCATTATAGTACATTTAGTGGACTGAAAGCCATAATAGTTGAATGAGTAAATAGAACGCTGAAAGAACGACCCTACAAGTACTTTAGTTTGAACGGCACCTACAAATGGATGGATATTCTACAGGAAATCGTTAAGGACTACAACCATCGAAAACATTCCAAGACAAAGATGAGACCTGTGGACATTAATACGAAAAACGCTCCAGATATTAAGTATACAATAACCTGAAAATTGTTTTCTGAATGTTATTTGTGGCATCTTCTAGTTTATTTTAGATTTTCTTGGGAATAATACCACATCAGAGTTCAAACTTGTGTATATTTTAATTTGAAACGTTTGGTTTTAAAATATACACAAGTTTGAACTCTGATGTGGTATTATTCCCAAGAAAATCTAAAATAAACCTGAAAATTGCTGGACCAAAAAAACTGAAAGTCGGAGATGTTGTGCGAATAAGTAAAACCAAACGTTTTTGATAAAGGTTACCTTCCTAGCTGGATTACGGAATTGTTTAAAATTACGCATGTTAAAATAACTAATCCAGTTACGTATATTTTGGAAGATATGTCTGGTACACCGATTCAAGGGAGCTTTTACGAAGAGGAATTGCAAAAGGCCGCCTATCCTGATGTGTATCTCGTTGAGAAAATTTTGCAACGAAACGGCAACAAGGTTAAAGTTCGATGGCTTGGGTTTGATTCGAGCCACGACAGTTGGATTGACACTGAAAACAGACTATAACTGCAAGGCCAATCATAAATTGATAATAAATTATCATAAATATAGACATGTGCTTGCATTTCAAAATGATGACTCAGGGTGAAAACATCACTGTAAAGTATTCGAAAAGTTTAAGCCAACATATCACCAAACTTAAACGATTACAGAAATATATCAAATTTTATTGTGAAAAACAACAAGTGATGCAACATTTTAAAGCCTTACATATATAATGATGGTGATGGGGAACAGAGGAGTTCTTAGCAACAAGAGATCTACTTTTCCATCTTGGCGTAGGAACACATAATTGAAATCAACCGCAATCAGGTAGTGCAAGGGGTACAACCATAAAATTGTGAAAATTCCCTACATATATATTTCCAGTCCCAGTTTACCTCTCGATGATTTGTGAAAATGAGTAGTATCAGCAGTTTTGAAACCATGGATAGTGATTATGGTAGTAATTCCTCTATCAATTACAGTGCGTACTTGGATAGAGTGTTACAAATGTATGATGAAGCTGCCAAAAAGGAAGACTATTACTTGCTGCATTCGAGATTTTCATTACTGAATTCAGAGTATGATGTTCAATGTGCACTCAGTCCTGCAAGATCCTATTCTCCAGTGGTTATCTTGCAAAAAACACCTGTAGCCGCTGGAACACCAACGAAAATTGTAATGACTATGTACGAGTGGGAAGATGTCACCATTGAGCTCAAGCTTCTGAAAACAAACTTTTTTGAAAATGCCACCCCTCCAGAGTTTGCTGCCCCAGTGACCTGCGGAGATTGTCTCCATCTATCCCAGATCCAGTATGAAGATGT
Organism: Octodonta nipae; assembly: GCA_034190945.1. NCBI lineage: Eukaryota > Metazoa > Arthropoda > Insecta > Coleoptera > Chrysomelidae > Octodonta > Octodonta nipae. The sequence continues at coordinate 33,424,780 of CM067221.1, read as the reverse complement.
GAAACAAGTGATGGTGATGAAAAACATTTGCGCACTATATTTGGATTATAGTGATGTGGTTGAACTCTTAGCTATTAACCCTATTATCTCAAGTAAAATAATTTGTTTGGAGCGCTTAAATTTCTGTACTTTTTATTATAAAATAATAGATGAAATTTGTTTATGGCCAAATTTACTAAAACGTTTACCGATTGAAAAATTGTTAAAAACATTTTGTTTAGATGACAGTTCTCCATTATGTATTGCATTAAAAGAACATATTTATTATTATAAAAACATTATTTTGCGAGATATTGACATTAGAAAAATTGAATAAATGCTTATAAATAAAAAAAAATTGTTTATTTCATCAGTTCTACACCATGGAGTGTCGAGAATACTTCCAATTATATGAAAATCAATTACGTACCTTTGAAAACTGGCCTTCCGACTTCCCTGCTGAAAAGTTAGCAAGAGTGGGTTTATCTACCGACAAGATGCAATAGAATCCGATGGCAGCTTAAATGACGCTGTTGAATGCCCATTTTGTGATACACGTGGTTTCAACTGGGAAGATGGTGATGACCCTGTTGCCGATCATCTGGACTGGAATCCATATTGTCGCTTTTTAGATTTTGATGACACTTACCACATCACCAGACCTGTCAGACATAAAAGCAAAGTGACATTTGCGAGCAGACTTGAGACGTTTAAAGACTGGCCTATTGCCTTGTGAAGCAGACACCCACCGAGCTTGCCAACGCCGGCTTCTTTTACACGGGCTACGGTGACAGGATCACTTCTCATTGCTGTGGCTTAGAGCTCAAGAATCTCTTACCTTATGATGATATTACAGAGCTTCACAAAAAGGGATCAGCTAAATGTTTATTGCTTAGAGATTGCCCACGAAATCCCCACACTGACTCTAATAATAATACTTGTAAAATTTGCTTAACTAATGAAATGTCAATTGTTTTTATGCCATGCAGACACTTTGCTAGTTGCTTTGATTATTCACTGAAAATAGATCATTGCTGCATATGTAGATGGAAAATTGCAGGTTATTTAAAAATATATGTATGCTAAAAATAAAAAAAACAAAGTTACCAATATGCTGTTTTATTTAAAATAAATAAACATAGACTAATAACATAACTACATCAAATATTACTTATACATATATCTTGAAAGTAAAAATGAATTTAGAGGCTGTAGTGGCCCCAGGGTAAAGTATCATATGAGTCTTTTAACAGATAGCGCTTGTCATCAAAAGGACTGAGGGCGATTTTTGTCTGCTCTACACTAAATATGTTATGAGGATATGATCTAATACAGCGTTGGGAAGCAATAGTTTGCTTGTTTTCTTGCAAACAAAAGAGGTAATCATCAAACGTAATACTATTTTTAATTACATTGTATTTTACACCTTTTGACTTTTTGATGCATTTTTCCCCTAGGATTAGGTAGGTGTACATTTTCGAACGGAGGCCTACAAAATGTGAAATAATGTTGCCTTTAGCCTCATCCTTCATTAAACCAAGCACCTTTTTATAACTAGTGGGATGTTGTAGATATTATCGGGGGGATAGTCTGATGTGTCGAAACGATGGAGATTGGGTTTGACGAGCTCCTCATATATATCATCAGAAATTATCTCAAGCAAAAATGAATCAGTATCGATGTATAGAAGTTTGACTAGATGACGAGGGTACTTTTTATAAATGAAATCATAGAGGAAGTCATACATTAGGATTTTATAAGTTTCAGAATTGCGCACCCGATATACAAAGGTTTATTGAAGAGCAAATCAGTTTTGGTTAACTCAATTACCATCAACTCATCATCGAATATGGTGCGACTGTGAAATTTTGGAGAAGCAATAAGAGTTTTAGCACCGTATCGACCTTCCCAATGGTTGACTAGTTTAACAATACGATGCTTTCGAATATTCTCCATAGTTTTTCCGAACACTGCGTTATTCATCAATTTGAACAAATTCTTCTTAAAATCATTAGCCTGAGCTCTTAGGGAAGTATTTAGATCGATATAGGACTTGAGCCGCGGAGACTGTTTGAATTTCAACACCCGGTGAATGTGTTTGAGAATGATACCATTCTCAAGAGCTTGTTTCAGATTTCTATAGTGAATAATATATTTCTCCTTTTCATGCAAGGTAGTCATGAGTTTGGGGAGTTTCGAGCCGGGAGGGGTGCGGCACTCCGGAGAGAAGGGAAGGTCTTTATGATGCATGCATGCAAATGCTTGGGATACTCCAGATCAACTTCCAAAAAATAACCAATGTCTGAATCATCGGGAATTTGAGTGTCAAAGTCAACCCTTACCTCGTAGGGTAAGGGTTGACTTTGACTATATCCATATAAGTTATTAGCGTCTACGTGGTAAATGAATTTGAAGTGTTTACTAGGAGTATAATTGGGCATATACTTGTTATTCTCCTCGGAAAATCTATTAGAACATTGGGAAAAACCTCCACGTATTCCAGGTTCAATGAACATCAGCATGTCAACATTTTGAAGAATTTCCAATTGGCAACTTGTGTACTTAAGCATACACTGCCAAGAATAGCCAGGTAGAGTGTAACAATGGGCTGGATCGGAGCCATATGTTTGATGGGCCCTATCACGGAAATTTTCAATCACGTCAGTTAAAAGAAGAATGTCCACTTTCATGTAGAACTCCATTTAATTGGGAATGGTTTGGCATTCAAAGGAATCCCATACTTTTTTAGCATGTTCGTAATCAGCTTGAGAAACGTTCTGGTCATTCAATTTATTATAAAAATTCTCTATAGACGGTAATTGGGTTTCACTTAATTTTTCCAACGAATCAACATAATCATAAGGAAAGATTCCCTTCCGTTTTAGCATCTTTAGTTTCGCTAACGATACATGATTGAAGATTGAAGTTAAATTAACAAATTGATCGGATTTTAAAGTGGATGCCAGCTCATCCAAAGACGATCCCAGAAATCTAAATGAGTCGATAAATCTAAATTTTATTTTGGTGTCCTTATCATGTTTAGTAAAGGCAATATACTTCTCTTTATTGAGTGAAAGAAGAGTTATTTGATCATGCTTGGCGAGATCCCTAATTATAAAGTGGGAGTCGTATCCACTTAGGTTCTGGAACACTACTGGAACTATGAAGGACTCTCGGTACCTGAGGTTACAAGAATAATGTGAGTAGCCTCTAAATGCCCCGGAAAGGTGAGAGTGCTCTATAACGATTTTATCTTGAGGTAAAAAGGCTTCTCACAGATATGGCATGCGCTAGATGCATCTTTGAAACTAACCTCCAGATTAAGAGGTACATCTGTTAGTTTGGACTGCACGAACTTTGCCAAGTTTGCCATTTCACTGGTGAACCACTCCATACAGTTAGAGCTTGTGAAGCTCCTATAGTACGAGAAAGAGTCATCATAGGAACATTTGAAATAATAACCAGCACATATGGCTGAATGCTGCAGATATTTATGAGTTTTGGTAGAAGTAGTATCGGAAATTGGTAAAAGTTTCGACTCAAAATCTGCATAAACAATAAAAGGAAGCCTTTCCTTGAATGAAAAATTATTAAACTCAACTACCGTTTTCTTAGGAAAAGATATTTTGCAATTATTTACATTTTTACAATATTCAATGTGGCTGTCAAGGCTTTTGGAGTCACTAAAATAATTTAGACAACGGTCACATATTAATTTTTTACCATTATGCTTGCTAAGTTGATTTGAAACAAGACGTGATAAATTTTTAATTAGACAAAAAAGATATTTTATTTCCTCGTCATTTACTGTTAATTTTACATTTTCGAAATCATTGACTTTAGGAACATATTTATTTTGAATCATTAAGAGATTGACATGTTGGTCTAATTTACATTTAGTGATTCGAGCTGGAACTGTTTGATAATACTCATTATCTTTTGTTTTTATCAATTCTAAGACATATACATTAATAGAAATATGTTTGAGAAACTTAATAATTTAGTGTAAAGTCATAGGAAATGTCAAACCAGTTAGATTTAATACAGTAGATGGCTCGGGGTAAGCTGATGTTCTATAAGATTTTTTGGCTGTAGGGTACAAATGAGCAATAACGCTGTATAAAAAACAAAGATCATCATCATAGTTCTTAATATTAATTACAGCATGTTTCTTAGAAATTGATTCTGATAATCTTATGAAAGATGAGGCTCCATTTCCAATTTCAAATTTATTTATGTTTATTTCTAAGTTTAGAACTTTGTACAAACTCCAACCTGATGCCTTTTCCTCAAATTCCTCTAATTTACGTAAAATTTTGTTCCGAATGTGTTCATCGAACTACCCATTCAAATCTGTACCCCTATCTATTATCGCGTTTTTTGTATTAAAATATTTATATTTCATAATTTCCTCCATTCCAAATTTCTTTATGAATTCACCACAAAAGGTGGTATTTACTTTAAGAGTAGGCATTGTTTTCAAAGTATTATTTATGCGCGCCTTAAAAAGGAAAAATGCATCATCTAAAAATTTAAAAATATTGATATGAATGAGATTAATGATTACTCCTGTTCGAACACGTGAGCGAAACGCTGATTCTATATCATACCATTTAACGCGATCACTTCTTTTTGACTTCTCACCAATTCCCCCACCCCTTTTGATGTTAGAATCATTTTTCAAATCATTTCTAAATCTTTCTTTTTGTATGGCTAATTTGAGATTGAAGCTTATTCAAAGTTCCTATATGTAAATCTGATCCCCGAATTATTACATAAAATTAATTGTTTTTTAATTAATTTCAACCAATTAGATATTTGCTCTGGAGAGCAACGTTTCTTTGAGAAAATGATATTTGATGCTAATCCAAACTTGTTAATAATGTCGGTGCTAATATTTGCAATAGCCTCTGAATTCATTTTGACTCTTATAACAATATAATAAAATATTATAAACGTGAGAAATATCAATTGAATATTAACAGTAAAAGTATAAATGAAGCATGCAAAATTTATAATAAAACCTTTTTATGTTCAATCCACAGAAATTTGAAACAGAACTCGGGGTTGTAGTTTGCCTCCAAGTTTCTGCAGCCCGATGAATTCGATGTGAAACTTTCCACGGCCAAATTTGTCTATGTATGGTTTATATTCCTGAGTGACCTGTTTCGCCAGGAAGGTTACGTGGTCTTCTAATTCAAGTAAGATGGTTTCATCATATCTTGGGTTGACCTGTTTGGCTGCCACAATTCGATATTTCTGGTTAAGCTGCAAGACTTGAATTTTTATTGCCGGCTTGTTGTCAATCTCTGCGGAGGAAACTGCATTAAGTTCTTTTAAAAAAATCCATTTTCTATAACAAAAATACAATACTATAAACTTGGTTGCGTCTAAACTCTAATAATTTTTGAAAGACTGACACAACATATTGGAAGCAAATTACCAAACATTTAGAAATAGAACATTGAAACTTTTAAGAATAGCAGACAGAAACTACTTGATTCGAAAAACAAAACTATAAATTTATAATGAATCTAAAAACTCGTAATAATTTTTGAAAGACACAAAAAATCAACTCAAAAATACAAACAAAATAATGTTTAGCGACTAGAGATTTCTTTCAAGACAGCAAAACCTATTTAAAAATTAAAAAAATATAATAAAAATAATAGATAACTTACCAGAAATAGTTTTCACTGCACAAACACTTAGTTTCACGGTGCAACACTGTTTTCAATTGATTTCAGCGCAGTCAGGACGTCGTATTTAAACCGTTTCGCAGGGTACGAATGTACGCAAAACAAGTCCTCTCTCACTCTCCCAACGACCGTGATAACCACATTCCGGCAAGATCCGCTTCTTGGGAGTAGTTCTCGAGAATTTACAATCACGAAACGCGATTCCAACCGTGACGTCAACCGTTTACAAGCCATTACTTGCAAAAATCGTGAATCCAGCCGGCTGACCTTGATGGGATACCAATGCTAATGACCCCTGTGTGTATTTTTACATACATTACCAAACAATACACACATTATTCATACATACACATGAAATAAATAACCTTGACTATGATCGCAGTCTCTTGACCCCATACCGAGCACCTTGATCTTTGCAAAAACAAGTCTGTACTCGTAAAAATCGCAATATTTGCAAAAATCGTGAATACAGCCGGCTGACCTTGGTGGGATACCAATGCTAATGACCCTTGTTCATAGGCGGGCGGATGGAAATTTCACAAACGATTAAATTTTATTCAATGAAAATTAACGTTTTCGCATTTTTCTCCCTTAACACTACAACCAAATTTATGGAACTCAGACAACTACTCAATAGACACCGGACGTTCTCGCGCATGCAGGCTTAAGCAAACGATTTTAAATTTTTTTACAGACAACAAAATACCATATCCCCCATCCAGCCCCCAAATATCCAACCGAACAGCGCCCAAAAACACGCGCCCGCGCAACGGGCATATACTATACCTTTTCAAATAAACATTTTTCGATTAACCGCATTAGCGCAGCTCAGTGGACACCTGACTTTGTAATCAGGCAAGCAGCGTTCGATACCCGGCCAAGCTTTTTTTCTTTCTAACCACTACAACCAACAACAAATGGCGTGCACCCTGCAACCCACAATACAATGGCTTTCATTTATTAACAACAGACGGCGCGCACCTCTGCGACACACCCAAATGTCTTTCGCGCACCCCTACGACCACCCCCAATGTCTTCTTCTTCCCAATGGCTTCTTCTTCTTATCCAAACAACAACTACCAATAGCTCGGCAGCAGCTCCCGGCGAGAACTAGATGACTGGTTACCTTTATGCCCACTTCCGCCCCAGAACTCTCTTTGCTTATCTACTATTTGTACCGATAGATCTCATAACATTTTAGGAAACTACCAAAATCCATGTTCTCTAAAGTGTGGATATATCTGGTTTTGAATGCGAGTCCTTATTTATAACTGTAAGTAAGAGTAGATCAACAATACTACTATGAAATTAAAGTATTGTTCTATACTTCGTGGGTTCAATTTAAAAATTATAACAACTAATATTTACTTTCACTTTTCTAGAACTTTATTTACATTTAAAACAGCTGATTCACAATACATTTTCATATAAGCTAGTCGTCGCGGTATATGTCCTGGCGATCGTGGCGTTCTTCTTTTATATCACCAGCGTAGAATTCTCCAGTAGAAATCAACATCGTTCCTTCCGCTGCCGAGCCTTTTCGAGAATCGTATTTTTTTATCTTGAAGCGTTTGTTGTCGTGCTGAAATGACACAGGGTCGGCTTTGGGTAAATTTCGTAACACTGCCCCCCCTTTAATTCTGATCGTCCCGATCAGAAACATCCCCTCCATGGTAGGGAGCGAGTCGATCTAAGTGAACCACCTTCAATTTAGCCTTGGGGTTTCGACGGATCCGGTAGACGACATCATTCAGCCTCTTGACCACTTCGTATGGACCATCCCAGGCGGGTGTAAGCTTTGGGGATTTACCCTTGCTCCGTTGGGGGTTGTACAGCCAGACTTTGTCCCTCTCCTGGAACCCGGCTGAATTGGCCTTGAGGTCGTATCGCGTCTTCATCCGGTCACTGGTGGCCAACATCTGCGTTCGGGCTAAGTCGTGTATTGCCAGCATGTTATGTCGGAGCTGGTCGGCATAATCGTCGATGTCTTGGGGAGGTTCTTCGGGGGAGCCAAATGCCAAGTCGCATGGTAATCGCAGCTCCTTTCCGAATAAGACCCTGGCTGGGGTCAGGCCTGTAGTATTATGTACAGCAGAGCGATATGACAACAGGAATAGGGGAATATGCTCATCCCAATCACGCTGGTTATTGCTGACGACCTTGGATAGGTGTTGTTCCAAGGTCCGGTTGAATCTTTCCACCATTCCGTCTGACTGTGGGTGTAATGGTGTTGTTCTCGTTTTCCTGATCCCCAACATCGTGCAGACCTTCTGGAATACATTCGATTCGAAGTTACGCCCCTGGTCTGAATGTAATTCCATCGGGACGCCAAACCTGCTGAATAGTTGTTCTACTAGCACCGTCGCTACCGTGGTTGCCTCTTGGTTGGGTATCGCATATGCCTCAGGCCATTTGCTGAAGTAATCCATTGCGACCAGAATGTATTTGTTCCCCCTCTCAGACTCGGGAAACGGACCGGCGACATCGATGGCAATTCTCTCAAATGGGACGCCCACATTGTACTGCTGCATTCTGCCCTTGGTCCGGGTTTTCGGACCCTTACTGGCGGCACATGTGGCACATTTGCGGCACCAAGCTCTGACGTCTTCGAAGTAATTCACCCAGTAGTACCGCTGGCGAACTTTGTCTAGGGTTTTATTCATGCCCAGGTGGCCTCCGGTAATTCCATCATGTACTTCGGTCAGGATGGCTGGTACCTTTTTCTTCGGAACTACCAGTTGGGACTTGGTTTCTCGTCCATCAGCGCTTTCCCAAACTCGCTTGAGCATTCCATTGTCTACTCTTAGAGAGTCCCACTGAGCCCATAACGATTTCAGCATGCCGGAGTATCTAGCTACCTCGTTCCATCGTGGCCTGGGTGCCCCTCTCATTTTGAGTGACAAGATTGGTTCGATGTCTGGATCAGCCATTTGGTCCTGGATGCACTTTCCGTTGTCCAGTCTTCATTGGCCTGCACTCGGATCTGCCTGATGGAGATACCCTCTCGCTGTTCCGTCTTCAGACAATGCTTGCATTCCGCTCTACAGGGTCTTCTGGATAGGGCGTCGGCATTATTGTGCAACCGGCCGGCACGGTGTTCCACCTTGAAGTTGTATTGCTGTAATTTCTCCATTCATCTGGCCAGTTGTCCTTCCGGTGTCTTCATGTCCAGCAGCCATTTGAGTGCGGCATGATCTGTTCGGATTAAGAAATGGCGACCATACAGGTATTTATGGAAATGGTCCACAGCCCTTATTATTGCAAGAAGTTCTTTTCTGGTGACGCAATAATTTCTTTCTGGCTTCGAGAATCCACGGCTGTAGTACTCGATCACCCTCTCTTCACCATCTTGCACCTGGGATAGGACGGCCCCCAAACCTGTGTTGCTGGCGTCGGTGTCTAAGATGAACTTGCCGGACTGTGTAGGAAAGGCTAGGATTGGGCTGGAACATAGTGCTGCCTTCAGTCGCCTGAATGATGTTTCGCAATCCTGATTCCAATGGAAGGTCTCTTTATCAGTGGTCTGCCGATGTAGAGGGGCGGCGATGGTGGCAAATCCCTCAACAAAACGCCGGTAGTATGAACATAGGCCCAAGAAGCTTCGGAGTTCATGTTTGTCTCTTGGAACTGGCCAATCGCGGATGGCTTCTATCTTGTCTTCGTTGGTGCGGATTCCTGACTCGGACACTACGTGGCCCAAAAACTCTACTTCTTTTTGAAACAGGGAACACTTCTTCGGATTGAGTCTCAACTGGGCATTATTAATTCTGGAGAATACTTTGCCCAGGTTCTTCAGATGGTCGTCGAATGTCTGGCCCATGACTAGAATGTCGTCGAGGTATACTAAGCACGTCCTCCATGTTAGCCCGCTCAGTACATACTCCATTAGTCTTTCAAATGTAGCGGGTGCATTACATAACCCAAAGGGCATGACCGTGAACTGAAACAGCCCTTTACTGGTGGAGAACGCTGTCTTTTCTCTGTCGTTTGCGTGTAGACCAACCTGCCAATATCCACTTTTTAGGTCTAGTGTGGAGAACCAACGGGAGCCTGCTAGTGTGGTCAAAGTGTCATCGATTCGGGGTAGTGGATAGCTGTCTTTCTTCGTGACGTCATTGAGCTTTCTGTAATCCACGCAAAATCGGGTGGTTCCATCCTTCTTTTTAACTAGCACGACGGGAGCAGACCATGGGCTGATGGATGGCTCGATAACTCCATTTTGTAACATGGACTCGATGTTTTCCTCGACTGCCTGTTGTTGCCCCAATGGTAGTCGCCTAGGTGGTATTCTGATGGGTTGAGCCTTTCCGGTATCTATTCGATGCTGGATGATGTTGGTGCGACCGGTGGTTCCATTTTTACTGTTAAAAATTTGCCAGTGTTTTGTGATAAATTGCTTGGCTTTCTTCTGGTTCTCTGGTGTCAAGTGTGTCAAGTTGTCAGCAAACTGTTGTAGGAACTCTTTATCGGGCCCTGTCTCCTTCACCGACGTCTGGTACTCTTCTTCGCAATTGATGATGGTGTCTACTGGCTCGAAACAAGCTATCTCTTGACCATTGGTAATTCTGATGTCGTTGTTGGACAAATTCAGGACTCTGATTGGTATATCTCGTCCGGTTTTAACTATAGCCCGTCCAACCAAGCAGTCATGAGCTGAGTGTACGGGCTCCACCATTCCAACGCAGCTCCCAGGATTGCTGTCTAGCTGCCCATGAATAATCTGTTCCGTTCGACCGGGAATTCTAGCTGAAGACTTTGCCACAATTTTTATAGGGGTGACTGATGTGTTGACGGGCATTGTCAATACAAATTCTTCATTTAGGAACCGAAGAACATCATATCTCGGGTCGAACATAAATCCATGCTGGCTAATTAGGTCCATTCCCAGTATAAAATCGTCCTCAATATTCGCTACCAGGACCCTATGCCGGACCATGTTGTCCCCTATCTGTAGCACGACATCTGCCTCACCCTGTATTGACATGGACTCGCCGGTGACTGTTCTGAGCTGTATGTTATTGGTAACTGGCCGAATTTCTGATGCTCTCAAAACCCTGGATTTGGCAATGGACACAGCGGCGCCGGTGTCGATGGTGATGGTAATTGCTCGCCCGTTGATGGTGCCTCTGATGACTAGGCTGCCGATATCTCGGCAAAATCCCCGGATGGATACTGTCCTGGGGGCTGGTGGATGGTGAGTCAGCATTCGCCCCCTTATGCTGACTGGTTGGAGTTTCCCTGGTTGGTAAGGTCGGTTTGTTGACTACCCCTGGTTGGTGATCGTTCCGGTAGCCTTACTCGGCAGTCACGTTGGAAGTGCCCTGTCCGTCCACAGCGGTAACATGCCCCTCTGGTGCCAGTTCTTTGTGACCGGTCTAATATTTTGTTCAGACCAGCCAGCAGCGCTTGAAATGGTGACTCTGACTCTTCCTGGTTGAAGGAAACTGCTCGGACCCTCGGCTTGGACATGTTCATGACGGCCTCTACTTCCAAAGCCCGAAGTAGAGCTTCATTACTCTTCTTGACGCCACTCAGTCTTAAATTTCTTTGAACTTCCAGATCTCTGATGCCGTTTATGAAACTCTGTGTGGCCAACTGGTCTTTCGTTTCCTCTGGCAGGTCTGGGTAGGACAAGTGTACTAACCGTCTAATCTCTGCTTCGAATTCTTGAAGGCTTTCACCGGATCTTTGCGTTTTTCCACAGAGTTGGACTTGGTATACCTGGCTCAAGGATTGATTGTCGTAGCGTTTGTCTAGGATAGCGATGATCTTGTCGAAATTGCCTTGTTCATCGACTGGAATGCTTTGGAGGAGTTCTAGGGCCGGACCTCTTAACGAAATTACCAGAGCAGTAGATTTTTCGTGATTATCCCATCCATTAGCTGTAGCCACAGCCTCAAATTGCCGTTTATACATGGGCCAAGATGAACTGCCATCGAATGTGGGTGGTTTGCTAACGGAACCTTTGGTACTCACGGTGTGCTGGTATTTCCCTCTCTGCAAATCTTGTTGCAATTTTTTAATTGCTGTTTCCACTTTATCTTGTACTTCACTGTGTACTGCGTCTTTAATTGAACTGATTTCAGCTTTTACCTGGCTTTGGATAGCACTTATTTCAAATTTCACCTGGTTCTGGACGGAATCGATGTCATCTACTTTGATTTCAAGAGTCTCCACATTACTTTTTAGGGTCTTTATGTCGTCGTTTATTTCTTTTATATCTGATTCAACAATTTGCATTCTTTCATTAACTGTTTCATTAACTTGCGATACTATTTGCATTAATTGTTCAAATTGCAATTGTCTTTTTTCTTCCGTTTTACCTTGTTTTTCTTCAAATTTCGAGAATAATCCTTCAATTAAATTTTGTTGTTTTTCTTCCATCGTGGAAACAAGATTTTGTTGTTCGCTTTTCATCGTAGTGACAAGATTTTCTAATTCAACTTTAAGTTTATCATCAAAAGATTTCACTAACCTTTGTTGAATTTCTTCTTGATGTTGTTTCTCCTTCTTGTCACGTTTTTCTAGAATCTGTGCAATTTTTTCGTCTATCTTTTCCATACTACGAGTTTCCATAAATCAATTTAGGATGTTAACTGCACTAATCCTTCACTTCTAACACCAAATGTTCTATACTTCGTGGGTTCAATTTAAAAATTATAACAACTAATATTTACTTTCACTTTTCTAGAACTTTATTTACATTTAAAACAGCTGATTCACAATACATTTTCATATAAGCTAGTCGTCGCGGTATATGTCCTGGCGATCGTGGCGTTCTTCTTTTATATCACCAGCGTAGAATTCTCCAGTAGAAATCAACATCGTTCCTTCCGCTGCCGAGCCTTTTCGAGAATCGTATTTTTTTATCTTGAAGCGTTTGTTGTCGTGCTGAAATGACACAGGGTCGGCTTTGGGTAAATTTCGTAACAGTATATTGATTAATAAAACCGAAAGAATGGAATATTTTAGACAGAATGGGAGGAAACTAAAAATTAGAGAAAAGGGGCTTGGAGGAAAATATAAAAAAAAACAGAAATATTATATCAAAAGTTTAAAGAAAGAACAAATATATCAACCACCAAAACACAAACATATTAACATATGACTATCTAAGGAATAAAGCCTGGAGACCAAGAGAAATTGAAGTATGACATTGTTACAGACTTAGGATCAAAATATCCTTTAAATTGTACACTCACAGTCAAAACTACATATAATAATAGCAATTATGTTTCCAATATGACTTTCTTATTTACATGCAAAACTATGCTTTATATACTTAGGCATATAAATAAGAGAAAATACTATACTTTTGTTCTTTTGCTCTTTTGAATTCTGTTTAAAATTTTCAGATTCCTCATTTGTAAGGTAACATGTGTAGAATATTTTTTCGCTGAAAATACGTAACACTGCCTCATGTATGTTTGTTCGTCCTATTCTGTCACATCTGTATCTTGGGATGATGTTAGGAGTAAACTTTGATGACTTGCTCTTGCTTCTTTGAGAGTTCTATGACTAGATTCTCTCTCTTCTTGGAGAACCTGCAAGATTAACTTTTAAAACATATTAACTTTTCATCCTTCATCTGCTGGTCTCAATCAAGATGATTTGCTTGAACAACTTGGGATAGGTGTTGTTCCAAGGTTTTATTGAATTGCTCTGTCATTGTAATGGAGTGAAGAGGAGGTTGCCGTATTCTTAATAATTCAAGGTACCAAGTCTTCTGAATCAGTTCACAGTTCAGGCCCAGGTCTAAAGTAGTTGTTAACGACGACAATATATTTAATTATATCCTTGGTTGCAGTTCTTGGATCCTAGCTGGCTGCACATGTGTTACTTTTAGTAATGATTTATTGTAAACACTTGACTGGCGACACTAAAATAATACTTACGCGTCCAGAGTCTAAATGGGGTAAAGAATTTGCATTTTCTGGTCAAACAATTTTAGAAATATTTAAATATTTGATCTGTAAATGCATAACTTTCAGCAAGGTAATCATACCTTGGTTTTCTGACCAGATGTCCGAATGCCAGTCCCGTGGACTTGTTAAGTGAAGCCACATAAAAAGGCGTTTTTCTTTAATCAGTAAAGATGTAGAGAAGCTAACAAGAATTATATTTGGAATAGTACACGAATAAATGATCTAAAATTTAGAGTTGCGCTAAAAGAATGAAATGAAGCCGTTCCCTACATTTCGGAAATTATTAAGTATTATCAAACCTGCAGTGGTTGCAGCTTTAAAGACTCAGAGAATGTGAAAATAAAGAACATTTCCGTGAATTACATCAATGATCTGCCAAATATGTTCATACTATAAATATTCTTAAATGTAAATAACAATTATTTTGCCGCATGTTTAAGGTTTTTCTGTCAGTCAGTCAGTTAGAAATTGGGAACAATGTGTACTAAAGGCAATTTCGAAAAATTGCCCCGATTACAGATTATCTGTACAGTAAATTTTTCTTGCAATTATTCTGAAAGAAAGTGATTATCATAATATGATCAACAGTCATTTCAAAACTAGCCACCCAAAATAACTTTTAAAATATCTTTAAAAGAAAAAGATAAATAAACTCGTTAATTTATATTTATTGGGTGAGGGGCACATTTCACATGTATCGGTCACCCTGCAGTTAGAAAGACTAAGCGGGGTGAATATCACCTATACAAGTTTAAATACAAAGGAGTTCATGTGAAATCTCTTTTTAAAGGACTCTTTTTTACCAACCTTTTGACACATCCATTTTTTAAATCAAATTATTTTTTAGAGAGTAATGACCTAGAAACCGTAAAAAAATATTTTTTTAAAAATTATTGCGAATTACTCCAAAATTGGTTTATGGTGGATTTTAGGGTCTATGATCACGAATCCAAGGTCAGATTTGCAAAATTCAAAATAGAGGATTTATGATAGCGGATGAATTTTTTTATAATAAACGGATATACGCCAAAATTGGTATATAGGGATTTTTGGGTTCTATGTTCATGAGTCCGGAATTTACAAGATTTAAGAGGTTGGACGAAATCTTCGTCTCGTGAGTTATTTTCATCCTCCATATTGGATCCGCCATCTTGAATTTTGTCTATCAGGTTCGTGATCAGCGAGGCGAAAAACCCCCCATATAGGCCTTTTCATTTTCAGTGCGCATGCGTTCGCATCAGCCATTTTTTTCGTACTGTTATTTGTAAACAAACGTGTTAAAGTGCCCACGTACTAAAACTTAAAATTAATAAATACTATTATAAATGTGTTTATGATTTAAAAAAGTAATAAAAGTAAAGTAGTAAGTGTCAGGATTCAATACAGCAATTTTGCTGTAAACTATAATTATGTTGTCTGTACGAAAAGGTACAACAAAGCGGTGTTGTTATGGAGTATGCAAAAGTGATACACGGTATAAATCTTTTAAAACAAATACCTATTATTTTATAAACTTTCCAAAGCCTTGCCTGGAATATCGCAAGAAAGTAATTAAGTCATCCAAAAAAATACATATTAAAACATGTCAAAAATGTTCTAAATGTGATTCGTGGGTGAAAAAATGTGGCCGAAGTGACAGAGGATTTAAATCTATTGATGATGTTACTAAGGACACTTATATTTGTTCATTGTATTTTTCTGGAGAAAGTGGTCCAAGTGAACAAAATCCTGATCCTTTATCAACATTTGGATCGACAGGTATATTATTTCTTATACCAATTTTTACCCTGAAAATAATATTTAATATTTTATATTCAACATACTTATTTTTTATTGAATACATCTTCGATTTAATTAATTATAAGATATAACTAATGACAATTATTGAATTTAGCTTGCATATATGAACATTATTTTAGTCTTAGAATTTTCAACTCCTTTTTAAATGTCATGTTGATTTTATAAATATTTTATTATGACATTAGTTATATTTGTTAATTTTTATATTAATTAAGGTGCTTTTACATGCAAATTCGAATGAAATCATGATTTTTATTTATTTTTTCTGATTTTTTACAAGAGTAAATACAAGTATTGATACCTAACCTCTCAACCAGCACACTTTTTTTTCCTTGCTGTGAACGTCCGTGACATTTTAACCATCTTTTTAATTGCTCACAGCTATGTGCTTCCACAGAGTTATAAATAAGTGAAGCACCATCAATTAATTCTTCAAGTAATTTATTATTTGGCAGAGATATTATTGCATTCCCAGCCATTGTTAACTAAAACAGTACGAAACTTTTAAATTACGGCTATTTCAAAATGGCTGCAGCGCTTGCGCAATCACCTGATGAAAAGGCCTATATGAAGTTTGGTGCAAAACAGCTGATTTTTTAAAATTTTCATCTGCCATCTTTGATCTGCCATTTTGAATGTTGCAAATCTGACCTCCGATTCGTGATCATAAAAATTACCCCAAAATCATTTTTGGTGTATTTGGCAAATATTTTCAAAAATTCAGATTTCTTCATCCCAAATCTGTGGCAGATTGAAGGTTCTTTGATAAACTTAACTTCGTTATTAAATATTTCAGTAGATGATGATATGCTTGTTGCACTATAAACACTTTACCACACCTTCAAAATCAATATCCTGAAGGATTGTAAATAAAACTAAAATTTTTTAGCAGTGTAAAATGAAATATAATAACACGATTCAGGAGTACTAGCTGATCAAACTGTAGGCATCAATTTTACTCTGAACATCTGTGAAATTTCTTTACAGACAACCTGTAATCCAGGCAATTTTTCGAAAATTGTCTTTCTATACTTTAGTCCACAATTACAATTTCAACTAGTTATCTGTTGCAGTTAAAAAGCGAGGAGAGAAAAACTGTAATGCACAGCTAAAATAATCAAAAATATCTCCTCAACAATTTTTCCGAAATTACTAAATGTCAATTACTTTACAGTAACAATCTTTCAGGTTAATAAGGCGAACACGTGGTGTCCAATTCGTATTTTTTGTAGTACACATTCCACCACCAGCTGTAATATTCGCCATGTCGTGCTATTCAATTCATAAGGTAAGTACCTAATAAAATACAATATTCTCGGTTTTTCAAGATAATATGGTATATGTTAAGAAAATTTAATCAGTTTATGAGTAATTATTTATCAACAATTATAACAAATAAGTGCCGTCATAGCTATACTTACATAGACAACAGAGCAACGAACAGGGAGTGGACAATAAGGGTATTATATGTTTTTTATAGCGGTATGTCTAAGAACAAAAGGCAGACTCTAAAATGATTTAGGAATTAGTCTTCTTTTCCTTCTATTCTGTTCTTTTTACCCTTATGAGTGTTTTTTGTTTCCACAGGTCTCTATTGTCACAATCTCTCATTTCTAGTTCCTTTCCAACCATCACATTCTTTATATGTTTTCCCAAGTCAAAATAGTCGGCCTCTTTTCTCTTCTATAGTATTTTATTGATCTTAACATGTCTATATCATTGAGTGCTTGATTTTCCAGTATCTGTGTTATAGACTGATTTATTATCATTCTGAGCGAGATATGCTGGATGCTTAATTTGTCCAGCCTTGTAGCCCTTGAACATCTCTGCATTTAGTTAAATTCTCCGGTTCTGATCTGACTATATCTCTGCACCTTATAGTACTATATTTTCCATTATGCTGTGCAAGAAACGTTTCTTTGTATCCTGCTCCCTTCCCCATACCTAATCTTTGTTGAGTTCTCTTTCTCGCAGGTGCCAGCAGAAATTATTGTTGTTCCTAAGCATTTACAAACATTGCATTCTCTCTCTCCTCTCTCTATATCTTATATATCTCTGATATAGTAACCATTTTCTAAACATGATCTTTCTTCTCGGAAAGCACTTTGTTCTTCCCACAGGTTTACAACTCCCTTCATTTTTTCTTCTTGATTGTAATTGTAAATAATCTGGCTATGGAGGGTATTACCTCTATTCCCCTTTAGATAACCATTTCATATAAGCTGTTTTGGATTCTTTAATCAAATTTGCCAATCCAGATTTGGGGGTATTGTTTTTCTTTGTTCTCTATTCCTAAATTTCTCTAGTTCTTCAAGTAATGTATTGTTCAAATGCCCCTAGATTTCTGGTGGATGCCTTTCGTTATGCAAGTCGAGTTTCTGTATGCTATACATTTTCTGTATACTATATTATCTGGTATAATATATTCTGAAATAAGATTTTTATGCTGTATTGTCTTAGTTGGTTAGTTTTCAGAAGGATTTCCTTTCATCTTCTAGTTCCGTTCCTTCACTTCTTACATCTTCGCATTTCTTACTCTTGCCATATATCACGTGGCTTATGAGAATGCGAATTCTAGCCTACGTGAATTTACGTTTTTATGCTGGGAAAAAATATTTCATCATTGCATAGTCATGTTCTTTGCAAAAAATAACAAGTCGTCTTCCGTTGTCATTTATTACTTCTTCTCTAAAGCTCCTCCCTACTACGTCTTCATTATCTTTCCCAAATTGACTCATTAGGGCTCCTATCATAAGTGATTCTTAGACCCTGATATTCTTCCAGGATGCCGTCTAAAGTATTATGGAAAGAGTAGTTCTGAAAAAAATAAATAAATATTAAGCACTGGATATTTGTTAACAAACGAATGATGACTTTAGAAATATAAATAAAAGGACACAAAATTTTTATAGTCTGATACACTCCAATTCTTAGTAGTGGAAGAAATACTAAATTCCATTTTGTATTGTTGTTAAAGAACGGGACTACTGCTGCAGGTAGACCTAAATCTATAGGTTTAAACAAAATAACTCATCCACAGGAAGATTTAAAGAAGAGGGTAGAAATAAAAGTAGTAATAGGAGGGTAGTTATTTAAAAAATTAGAGCACAAAACCGTCAACGTTTTTTCTAAAATAAAGTCATTCACAAATATGCGTGTTACCAATTAAAACTTTGAGTGTAAAAGTATTATAAAACGATATAAATGTGGAACACATCATGGGCTAGTGAGACTTAAATTTGACTTAAATCACCATAAACAACAACAATTAGATGAAATCGTATTTACTAAAAAAGATGAAACTGATCAATACCGTTTAGGAAGCGGCTTGAAAAACAATGATGGATAAAAGAATTTTGCAAACAAACAAAAATTGAATAAGAAATATGAAATAGAGGAAGAAGAATGAACGAAGCAGCATACGACGACAGGCGCGATAAGAAGTAACGAAAGATACACTAGTATGGAAAAAGTGCAATGGTGAGAGGTTGAACGAAAATAGGAACGAATGAGTACATATATATATATATATATATATATATATATATATATATATATAATATATATATATATATATACATATATATATATATGTTATATCTTTGATTTCACTTTAGACTTTTTAAAAAAAAATTATTTCATTCATAAAGTTACGGCGTTTCGGCAGAGTCACATCTGCCCTCTTCAGGTCGGTTCGCATAAGTATTCAGTATTCGAGTAACTAGAAGCGAAATCAGACGGCTACGATCCCGACAGGGATCAGTTATCAACTACGCGGATGAATTCCCGGAAACCATCTAATACATTTAGTATATATATATATATATATATATATATATATATATATATATATATATATATATATATATATATGAAAGAACACAACTGTGAAGTAGTATTGGAAAATCGGTACGGTTGGTAAATACACTGTTAGTGTGAACGTCGGTGTCGTGGTGCTGTCGCATACTTTACATTTATTTCGTTATCATATCGAAATGGCCCGTACTAACCAAACCGCTCGAAAATCGACTAGTGGTAAAGCACCTAGAAAACAATTCGCAACAAAGGCAGCACGTAAAAGTGCGCCTGCTACAGGCGGTGCAAAAAAAACACATCGTTATAGTCCCGGCACAGTAGTTCTTCGAGAAATTCGTCGCTACCAAAAAAGTACCGAATTGTTGATCAGAAAACTGCCATTCCAACGTCTTGTTAGGGAAATCGCACAGGAATTCAAGACGGACTTAAAAAAATATAATGATAAATATATCCAAATTTTGTTCCCACTGCAGGCCCAAATATTTCAGACAATTGTCATCATCTGAAAAAAAAATGACATGAGATCTAATAATCTACAATCCTCGGAAATATTTACGAGCAGTTCTGATGTGTTACTTGCCTATTTATGCAGTAAAAAACCTCCTGGTTTGAGTAGTGAAAGATCCGTTGTTTTTTTTGTGCTGCGAGAAGATCAGAAGCGTCTGAGACAACATCATCGATGTAAATTTCATGTGACAGAACTCTTGAAGCTATATGTGACGAGTCTTCATTATTAAGTAGCTGAAGCAATGTCTTTAAGGCGAGATAGGGTGAGGATGATAGCTCATATGTAATGGTTTGAGGCAATAATCTTGTATTGTTTCATTTGGACAGTGTACACGAAAACGAAACAAAATGCAACAAATGTTCTTTTGAAGTTTGGGTTCAATTAAGAGGTTTTCGCAGAGGTCTCATATATGATTCGGAGTTTCGTAATTTTAATATTATTATATATTGTTACGAAATTTACCCAAAGCCGACCCTGTTTTATTTCAGTACGACAACAATCGCTTTGAGATAAAAAATGGTTCTCGAAAAAACTCGGCACCTGTAGGAGTGATGACTGATTTTACTGGAGAATTCGATGCTGGTTTTATAAAGGAAGCAGGCCGCGATCGCGAGTTCAGTTGGTGGAGCGAAGAGCTTATATATAAAATTGTTATTGTGATATTTAAATCAGCTGTTGTATATTCGATGTAAATAAAGTTCTAGAAAAGTGAATATTAGTTTTATAATTTTAAATTGAACCCACGGACTATATTGCAATATAATAATAATCATGAGGGGAAGTCTCTTCTACGACCTTTTCCATGGGTCCTTTGTCGAGTCTATGAAGATTTTATAACTACCATAGAGAGAGGGATGTGCTAAAAGACATCTTTTCAAGACAATAAATCTGCTAAGTGCTAAAGATCGAGTATTAGGAAAAAGAAGTTAGAGATCACGAAAAGGAAGATTGACAATATCTGCCATGAGGATTCAGAGAATGAGTATCGACGAAAATTTCTTCATATTTTACATCACCTGGAGAAGATGTAATAAACTGTGGAACTTCCTCGATTTGCCAGAATTTGGCGATGGTGTTTTCTAATGAACACAAAAATGTGTTAAATTTTGGAACGGAGACATTGACTCTAACCATAATAATCCAGCCAAAAACAGTTTTCCTGGCAACAGGACTGTCTATACTTTTTTTTTGAAAGTGGAAATCCATTACGGACAATTTGAGCTTAGAGTCTATCACTAAAATTAGTGTGGGACTCAAACCCACTAAAACCACCTTGTTGTTTCTGCAGTTTATGAAGGTGGTGGTACTGTTATTTCTAACTTGCGTCGCCAACTTCCTGCCTTTCTTTGCCTTCCTCACACCATTCTGTTTAAATCTGTTTTCTGCTTTTCCTCTATAATTTCTCTTATCCATTTGTATATAATTTCCTTGTTCTCTTTACTTTCTATCATCAGTTTTATCACATTAGATGGTGTTATCTTTTCACCAATCGTTGTTTCTGTTCTTGTTTTATTCCTTGCATATCTTTCGCAGTCAAAAACTACGTGCTCCATTGTCTTCTCAATTTGGCACATAACACACTTACTCTCCCTCATTTTCCCTATCCTTTTCAGGTATGATTTGACACTACCATGCCCAGACAAAAATTGTTTCATAAAGTAATCTGTACTTCTATATTTGCTGTTCGCCCATTTTGTTAGGTCTGGTATTAGTTTCTTTGTCCATTCCGCTTTTCCCGTTAGCGCATCCCATTCTTTTTGTCTTTCTTTTAGCGTATTATTCCAGTTTTCTCTGTATTTTTTATTTTCGTAATTTTCTCTAAGTTCTTCTACCGTCAGATGGATCGGAGGAATACCGGTTATAACTGCCGTTGCCTCATACGAGATCGTTCTATATCCGCTTATTACCCGCAGCAGCGCATGTCTTTGTATTTTTAACATCATGTTCTTATATCTTTTTATCTTCATACCTCTGTGCCATGTTGGTGCCCCGTACAAAAGTGTTGATTGTACCACTCCATGAAGCAGTCGTCTCTTTGCATGTGATGGTCCCTTTATGTTTTCCTAATTTTTCTAAGTTTTGCTAACTTATCACCCGCTTTGCTTACTGCATTTACAATATGTGTACCGTATGTACCTTCGTGATCGATAAATATACCGGGATACTTTACGTTCTTTTGTGGTGTCATATTAAGATCCCCTATTTCTATTTTTATTTTTTCTCTTATTTTCTGCATTTTTGTACCTTTAAGTAGCACCGCCTCGCTCATTCCCGGTGCCCATGTCAACTTTGCCTCTTTCATCCAGTCTCCTATTATTCCTATTGCCTCATTTCCTTTTTCACCAGTCTGACAGCGTTTGGCCCTTCCACATATAGTGCCAGGTCGTCTGCGAATGCTATCGTATTTGCACCAGTTGGCAGCTTCTGATTTACAAGATCATCGTACAATATATTCCATAACGTCGGTCCTAGTACTGATCCTTGTGGTACGCCTGTGCTCATTTTTAACGCTTTTTCTTGCCCGAGTATAATACTTCTTTTGGAGAAATAACTCTCTATTATTCTTATTAGATATTCACTAATCCCTTTCTTCTCCATTTCCTTAACAATACGTTTCCATGATGCCGAATTGAATGCATTTCTAACGTCAAAAGTGATGAGTATCTCCCAGCCCGCTCTAGTGCTCCTTGCTTCGTCACGAATCCAGTTTGCTGCTTTTACTGTTGATTTCCCTTTCCGAAACCCAAATTGTCTTTCTGAAATTTTTTCATCTCCTAATTCTTTGTCTATTCTGTTTCTAATTAGTGTTTCTAATACCTTACCCATAACGTCCAACAGGCAAATGGGTCTATATGATGTTGGGTCATTCATAGGTTTAACGCCCTTTCTCAGAAATATTACTTTAGCCTTCTTCCAGATTGTAGGGAATTCCTGTTTCTTTATTAATTCGTTATACATATCCCTTATTGTGGCTTGGTTCTTTTCAAATGTTATTTTTATGACTTGTGGCGGTAGATTATTTGGTCCAGGTGCTTTTTTCATCTTGATATGCTTAATTGCTATTTTAAATTCTTCTTCTGTTATTTCGGGTACTAAATCTCTTGATATTTTTATTCGCTCTTCCCATTAACCTCTGGTCTTTATAAAAAGGGTATTTGCTATTTCTGTTTTCTTCTCTGTACTAAGTGTCAACAATAGTGTCGGTTGTATCTTTTGGATAGCTATCCCATATGCCCTTCCCCATACGCCTGTTTCCAGCTGTCAACATAATTCTTCCCAGCATTTCCTCTTGCTTCCGTTTATGAGTTTCTTTAATTCTTTCCTTTTCCTATTCATTTCCTCCATCATATCCGGTAGTTCTGTTCTCTTTTTCTTTGCTTCTTTTGTGATTTTCCGCCGTATCTCTAGGCACTTCCTTTTAGCTTCCGAGATTTCAGCTGTCCACCAGTATTGGATTTCTCTGTTTTCGTTTCTGTTTATCTGCCTTCTGTTGGCCTTCAGGCATTTTTTGATTTCTGTCGTTATTTTTTCTGGTGTCAATACTTTGTTTATTTCCCCGGTTATTGTGTTAAACATTTTTTCATATTCTTTGATGTTATATTGTGTTCTTGTTTTAAGGATTTCTCTCGCCTTTCCCCCTTCTTGTAAATGGACCAGAATATATCTGTGGTTTGTAAATATGTTTTCGTCTATGGTTTCCCAATTCTTAATGTGCCGTACCATGTTGCTCGAACACATGGTGACGTCTATGTGTGTTTGTGTACTACCTCTAACGAAAGTTGGGTTGTCGTTATTTAATATCTCGAAATTGTATGTAGCACCCAATTCGGCTATTGTTCCTCCCTTAGCATCCGTCTTAGGAGCGCTCCATAGCGGGGATTTTGCGTTGAGGTCTCCCAATACCATGATTTTGTTCCGTGGTAATTTCCTTAGTGATTGTGCTATATCATCTATCCTACTTCTGTATTCTTCTATTGTTATATTCGGAGAAATATAGCAACATGTTATATTGACATCTCTATGTTTAATAACTATGAAACCTTTACCTGTCTCGTATTCCTCAATACCCGTTTCTCTATTCCTAACTTCGACAGCTATGCTTTCTTGCTTGTCTACGATCCATTTTCTGTTTTTTCTAATTATTCTTATGTTTGGCTCGCTATCTAACTATTACGTCTATTCTATTTTTGAGGGCTATTTCGTTAGCCTCATCATGGGCTTTCGCCGATCTTCCTAGATTACTTTGCAGTATCCGAATCTGTATCTTTTCTTTCTTCTGTATTTCTGTTTAGTTGCTGTTTTTTCCTGTTTCTACATTTTCCATCATTATATCTATGTCCTTTCGATTCGCACTTAAAGCAGTATTCTTCGTTTCCGCAATCAGCTGCTTTGTGGCCCGTCTTGCAGCAGTTCCTACACCAGCCCATTCTATCCTCCCCTTTCCATTCCCTAGCCCACTTTCCCAGCATTTAAAGCATATCTGCATTTCTCTTTTCTTTTTAATTAAGCCTGTTGTCAGCCCTATCCTAATCTCTTTCATTTCCAACAGTTTTTCAATTATCTTTTCATCCGCTATAATAGTTGCCATCTGCATACCACCATTTTGCGGTCTAAGAGCTTTGACTTCTAAATCCTTGCATTCCAGTTCTATCTTAAGTTCCAATTCAAGGTCTTCTCTATCAGTTGTGATGTCCAGATTGACAATGTTGACCGCCTTCTTCTTGTTTTTCTCCTCGGCCAGGTTCCTTACCCGCATCTTTCCAGGTGCCCCTTTTAGCACTTCTGCTATAGGAGCCGCATTTCCCTTTCCTTATTGTGTCGCTATTATTATGTTACCGTTTCTAGTTTGCCTAATGGTTCTAATTTTATCTCCTGCCCCTTTATTGATTAATGTGTTTTTGACTTGCTTCAGCAGGTCTGCATATGTCTGTTCCCCTGCATCAATTATAAGAGCTTCGTAGTCCGGATTCCTCTCTTTATTTTTTTGTTCTATTTTTTCATGGAGCACTACTTTCCCTTCATAGTCATTGAAGGCGCAGTATACCAGCTTTCTATTTCTTCCCGTTCTTTCTTCCGTTCCAATAATGGCTATGTGTATCTCCTTAATTTCTTTTTTGATTCACATCTTTTTGAGGTTCACTAACGTTCTAAATTTGTTTCCACTTCTAATATATTTGTCGTCTTCGTCTGCATAGTTCGCGTAAAAAGTATATTGCTCTTCTGTTTCTTCTTGCTCCTCAATCCCTATTGTCCCAAATGTCTTTTTGAATATTATTTCCGATTCCTTTAGTTTATTTTGTCTTATATAGTTTCTCACTTTACTCGATTCCCCTATCATTCTTGATATTAATTTGCTATCTTTTTGAATTTTAGACTGTCTATACTACTTTGTTTAGATCTTAGAGAATGAGTAAGGGCTTTCAAGAGACTCAGATACTTGAAGCATGTCTCCACAAATCTTAGGTATGATGAGAGCTTCAACGTAGAAGCTAGTAGTTGCCTGACATAAAGGCTGGTGGATGAAACTGCAGTGGAAGTTTTCAAACTCAACTATTTTCAATTTAACCTTAGAAAGTTTTTCTGGCTTAAACACATAAAAATCGTCTAGATTGACAATAATTTACATAATTTTTCATAATATCCCTGTAGATTATTAAAAACTATAAGTCCTCCATACAATGTTGATTTACTAAGTTTTAATTTCCTACTAGTTTCATTTGTTTGCCTAGTATTATACTAATGAATATCATGAAAATGAATTAAGTTTTTAATTATTCTTATGTTTGGCTATAGATTAGATATAGTGGTACCATATTATTTTTGATTTTATAAAGAAAATCTAGTCTTTTATATACAATTCTTTGGTTGACATTCATAAAATTCAAAGCATTTAACATTCCCAAAATAGGAGTATTCTTAATACAGTTTAAAATTTGTCTTATACATTTGTTGTGTAGTATTTGCAATGTTTGCGCAATATTCTGATTTAGGTTACATAAGATACTTGCACAAAATTCAATACGGGGAGAAATGAGGCTTTTATGTAATAAAACTTTGCAGTTAACATCCAGCTAACTAATACGGATAACAAGGTATTTTTTTTGACATTTTATTCATTATATAGTTGGCAAGTTCATCCAATACTACTCTTAAATATTTGATTTGGCGTAGCAACTATAAATTAGTATTATTCAACCTTATAAATATTATTATTGTTATTTACATCAATTTTTCTTATTTTAGAATCAGAACCTACGAATATGTACTTGGGTTTTTTGACATTTACACACAGATCATTGTCGCAGAGCCATTTATATATTTTAGATAGTTCATTAACTTGTACATTTGGTTATAGTTATAGGTATAACATTGTGTCATCTGCAAACATTTCAACACTAATCCATATTTTACCATATCATTGATATACAATATAAATAATAGTGGAAGTAAAACTGTTCCTTGAGGTACATCATATTTAGTTACACTAAATTGAGAAAATTTCTCAAGCATCTGATAACATAACCACCTAACCTATTATTCATAATTTTTTACCAAAACATTTCCTTTAATCGTTTCAAATGCGTGTTTAAAGTCCAAGAATACAGCTATTACAATTTTGTTTTTAACTAAATTTCTTAACCATGTATTACATACTCTCTTCGAGGTGTCATTCCTTTGTACGCAAGACAATATATATTATATATAAATATAATATATATTGCTTCTGGTCGGGAACCTTCATCAGTTGCGCTTGAATGTCCTCTCGAACACTTCTTTATACATTTGATGCATTACGTTAAATTTGAAGACGCGAGATGTAAGACCGACATCTAGGATTTTCAAGAGAATCAGTACACAGAGGTTCCGAATCTGGAGCCGTTCCGTGTAATTGCTCTTCTCCCTTAACTCCTAGGACAGAATGTCACGATAAAATTTTTCAAGTTACTTCACCTGTCAGAGATATTGAATACTCTGTTCGAGGTGTCATTCCTTTCTACGCAAGACAATATAAATTATATATATGGAACGGCTCCAGATTCGGAACCTCTGTGTACTGATTCTCTTGAAAATCCTAGATGTCTGTCTTACATCTCGCGTCTTCAAATTTAACGAAATGCATCAAATGCATATATTACATGTTTACTACAACCTATTCACAAGAATGATTTTTTCTAAACACTTGTTCCTAACTATAATATTATTTTCTCGCAATAATTTAATAGTTGGTTTTTCAGAACTATTTCCAAGATTTTTTCATATATTGGTAGAATCTTTATGGCTCTCTATATTTGTCACAGTTGACAGTGTTGAATACTTTTTGTCCTGGTACCATTTCCGAGATTTTCCGTTCATCTGGACATATTCCATAATCCAGAGTACATTTCATACCATCATAAAACCTATTACCTATTACAGCAAAAGACTTCTTTATATTTTGACTAGAAGTTACATCTATTTCCGCTTTACGATGAAGACTATTAATATATATTTTTAATTCAATGAAAGACATTTCATTAACTAATTTGTTAAAACTTTAAAATTGATATTATCCAATTAAAAACTTATATCCTTAAATTTTGGAATATTGGATACAATTTTATCACACTATCAACAATATACGTATTAAATTTATTTGCAAAATGAAAATGTAGGTCACCATACAGTCTGCTATTTTTAAACATACTAATTTTACTTTAATTCTTAGAAAGCTTCATTTATTCCATATTTCTGTTTTATTGTTTCAATCATTAACATAATTAGTACAATTTCTGTAATATATCCTGTTCTTTTATTTTGTTTAAAATACTACTATTTATCCATGTGTTATCCCCGTATTTCGATTTACTAGGATAGTTTTGAGAGGATATATTGTACTTAACGCTGATGTCATGTAGTCTGATAACAAATTTGTCAAAACATTTCTATCAGTTAAATTATTTTGCCAGTCTCTATGTAAAAATAGAGTTTGATATTCAGAACTATTATAATTTACCATACCATACATCTTTTTTAATAAAGGTTTTTGTATTATTTTTAAGGGCAATATATTGAAAATTGACAGAAAGTGATTGCTAATTTTTGGACTAAGATGGATTTTATACTGTAAAATGCGGTTATTTGTAATTACCAAGTCAATTATTGTTCTACTATATTGAGTTATTCTTGTAGGCTCCTGAGATAATTTGTTTTAATCCATATTAATAAATAATATTCCTCAATTTGTTTGATTAAAACAGATAATTTTTCTGATCAAACCTGAACCATTGAATGCAATTTTTAATAAAGTCTTCAAAATACTATTTTTTGAGGATGATATAATGCAGTAATTAAATATTTATTTTTATTAATTTTTATTTCAAATGATATAATCCAAAAAAATCCATTTTTTTCATAAAAAAGGTGCCTGGTCCTCTGACTTAAAATAAGTAATCCATGGACAATTGATCAGTAGATTAATTTAAGCTATGGACATCAACAGGACCGAATTTCGCATAGAAAGTATTTTATCTAAATATAAAATGCATTTATAAAGTGCATGCAAATTCCGGAACTTCCTCCATACATATGTGCATTAAAATGGCAAGTAGGTCAAAAGCTTTATAAAAAAATTCTCTGGTTAGATCAAACTTTTTTCAAGGAAAGGCTTATTTAGTGGGCATAATAAAAACTGCCATGTTTCATGGGAAGGTGGATAAGTTTTCGTATGTTTTATTTACTAAAAATAATAGATTTAGGTGTTTTTTTATGATGCCCTAAGTGACATTTTAACCAATTTACCTTTGGTAAAAATTCAGCCCTAATGTAGATGATGCCCTAAGTGACATTTTAACCAATTTACCTTTTGTGAAAATTTAACACTAACGGCTGCTACCTGACGATGCCGGGTAAATTAATCGACAGAACTGCTTTTGATTTAATTTTTAACAATTTCGGTAGATCTCAGTTGTACATGCCATACTTATTTTAAGCCAAACTTGACAAATGACTATTATAAGCAAAATATACAAAAAAAAAACATTTTTAAAAAAAATGTAACCGACTTCTACCTATAACTAAAAAGCTAAAAATAATTATAACAAAATACAACTCTAGCAAATAAATAACACATTCAATGTTGTAAGGTACCTACCCAGGAAGTAAAAAATGTAAACATTAAAAGGTGCTCATTCTGTACAAATTAATTACCTACCAATCTAGTATATTTTTGAAGTCGGTGACAAGCAAATCTAAAATCCTTCATTGCGTACTTATCTACTAATTCATCAAACTTGATTGTTGCTTGGCACCGACTTCAAAAATATACTAGATTTGTAAGTAATTAATTTGTACAGAATGAGCACCTTTTAATGTTTACATTTTTTACTTCCTGGGTAGGTATTTTACAACATTGAATGAGTGATTTATTTGCTAGAGTTGTATTTTGCTATAATTATATTTAGCTTTTTAGTCATAGGTAGAAGTCGGTTATATTTTTTTTTAAATGTTTTATTTTCAACTTTTTAGTTTTTTTTGAACTCAGGTAGTTTTCATTCTTTATTTTTTATTTTGTATGTATAACCTTAATAGACAGAACCAGGTAACATCGAAAGCATCAACATTACACAATGATACTTTATATAATTTATATTGACAGGTAAATCTTTACGAACAAAATGTACTAGTACGTGTTGACTTAATAAGACCAAAATATATTTATGCCTTATGGACTACGCCATGTTGTAACCTTTTTCAACTTTTTTTGACAACCCTGTATAACTAGATAATTCCACTCCAACCTATGTACCAACCAGCCTGTATATACGACTGCCCACGGACAAGCACAAATTTGTAGCTGCCTTCTGTAAACTAGAGGACGGAGTAGAATCCATCCTATATTTACGGAGTCAAATCCGTCCTATATTTCAACCATAGTATATAACTCCTTGTGGGCTACCCCATAAATTATTTCCTTTTTAACATTTTATGTTATCGCCCTGTGTAACATTTATTCCTCTTCACACTTTATGCAACTTCTTATGGGCTACAAAAGAAATAAATTTTTAATCACACTGTATAAATATAATTCAACTCCAGCATATATTTCAACCATCTTGTATATGTTTTGCTAATGTCCACATCTTATAACAGTTTTTTAATAACCCTATATAATTTTAATTTCACATTTTTTTCAACATTTTTATGCCACCAAACGTCCAGTCCACCCTATATTCCAACCATCCTGTATATACGGCTGCCTACGGACCACTATCATTCTAGTCCGTCCTATATTTCAATCTTCATATAAATGCAACTCCTTCTACCACTTTAATTTGTGATTTTGTTTGCTATAACTAAACACCCTGTCTATAAGCCACCAAGTACCAGTTTAAAGTTTGACATGTGTTGTCACTGAATTTTCTATTGGGCCGGGAGAATGTGACAACCAAAAGTACCGTCTTCGCAAAATGGAAAAATTTGCATTTAAATAGGTATTTACCCGGCATACAAACAAAACGAGCTTGGTACTGATTGATTTAAGGAGCCGAAAATACTATGCTTTACTACCTATATGCTTGAGATGTACATAGAAAATTTTCAAATTCGCAATTAAAACTTGCAGTGCCTAAAATTGCCGCACTATTACGTTGGAATTAAAATATTTATAAGGAAATGTCCGTTATGTCATTTCGATGAAATTTTTGATAAGAATTTTGGAATTTTCGGCGTTTTTCTGCAAAACTGCAAGTTGCACGTCCCAGTAAAGTATATGAGATCACCTAAGGATCTTCCTTAATAGATTAAACGTTAAAAAACTATACACATCCATAAGGAGTTATCGAAAAATCGACTAAAATATTAGGGATATTGGTCGATTTCCATGCACGAATGTGTTCATTCACAAATTTTATCACTTTATCAATAGAATTTTTTTCCAAAATTTGAAGTTTCACCAATCCGGATATATACTGTATTAAACAAGACTATATTCGTTCAAAACGGTGTACCACAGGAGAAGAAATCAGGTAATATACATACAAAAAAAAGCGAAAAAATACGCGACGAATTGATAACCTCCTCCTTTTTGGAAGTCGGTTAATAACTCAACATTTTTCTTATTTATCAATAACAAAGGTTCCTGGGGATGAAAAGAGGACAAAAAGAGGAATCTAGCTGTAACAAAGATATATACAGTGCAATTTGAAAAAATGTAGTTATTGTTAATGAGGTTTTTAAGTTTTTTTCCGGAATGCCCTGTGTCTAAAAGATATTTTTTAAGTGTCAGCTATAGCTAATAAAAAATCTAAGACCATGTAGTGCAATAGTCTCACTTCATTTACGAATAGTACACTGGCTGGAGATACTCATGTGCTGTTGTGGATGGGAATTCTAGTTGACGATTTCGTCACAATTTTTATGAAAATCCACGAGTTGTTGACGGGCCGGGTCAATACATATTCCTCATATAAACATGTTCAGGACATCGTATCTTGGGTCGGACATGAGTCGACATTGACTGTTTAAGTCCATACCCGCACAAAATCATACTCGCTATTCGCTACTAAGCTTTTCCTGAAATGTTACTAAAATACTAATAATATTAGCATTTCAGAGCCTAGATAATGCAACAGTTTATCAATGTAGAGAGATCGAGTTAGATCTAGAACATTTTTCAGTTTTTTAGTAACGCTTTGGGAGAAGGCAGAGTGAGATCCCGAGATCAATCTAGACGCTTAATTTTTCCTTAACACTATATATATATATATATATATATATATATATATATATATATATATATATATTGAATTTACTTTTAGGATTTAAACCCCGACAACAACGTCTTTGTGGTTTCATTAATCTTAGTGCTAACCGTTATTGTTGTTGGCCTATGTTATGCTGGTCAAAGGGTAGTTGATATGGTATTATATTGCTTCTAAAAATGACATAAATTTGCATTTTAGTAACATGTTTTAGTTCGAATTAGTACACAAAACTGTGAGTTCCAGTAACTGGGTTTACTGGAATATCCCAAACAGGAAGTTGCTACTGATATTATTAACAAACACGGCGAGGAAAGCAGATTTGTCTGTAACTGGAGTGGATAGTTTACAATACCAGTTACTTCTAAAAGTAAGAGAAATATATAAACATAGAAAAAACTTTTTCAGATTATCAATTTCGTCACTATTTTCGAATAATTTGGTTCTCAAATATACTACTTTATACAGGGTGTTCCAAAACAAATGCGATAAAGTTTATGGGCCAACTACTTGTTAAAAATAAAAATATTTTATTGTAAAAAACGTTAGGTCAAAAGTCAATCATTAGAGATATCCCGATTCAGAGATGGCGAAAAAATATTTTTAACTTAAAAGTGGAAAGCGCTTAATAAAAAAATATACCCGATCAGTATATTTTTTCAGTTCTTTAAAATAAGTGGAATTGTTTGAAGTAAACCACCCGTATTATTTTTGTCAACTAAATTTAAACAAACAAAGTTTTGTATTTCATGTTTCATTAAACTTACGGATTTGAAATTCTTTAGGTGGTGGAGCAAGAAATTGATTGTACAAAAAAGATCTAGTGGGCCTCTGTCACTGTTTAGGCCTTTTTTATATTGCTTTATTTAACATTGCTCAGTGAATTTAATAAGGATATTTTACGATTAGATAAATCATTTTTGTATTACCTGAGGTGTTTAATTGTGCAGTAATAAGAGGTTTAATTATATCATTAGGACAATAATGTTTAAATTCAGGAATGCAGAAATGGCGGATATGCATTTTATGTATCTCAATCGTAAACCCTCTTCACAACACGTTTGGCAGGTTCACCAAAGGTCTACATGAATCTGGAACTTTCCAAAAAAATTACCAAAAATCAAGAAAATACATTCAACAATTATATATATATATTTTTTTTTTCGCGGGCACTAAATGTGTTCCGTGGTTTCCGGGAATTCATCCGCGTAGTTAACTGATCCCTGTCGGGATCGATGGTAAAATATCTTATAAACAAATGATTGAAAAAATATGATATATTCCTAATTCACAAAATGAGCATTTTATTTGTTATATTACATGATGCCTTTGAAAATTTAATTTTTATTTTCCATTTAATTCTATAATTAGTCCCCAAAATTAATATTGGGGTTTTCTACTAATTTTTTCTTATAAATTTCAAGTAAGCACCGGTACTCCTAATTATTTTCAAATTTTATGTAGTATAGTTTCGGAAATAAATAAAGGGAAATGAGAATTTTTTATATATTTTTGTTAATATATAAAAAATTAATTTCACCAATCAATATACTGATACCGAATTTCAACCTTTTCCGTCCGGTTGTTTAGGAGGAAATTGCTGTGATGTGAAAGAGAGTGATATTATAAGGGTATCCGTATATTGTATATACGGAACCCTAATAACAATTTTTATTGTCGTGTTACAAATAACCCGGAACGTGTCTGTTTCTTACTTCACTTTACACATTTTTACCCGTAGGTCCTGATTTGATTAGTGAACATCATCTGCCTTGGTTTTAATTCAAAATTATTGCCTGCTAAACTTTATTATAAAAAAGTATATGTAAGTTGAAGACCGCTTAATGTCGGTAAATTAAACCTCATTGAAAAACAGAAAAGAGGAAACTTACGAGCGCGAATTAAAGGTATATACCTAAGTAACTAATTCATTGGAAGATACAGAAAGTCCATGAAAAAATACAAATTCGTCTCTGTTTGAAAGTACTACAAACAATACTATACATTTAAATACAAGTTAAGCAACGCCATCTAGAATCAATCGAGACATAATTTATTTATATCAAAAACATGTTTGAAGTATATAAATAATTTTTCGTGATTTCGGTCTCTTCATGGTAACTGATAAAGGTCCTCGCCTAGAAACAATATATTATCATGCGTTCAAAAACCTGTAAATTCTAATTGTTGTGAAAGGCTTGATTAATTTTTAAACTTATCTCAAGTAATTTTTATACAATAATTCACACTAGCAACACACCTCATTTGAGAGTCTCTAGTGTCTAGTCTCCCTGAAATTTGTAGGTGGGCGTCCTTAATTCGCGCCTAAACATCCGTTAGAAGTACAAGAATAATTTTACGAGATATCGGAGTAGTTAGTAGGTAGCTTAGCTGAAGAGTTTCTTAAAAAGAAACGATATATCATGATACTAACTGTTAGAGATTTTTCAATCCATTAAACGCAGGACAATATACTATTTCTAGTCCAGAACCTTCATCAGTTGCACTCCCCTCAACTGATTGAATTTTCGAATAGTTATTTATGTATACAGTATATATAACTGAATTTAATATTTTATTGCGAAATGAATTCCGACATCCAGGAGTTTCAGGAAAATCAAGCTCACAGAGACGCCAAATCGGGAGTCGTACTGTGTGTAACGCCGTTACACGCCGAAATCACACGAAAAAATTCGTAGGTTTACTAAAACCTTTCTTGCGTTCAATGGTTTGAAAAATATCGAAAAGTTAGTATTGTAATTTCTTTGACGGGTTTTAGTAAACTCATCCATCTATGGTGCCCTTGACGACTAGGCAGCTGCAACATACCCGGATGGATACTGCTCTGAGATCTGGTCTTGCCAAAAATTCATAGTGAATGTAATAAATTTTATATTGAAGAAACCTCTGGAACCTCTAAATGTTCGAATAAACGGACACAAAAATTATACTAAGTTTGGGAACATGCTTGGGACCTTGGTCATAAAATACAATTTCAAAATTCAATTATATTACACAATGAAGAACACAACTCGAAACGAAAACTTAAAGCGTCTACTTTAATTTTGTTAAGTGAAGACGATTGTATCGCTACTACCTCCGTAGAATTCAGTCGTTCCTGGTTGCCGATGAATAAGGAAGAAATTGCTAATGGTCATGTCCTTGTGAACAACCCAATATCAGGATAGTTCATAAGATTTTTTCTAGGTTTTCCCATATGATTTTAATAGGATTACTGAATTTTTGGCGAATGCACTCTTATAACAAAGCTTCACAAAAAATTTTGAAGTTCACCCCTTTCTAATTATTCCGATTTAAAAGGAACTTGATTATTACATGAGCATTAGAAGGTTCTGTGCTACCCTGTATATTATCAATTTAAACTCTCTTAGTTACTTCATAAGTCAAATACAGTTGTCAAAGATTTTATTTTTAAATTTTAGAATTGTGCGATTTTTCATAGTTTTTTTGCCATTGACAATGGGGTATGACCTAGACCCCGAAACGTTGGAAATATACAGTAATTTCGTGAATTGTGATGTTGTTTCCCAAAAAAGTTCTTAATACTGGAATAATTAGTCATAAAAGACATACAGTGTATGATCTTTTTAGTAGCTCACTACTTTCACTAATTAAACTAGATATAATCGCTTGCAAATGCGTTTGGTAGTATAGTAGTAATCCTATTTCTGTTTCAGATTGCTAAAGTTTGCTACAGTGTAGTAACCATGACTCTCAACTTGTCGCATTAAATTTATAAATAAAATATCATTTGGTGTTATTCAGTAAGCATTTCGTTATCGTTATCATCAGATAGAAATAAAAACACTATGCCCGACAATTTTGTTTAATTTTTCTGTCTCCCTCCCTTTCTATATTTTTCTACAGGAGATGGAATGGTAGGAGCTATAGGGAAACTAAACATGCTAGAGATTTGAATATTTTGGTTAGGGAGTTTTCGAGTATACATTTTTTACCTAAAATATTTTGCATTGCCGCCCACTTCCGGGTTTAATGAAAATTGCCTCTAACTTGGTATTTTAATTGAAATGAATTCGTATATAACTCAAAAACTAACCTTTTAAGTAGTTAACTTCATATGTTTCTGAGGTAATTTAAATTGTAGGAACAAAAATGCAATACATCCCAAAATATAAATAGTCATAATTTCCAAGCATAATGAGATAGAATTTTGTAAATATAGGTTGCCGCTTAAAATTTTATAAAACTATTTCATTAAAATGAAAATTTTATAAAAAAATATCTGGTTGGAGGAAGAGAAATTGTCCAAGGGAGGGTTACTAAGCATAAGTAACACATATGAGCAAATGCAAAACCTCCTCCATCAAGGGAGTATTTTCAGTGTCTTTGTTATTTGGTTACTTTATATATGATTGGATCAACATGATCTTGAAGCGTAAATCAGTCAATTCTCTATGGGATAATACTTTTATATTGAATTTGACAAAATATGCCAATTTAAGTACAAATCCAAAATATTCCAACAATTTTGTTATTTAACAATTAGAAATATTGACATGGAACGAATGAGGGATCTAGCATAAAAAAATAAATTGTAGCTGCCAATTAATAAAATGAAGTTACCCCTGTTAGACATTTTTGAATTTGTTTTACTCCTTACATAAATTAGCAAACTAAATTTGATTCTAATAAGAGGACTAAATATTTTCTATAGCTGATAAAAACTTTCAAATTCTACCTCATTTTGTTTGGAAGTTATTACGTTTTATATTTTCGGCTGTATTGTAATCTTTTGAATATTTAAATAATTCCTGAAACTGTTCGACAAAGATGTAGCAAGTAGTTAGGAAATTTACCTTAATATTTTGAGTATTATATGAATTCATCCTAAGTAATTACTATTCCAATTAATATAACAAATCCATATTCAACTTCCGTTATAACAGGAAGTGGCGGACATTTAAAAATATTTTAGCTAAATAAAGCATACTCAGAAAACCCGCCAACCGAAATTGTAGAAATTCTAAAAATGTTTCGTTTCTCTAAAACGGCTAACGAACAACCTAGTTTGAAGAGCCCTATACATATACAGGATTTGTTAGGTCTTTTATGCAAACCAACATGTTAGAGATTTGAGCTGCCAGAAGATGATCCTGATCGACGATTAAATTCTGTGACATATTTATGACACAATGGAACTACGTTTCCCAATTTCGAAATCACTTTGTGGTTGTCGATGTGGCAACTTATCATTTAAATGTTGCAATTGATTTGTCAGAATTGTCGACGCTGGTTTCAGCAAAATCCTGAATTGGTACAAAGCGTACACAGCCAGAATCAATGTTTAGGCGGCCATTCTAAGCAATAAATTAATCTGATCTTACATTGTTTATGTCAATTTAACAGCTTTTGCATTTTCTGCGGGACATAAATTCTTCCTGACTTAATTAAAGCGTTATCAGATCCCAATAATGCGCAACGTTTAAATGCTGGATTAATTTTCCAACATGATCGAACACATTAAGGTCTGCAAGTAAGGTTGTTTGGACACCATCTTTAATGGAAACTGGATTAGGAGACGTGGCACAATATGAAAAAATATTTATCCGCGAATCCTATTAGTATGAATCAAATTTGAAACGCGCAGACGTTTCTATAAGGTATCACTTGGCCATCAAAACGTGGCCACGGTGAACTGCGAGGTAATTTATTTCGGCTGTTTATTTATATGTTTTCATCGGAGGTCGTAGAGCCTCTGATTGGTGGTGTCGAATCCGCCCCCTTCGCTGTCGTGTCGGGTGGGTCGCTTCTTGACGGGTTTGTTTTGTGCGTGTATGTTTTACATCTTTGTGCTTCCATGTACTGGGAAGGTGCACGGCATCGTCTTTTTTGTTTAGTTGTAGATTTTGCTCGATTTACTGTAATCAAGAGACTAAAAGCCTTCTGAAAAATGGAACGTACGAAAACCATTATGTGGTCAATATTGACAAAACTTTGGAGGGTGTAGAAAAACTGGATATTACTGTCTAATAAAAAAAGAAGAAGGAGAATTTTACTTTGCACTTCTTTTTTGAGTGTTATGAATTGATAGGTCGACAAGTGTTGGTGAAACAACAAACCTGAGATAGTTGAATACAGAATTTCATTTAAACGGGTTCAGGATTCAACTTGGATCGTAAAACGAACAAAGTTAATGTTTAATGTGGCGACCCATCGAACTCGATATCGATTATTAAAGCAAACGACTTTTTATTGAAACATCTAGAGATTCAGAATAGTGTTTTCAGTTAAGCAATTATTATTAAGCATCCTCAGTCAGACCATTACATTATTAAATAATTTAAATGGAAATCGTGTAACAGGGAAATAGTTTTTCAGCGGCTTGGAGTTAATTTGTTAGATTCGCATTAACATTAAGAATACAAATACATATTTAGCATTTAAGTATATCATAATACAACCATTATGGAATATCCTTAATGGCAATAAATAAGTTCGATGATGTAAGCGATAAAATTTATGGAATATCTAACAATATACTTTCGTTTGAGTTGTTGGCTGAGTTGCAGCATTACTGGTTGACTAAGTTATCGCTCAAGTGAACTTCATGGAGGCTGTTAACAAACTGATTTCTTTAAAAGCGGGTTCAAAAGAAGGTGAATATTTAATCCTTTACCCCATTTATGTAAAATTAGTTCAACTGATAATTTTGCTAAGAATTATTTTCCAGTTCGAAAACATTAATAAAGCAAAGTGTTTTTTAATATAACTTTTAATCTAATACTAAACGGACAAAATGGTGGTAGTTAAATACCGAACAGGACTTTGTATTTATTAATTTTTGGAAATAACACCAAATTTGCAGAAAACAAACGTTTCAGATTCTAGATGTGCTAGATGACATCCCATTCTTAATCGCAATTATTTCACAAGAGAAAAACAGGTTTACCGTTTGATATTAAAATGTTTGACAAAGTGAACTGACAATTAACTAAGACAAATTACTGCTATCTGTACTGAGTAGCAAAGAAAGCTCTAAATTTCATCTAAAAATTAGAAGTTACCTTTAGATTGGAAAAATTTAAAAGATCTATTTTCAGAAATTTTTACACGCTTCTAGATGCGACTATATTATAATATTTTTATCACAAAATGAATTTCAACATATAGGAGTTTCGGTAAGTAGTTTTTCCTGAAATCCCTAGATGGTCACATTCATTACTCGATAAAATATTAAATTCAGTTATATGCACTAAAGATATAAATAATTCAAAGGATGCATGTAATGTAATTTTAATTACTTCTGGAAGTAATTCCAATAACAAAATTACCAGAAAATAAACAAAAATAATTATTCGAGATTTCAATCATCTGTAAGAAAAATCTCGAAATGTTTCTATTATATTTTCTTGGATATGCTTTGGTTAACCTAAGAAAGCTTTTGTGTGACTTTGAATCTAGGAGTCAGAGGGAAATGGCGTCACACACAGGACTAAATACATCAATAATTATTTGAATTTCAATCAATAGAGGGGAGCGCAACTGACCTTCATCAGTTGGGCTCGGTGAATTGAGAAATCTCGAAAGGATAATATCACAATTTATCAAAAGATCCCAAATATGCCATCAAAGGATTCTGCTTTTCCGAGACTTTATTACAGTCATAAGGAAAACCAAGGAAAAATCTTATGAGTTATACCGATATCGGGTTGTTCAAAAGGATATGATCACCAATAACTTCCTCTTGAATTGATGCCAGGCATTTCACAAAAATGGCTTGTAGTCGTAAACTTAACGATCAGACCGTTGGCGATAAATACCCCCTTGCTTTTATTTCTTATCCGTTAGATCAACTTAAAGGTTGTCAATACTTTTCTACTCTGGATCTTGCATCGGGATTTATCCAAGCGAAAATGAAATGACACAATTTGAAGTTACCTGAAGTTATCCAGTTGCCTTTTGGACTTTATACTTCAGTTCAGTACTTAGTGTACAATTGTTCCCTTAAATCCTAATTGGTTATTAAGGATAACAATCATGCCAAAAAGTATGCGAAACAGGAGTAGATAAGCAAAGCGGTTTCTGGACCGGAAGTGGGCATAAAGGTAACCAGTCATCGAGTTCTCGCCGGGGGCTGCTGCCGAGCTGTTGGTAGTTCTTATATGGATAAGAAGTAGAAGACATTGGGGGGAAGAAGACATTGGGGGTGGTCGTAGGGGTGCGCGAGAGACATTTGTGTGTGTGGCAGAGGTGCGCGGCATCTGTTGTTAATAAATGAAAGCAATTGTATTGTGGGTTGCGTTTGTTGCAGGGGAGCACACCATCTGTTGTTGGTTGTGGTGGTTAGAGAGAAAAAAAGCTAAATACTTGGCAGGGTATCGAACGCGGCTTGCCTGATTACAAAGTCAGGTGTTGTTCGGTTGGATATTTGGGGGCTGGATATGGTATTTAGTTGGCTGTAAAAAGGCGCAAGTCCGTGGCGTGGCAATTTTCGTCGGGCGTCGAGGTTATACGTAAATGAAATAGTTCGATGCTGATAAATAAAATAATTGCGATTTTTTATTACATTGTTAATTCGACTCCCACTCCAAATGAAACGTGCAGGTATGGGCGGTCGTACAGTAAGGCCGCCATCATCCAACCACATTCAGATTCAAATAAATAATAATTTATTTAGCGAGTAGTTTAACTATGCCTTTAATACCGTCAACGGAAATGGTGACCGCAACGAAAAGACACTGTGATATCATGTTTACGCTATTGGATTTTTTCTTGTCAGAATAAACACCATCAAATATATCATTAAAACAAAATACCCGAGATTAATACTATCCAAAAGTAATGCTCCCATAATATACTTAACAATGGCCTGTTATAATATTTTATTTCATACCGAAACAACCAAATATTTTACCAAAATACCTGAGAATACCATCACAATAGCACTGTCCAATTAATTTACTGTGTGTATATAGAACATTGGAAAATAAATAGCCCCGATTATAAATATATCTGTCTGACCCGGAAGAATTCAACGACGACAATAACAAATATAAGGAAACTAAACCGCAACTGCAAGATAAAAAAATTTGTTGGCACATTTAGAACAGAAAATGTGATATAAAAATTCAATAATTTGTAAGAAATGCTGGAAATATAGTGGGAATGGACAGCCAGGTTGGTTTAATTAAAAAATATTATTGTGAAGGGTAGAAATGGTAGAAATATCTGCAAAGGTCTGTTAGAAATGATTGAAAGGTTGAAGTAGAAGCTTGCAAAGAGTAGAATGGTTGGTACAGAACTGTTACAAAGGGTAGATAAGCAACAAATGTTAAAAATGACTGGTACGGAAATGTTGCAAATGACTAAAAACGGTACAAAAGATAGAAACGACTGAGACAGTAGAAATCGCTGCTAGAAATGGTTAGAGTCACTAAAAAAGCTAGAAATGGCCCGTAGAAACAACTGGGACAGTAGAAATCGCTGCTAGAAATGGTTGGAGCCGCTACAAAAGCTAGAAACGTCCCATAGAAACGACTGGGACAGTAGAAATCGCTGCTAGAAATGGTTGGAGCCGCTACAAAAGCTAGTAATGGCCCGTAGAAACGACTGGGACAGTAGAAGCGGCTGTTAGAAACGACTAGAACCTTAGAAATGGTGGTTGGAAATGGTTGGAGCCGCTACAAAAGCTAGAAACATCCCGTACAAACGACTGGGACAGTAGAAATCGCTGCTAGAAATGGTTGGAGCCGCTACAAAAGCTAGTAATGACCCGTAGAAACAACTGGGACAGTAGAAACGGCAGGTAGAAATACTAAAACCTTAGAAACGGTAGAATGGTTGGTACAGAACTGATACAAATGCTAGAAAAGGCCTGTAAAAAAGACTAGAAACTTAGAAATCGCTGCTAGAAATGGTTGGAGCCGCTACAAAAGCTAGAAATAGCCCCTAGAAACGACTGGGACAGAAGAAATGGCAGCTGGAAGTGGTTGGAGCTTCCATAAAAGCTATAATGGCCCGTAGAAACGACTGGGACAGTAGAAACGGCTGGTAGAAATGGTTGAATCCACTACAAAAGCTAGGTCCGTAGAAACGACAGGAACCGTAGAAACGGTGGTTGGATACAGGTTGCCCATAAAAACGACTGGAACCGTATAAACGACTGGAACCGTTAGAAATAATTGAATGGTTGAAGTAAGGGCGTTGCAAAGGGTAGAAATGTTTGAAACTGTTACAAAGGCTAGGGCCGTAGACACGACAGCAATCGTAGAAATGACTGGTGAGTTTAAACAAAGCCACTACAAATGCTAGAAACTGTTGCTACAAATGGTTTGAAACAAATCCGTTGGAAAAAGTAGAGACCAAGAATGTTGGAAATGGGATAGTGGGAATAAAGATATAACTTTTTCTAAGCCAGAGGTAGGAACAAACAAATCTTTTCTAAGACAGGTACTCAAAGCGTATTCACTGGTACATAAAAACTTTTTTCTAGGTGCACAAAACTTTAGCCATCAAAGAGTACTCAAAGCTTAAACATCAGTCTACTACAAACAAATGTTTCTATCACATATAACTTTTTCTAAGAAACACGTCAGTACAAACAAATGTTTTCTAGGTACACAAAACGTATGTTTCTCCCAACGAATTGTTGATATCAGAGTAAATTGAACAAAGTATTTGAAAATTTTCACAGGTGTTTTACCTATATATCTCTAACAGGACCTTATAAATGTTAGAAAACTGCTATAAATAGTAGAAACGTTATAACAAGCAAGAATGATTGAAATGATTACTACAGGAACGCTACAAATGTTAGAAATTGGACCCCTGCAAATGCCAGAAATGACAATTACAGGAACGCTACAAATGATAGAAAAGATATGAATGCGATCCCGGCGCAAATAACTGAGATAGACTGCTGTATTTAATTAGTATCCGCAATAAGGATGATGTCAGTATATCGTAAGACAACAACAAGCAACAAGATGTCCAACTGTCTATCGAAAATTTGGACTTTGTTGAAGCATTGTTGTCATCAGCAAGTCGACATGAACAATTGTTACCAAATTCCCTTAGAGCGGCATTCTGCGGACCTAGTGGTTGCGGAAAGTTTCAAATTCGGAATGGTTAAAGTCTAGTAGTTGGGTTCTGGCAGGTCGTAAATTTTTCTTGAAACGCAGTATTTCTAAACATAAATGTCATAGAAATCAACACTGATATATAATATATTTTGTTTGAAAATGAATTCTTAAAATAATGTTGATTGTTGTACTATTTTTTATCGATTTAAGTGCTTCAACAGCGCCATGATATTATAATATTATTAGTATTAGCTTTTATAAGAAACCAAAGCAGATAAAAGAAACGTGTGTACGATTTCTGAAAAGCGGGCCTTTCGCTCATGAGGTCATAAGCTGCATTGTCATTGGCTTGTTTATTAGCAGACCACCTGCTAACCATCAGTTTGTTTATCTTATATGATTATAAAGAATAGATATGTCCCGATTTCAAAGTTTCCAAAGTAGGATTCCGTTTCATATTTGATGAGTGTCTTGATGCCACTAGAAATACTAGAAATGATAGGTTAGTTGAAACAAAGCCGCTACAAACGGTTAAAATGACTGGTACAGGAAAGTTGCAAATGGCTGATGCCACTATAAATGGTAGGTTAGTTGGAAACGGGAACATTACAGATTCAAGAAATGATAGGAAGGTTGAAACAAGGACGTTAGAAATGTTGCACAAGGGTTCGATAGTTGGAAATGTAATGATGACAAAGCGTTTTTCTAAGAAAAAAATCGGGACATAAAACTTTTTTCAAAGAGAGGTATTCAAAACTTTATCATCAATCGGTTATTAGTTATAAACTTTTTCTAAGAGAAAACAAGAAACATCAGCCGTTTGCTGCTACTTACTATAAATCTTTCTATCACATATAACTTTTTCTAAGACAGGTACTCAAAACTTAATCATCAAAACTAATTTCAGTACTTAGACATAAACTTTTTTGTAAAAGAATACAACCAAGCAAATTAAGTCGTTTGCTGCGTTTTTCAAATGTTTCTACTAATGAGTTGTTGATATGAGAGTAAAATGTACAAAGTACTGTATAACCTCTTATTCTTGAACCAGCTGAACCTAAATTAGGCCAATCCGTTAAACAAAATATGTGTTGAAATAACTTCGTTGATATTCAAATTCAAAGTTTGAAAAAAGTTATGAAAAAAAAACAAGATGTCAGAGAGGCACCTAATGTTATTTCCAGAAGTACGTTGTAGCAAACAACCTCCATTCTCAAAACGGAGATAACAAAGCAATAAAGTTAAATATAAAAATATTCTTGACTGCTCAGGAGAAGTCATAGAACTTTTACTGCTATTTTCCTTTGAATAATAAACATAAAAAAGGTCACTTGGAAAGTTATTATAAAACAAAGATCGAAGCTCATACTTACACACCTGCCAGACCCCTTTAAGGCTTTTCTTCAGGATTATGGCATGCTAGCTTTCGACATGTTGAAAGACAAAGTTACGAATCACCACACGCAGCCAAAACTGAGAATTTGTCACTGGAGAACGCTACTAGACCCAGTCACAACCAAAACAAAAAACTCCGGTAGCAGAAATAAGACAAGTTCAATTCATCATTCCACATGTTTTAACCCTGCTTCGATATACAAAATGAAGATAAAACAGCCAAGGCATTCAAAGTTAGTAAATGGAGCCACAACAAAATTCGTAGCATCAAATTAACATGTTTTCAGATAATTATATGCGTATTAAATAATCTATTGCAAGACTTAATGGTTGAGATTA
Organism: Octodonta nipae; assembly: GCA_034190945.1. NCBI lineage: Eukaryota > Metazoa > Arthropoda > Insecta > Coleoptera > Chrysomelidae > Octodonta > Octodonta nipae. The sequence continues at coordinate 33,380,518 of CM067221.1, read as the reverse complement.
TTTCATTATTTCTCATAGCTGAATATTCAAAATATTTAGTTGAAAAGGCAGCCATTCAACACCATACACAGACAACAACACACCACCGAAAAAGAAAATTATTTAAAAGAAATGTTTTAAAATACTGAGTAGAAATTCTTGTTAAATTGAAATTAATCATTCAAATATTCTAAAAATATAAGATGTTTGTGCTTTATTTGATATCTGCATCATTCAATGCGGTTTTCTTAACTTGAGTGAAGATGTTAGCGACGGTTATAATTTGTCAAAACAGAAGTATCCATTAGAAATGAATTTATTCGTATCTTAGAGTTTCAATCAATCATTTAAGATACTGTAAGGGCTATTTGATGTAACAATATTGTTCTTCCAATAAAACTTTGCTTTGAACTAAATTGCTGTTTGTAGAAAGAGTTGAAAATCAAAACTGTGAAATAAAAGTCATATGGTTTAAATATTTTTTGTTTTGAATCATGTAGATACAGAATTGAACATGGAGGGTCTGTTACATTCAAGTTTCTTTCACCTTGATGGAGTTAAGCTTCATTCAACATGCCAGAAAATCTTAGTCAAGAATGGGTGGACTTCGTTTTGCAACAAACAAAAGCCTTCAATATCAATGTGAATAACACAAATTTATTTGTAAGATGTACGAGTGTGAGATAATAGAAAACACATTCCTATGCACGAGTGTATACATAATGAATAACATGAGTCAAAAATGTGCTATTGAACAACATTGTCATGAGTATCAATTTCTGTGACGTCATCACTGTCATTGCCTAGTTTGTCAGCAGACCACCTGCCATTAGTATATATAACTCATATGACTGCTTTTGGATCATAACAAACGAAGCATTTACCACTTAAGATCAAAGCCATAATTTTCCGAAATCTAAGGAAATATGGTAATCCTTTTTTTTTCTGCGGCGTCATTAGTCGGTCATTTCCTCTATATAACAAGAAACATAACCTGTTCAAGGAATATGATGTCTCACTCTTTTTCTTAAGTATCTGTCAAAATGATTCTTCTCTCATTGGTTTATTCAAACAGACCTCGACATATCAACCATTAGGGACGGAATGCCTACTAGGTCTCTAACACACATAACATATAATTACAAACGTTAATTATGTAAGGAATACAATGTATGGAAAATGACGAACTGTGTCAAAATGATTTAAGACAATGAGTAATACATAAGACTAAATCATTATGAACTGGAACTACATTATAAAAGCTTTCGATTGAGCTTTCATGTAGTGAAAAGATTTCCACTGCACGAACGCCACTCTTTAAAATAATTCAAGTGAGATTGTTCTATTTCCATTTAAATAAAAAAAAATAGGCAGTTAAGTACTAGTTACCGAGAATATGTCTATAGCATGATAGGAACAGTGTTTCGTTTGTAAAATTTTGAATGCAGCAAGATCATTATTCACAATTTAGGTAGTTTGTTGATACCAAACACAAACGTAAATAATTCGCTGGGTCTTTAATAATTAAGAAAGACCTTAAAATAAGGAATCTGTCAAGGCATCGGATTGAACAACTTAAGGTTAGGGTAGGTTAGGTTCGGTCGATCCTAACGTACCCGAACCTTAAGTCGTTCAATCGATCCTAACCTAACCTCAGTTGATACCATCTAACCACCCTGTTTGAAGGGCCTCCCTCCCCTTTTACTATGACGCCATAAGATACTTATGTTTATCATTGGTTGGTTACTTATTAATAAGAGCTAACAGAACCATATATCTCTGTTTTTCGCGGTTGATGGACTTGGGAGCTACACGATGAACTACTTCGTTCCTCAAGCGTTTCACTACCTTAGACTGTATTCTGTTAGAAACAACGTTCAAAACCTCATGATGACGTTCCGATGCCTTGACAGATTCCTTATTTTAAGGTTTTTCATAATTATTAAAGACCCCAGCGAATTATATACGTTTGTGTTTGGTATCAACAAACTACCTGAATTGTGAATAATGATCTTACTGCATTCAAAATTTTACAAACGAAATACTGTTCCTATAATCCTATAGAAATATTCTCGGTAACTAGTACTCAACTGTAATTTTTTTTTAATTTAAATGGAAGTAGAACAATCTCAATTGAATTATTTTAAAGAGTGGCGTTCGTGCAGTGGAAATCTTTTCCCTACATGAAAGCTGAATCGAAAGCTTTTATAATGTAGTTCCAGTGCATAATGATTTAGTCTTATGTATTTCTCATTGTCTTAAATCATTTTGACACAGTTCGTCAAAGATGTCAATTTCCATACATTGTATTCCTTATATGAATAACGTTTCTTATAATTTGTTAGGGTGTGTTAGAGACCTAGTACGAATTCCGTCCCTAATGGTTGATATGTTGAGGTCTCGTGGTCTGTTTGAATAAACCAATGAGAGAGGAATCATTTTGATAGATAGTTAAGAGAAAGAGTGAGACATCATATTCCTTGAACAGGTTATGTTTCTTGTTATATAGAGGAAATGACCGACTAATGACGCAGCAGAAAAAAAAAGGATTATCATATTTCCTTAGATCTCGGAAAATTATGGCTTTGATCTTAAGTGGTAAATGCTTCATATGTTATGATCCAAAAGCAGACATATGAGTTATATATACTAATGGCAAGTGGGCTGCTGATAAACTAGGCAATGACAGTGATGACGTCACAGAAATTGATACTCATGATAATGTTGTTCAATAGCACATTTTTGATTCAATATATACGTGCCTGGAGTAAACTTTTCAGTTTCATACAATATGCTTATAAACTTACGGATTATGTTTCCGTTATTTGGTTTGATGGAGATCGATGCTGACCAAAAATTATAATTGGATAACACGAGGCTTACAGCTTTCTTTTGTCTTATATTGCTTCTAGTGTGTTCACAATTATAACTCTGTTAGTTGCTAGTTTTAAATTTGTTTGTGTGTAGTTTAATATGTTTGATACGTTTTCTTAAATGTTAGTCATTATCTATACACTCGTGCATAGGAATGTGTTTTCTATTATCTCACGCTCGTCCATCTTACAAATAAATTCGTGTTATTCACATTGATATTGAAAAATGAAATGCCAACGCATGGTTTAGTGGCTTTTGTTCGTTGCAAAACGAAGTCCACCCATTATTGACTAAGATTTTCTGGCCTGTTGAATGAAGCTTAACTCCATCAAGGTTAATGAAACTTGAATGTAACAAACCCGCCATGTTCAATTCTGTATCTACGTGATTCAAAACAAAAAATATTTAAACCATATGACTGTTATTTCACAGTTTTGATTTTCAAGTCTTTCTACCAACAGTAACTTAATTCAAAGCAAAGTGTTATTGGAAGAACAATATTGTTACATCAAATAGCCCTTACAGTATCTTAAATGATTGCTTGAAACTCTAAGATACGAATAAATTCATTTCTAATGGATACTTCTGGTTTGACAAATTATAACCGTCACTAACATCTTCACACAAGGTTAAGAAAACCGCAATGAATGATGCAGATATCAAATAAAGCACAAACATCGTATATTTTTAGAATATTTGAATGATTAATTTCTATTTAACAAGAATTTCTACTCAGTATTTTAAAACATTTCTTTTAAATAATTTTCTTTTTCGGTGGTATGTTGTTGTTGTTTGCGGTGTTGAATGGCTGCCTTTTCAACTAAATATTTTGAATATTCAGCTATGAGAAATAATGAAATAATCTCAACCATTAAGTCTTGCAATAGATTATTTAATGCGCATATAATTATCTGAAAACATGTTCATTTGATATTACGAATTTTGTTGTGGCTCCATTTACAAACTTTTGAATGCCTTGGCTGTTTTATCTTCATTGTGTATATTGAAGCAGGGTAAAAAGTATGTGGAATAATGAATTGAACTTGTCTTTTTTTCTGCTACCGGAGTTTTTGGTTTGGTTGTGACTAGGTCTGGTAGCGTTCTCCAGTGCCAAATTCTCAGTTTTGGCTGCGTGTGGTGGTTCGTTACTTTGTCTTTCAACATGTCGAAAGCTCGCATGCCATAATCCTGCATAAAAGCCTTATAGGGGTCTGACAAGGTTGTAAGTATGAGCTTCGATCTTTGTTCTGTAATAACTTTGTCAAGTGACCTTTTTTATGTTTATTATTCAAAGGAAAATAGCAGTAAAAGTTCTAAGACTTCTGTTCCCCTGAGCAGTCAAGAATATTTTTATATTTAACTTTATGGTTTTGTGATCTGCGTTTTGAGAAAGGAGGTTGTTTGCTACAGCGTACTTCTGGAAATAACATTAGGTGCCTCTCTGTTTTTTTTCTTAACTTTTTTCAAACTTTGAATTTGAATATCAATGCAGTTATTTCAACAACATAATTTGAGATATATGAGTAAACATTTGTAAGCTTCCCCCTTAAAGACAGGGTTCTTCGGTAAACATTTGTTTAATGGATTGGCCTAATTTAGGTTCAGCTGGTTCAAGAATAAGATGTTATACAGTACTTTGTACATTTTACTGTCATATCAACAATTCATTAGTAGAAACATTTGAAAAACGCAGCAAACGACTAGATTTTCTTGGTTGTATTCTTTTAAAAAAAAGTTTATGTCTAAGTACTGAAATTAGTTTTGATGATTAAGTTTTGAGTACCTGTCTTAGAAAAAGTTATATGTGATAGAAAGATTTATAGTGAGTAGCAGCAAACGGCTGATGTTTCTTGTTTTCTCTTAGAAAAAGTTTATAACTAATAACCGATTGATGATAAAGATTTGAATACCTCTCTTTGAAAAAAGTTTTATGTACCGGTTTTTTGTTAGAAAAACGCTTTGTCATCATTACATTTCCAACTATCGAACCCTTGTGCAACATTTCTAACGTCCTTGTTTCAACCTTCCTACCATTTCTAGAATCTGTTATGTTCCCGTTTCCAACTAACCTACCATTTATAGTGGCATCAGCCATTTGCAACGTTCCTGTACCAGTCATTTTAACCGTTAGTAGCGGCTTTGTTTCAACTAACCTATCATTTCTAGTATTTCTAGTGGCATCAAGACACTCATCAAATATGAAACGGAATCCTACTTTGGAAACTTTGAAATCGGGACATATCTATTCTTTATAACCATATAAGATAAACAAACGGATGGTTAGCAGGTGGTCTGCTAATAAACAAGCCAATGAGAGTGCAGCTTATGACATCATGACCGTAAGGCCCGCATTTCAGGGCCAGCCACGCCAGATTTCCATATTTCCCTAGATGCGTCATTTTAGTCATATCATTAAAGTCATGGAGCAACATTGTCATATTTCCTTAGATCTCTGAACACGTAGACAAGTTCCTTTTATCTGCTTTGGTTCGTTATAAAAGCTAATACTAATAATATTATAACATAATGGCGCTGTTGAAGCACTAGTACAACAATCAAAATTATTTTAAGAACTCATTTTCAAACAAAATATAATATGATATATTATAATATATCAGTGTTAATTTCTACGGCATTTATGTTTAGAAATACTGCGTTTCAAGTAAAATGTACGACCTGCCAGAACCTAACTACTAGACTTCAACCATTCCGAATTTGAAACTTTCCGCAACCACTAGGGCCGCAGAATGCTGCTTGTAGGGAATTTGGTAACAATTGTCCGTGTCGACTTGCTGATGACAACGATTCTCCAACAAAGTGCAAATTTTTGATAGAGAGTTGGACATCTTGTTGCTTCATATACATCTTACGATATACTGACATCATCCTTATTGCGGATACTAATTAAATACAGCAGTCTAGCTCAGTTATTTGCGCCGGGATTGTTCTTAGCATTCATATATTTTCTATCATTTGTAGCGTCCCTGTACCTGCCATTTCTAGCATTTGCAGGGGTCCCATTTTTAACATTTGTAGCGTTCCTGTACCAATCATTTCAATCATTCTTGCTTCTGTTATAACGTTTCTACTATTTGTAGCAGTTTTCTAGCATTTATAAGGTCCTGTTAGAGACATATAGGTAAAACACCTGTGAAATTTTTCAAATACTTTGTTCATTTTACTCTCATATCAACAATTCGTTGGAAGAAACATACGTTTTGTGTACCTAGAAAACATTTGTTTGTACTGACGTCTTTCTTAGAAAAAGTCATATGTGATAGAAACATTTGTTTGTTGTAGCAAACAACTGATGTTTTCTCTTTGATGGCTAAATTTTTGTGCACCTAGAAAAAAGTTTTTATGTACCACTGAATAAGCTTTGAGTACCTGTCTTAAAAAAGATTTATGTACCTGTTTTGTTGTTAGAAACAAACGCTTTGAGTACCTAGAAAAGATTTTTTTGTACTGACCACTGTCTTAGAAACAGTTATATGTGATAGAAACATTTGTTTGTAGTAGACTGATGTTTTCTCTTTGATTCCTAAAGTTTTGTGCACCTAGAAAAAAGTTTTTATGTACCAGTGAATACGCTTGAGTACCTGTCTTAGAAAAGATTTGTTTGTTCCTACCTCTGGCTTAGAAAAAGTTAAATCTTTATTCCCACTATCCCATTCCCAACATTCCTGGTCTCTACTTTTTCCAGCGGATTTGTTTCAAACCATTTGTAGCAACAGTTTCTTGCTGTGGTTTCTACGGCCCTAGCCTTTGTAACGGTTTCAAACAGTTCAACCCTTTGCAACGCCCTTACTTCAACCATTCAATTATTTCTAACGGTTCCAGTCCTTTATACGGTTCCAGTCGTTTTTAATGGACTCAACCATTTCTACAAGCCGTTTCTACTATCCCAGTCATTTCTACGGGCCATTTATAGCTTTTATAGAGGCTCCAACCATTTCCAGCTGTGATTTCTTCTGTCCCAGTAATTTCTACGGGCTATTTCTAGCTTTTGTAGCGGCTCCAACCATTTCTAGCAGCGATTTTTAAGTTTTTAGTCGTTTCTACAGGTCTTTTCTAGCTTTTATATCAGTTCTGTACCAACCATTCTACCGTTTCTAAGGTTCTAGTCGTTTCTACCTGCCGTTTCTACTGTCCCAGTCGTTTATACGGACCATTACTAGCTTTTGTAGCGGCTCCAACTATTTCTAGCAGCGATTTCTACTGTCCCAGTCGTTTCTACAGGCCGTTTCTAACTTTTGTATCGGCTCCAACCGTTTCCAACCACCATTTCTAAGGTTCTAGTCGTTTCTACCAGCCGTTTCCACTGTCCCAGTCGTTTCTACGGGCCATTACTAGCTTTTGTAGCGTTTCCAATCATTTCTAGCAGCGATTTCTACTGCCCCAGTCGTTTCTGCGGGATGTTTCTAGCTTTTGTAGCGGCTCCAACTATTTCTAGTAGCGAATTCTACTCTCCCAGTCGTTTCTATGGGAGGTTTCTAGCTTCTGTAGCGGCTCCAACCTTTTTCTAGCAGCCATTTCTACTGTCCCAGTCGTTTCTTCGGGCCATTTCTAGCTTTTGTAGCGGCTCCAACCATTTCTAAGGTTCTAGTCGTTTCTACGGGCCATTTCTAGCTTTTGTAGTGGCTCTAACCATTTCTAGCAGCGATTTCTACTGTCCCAGTAGTTTCTATGGGCCGTTTCTAGCTTTTGTACCGTTTTTAGTCCTTTGCAACGTTCCCGTACCAGTCATTTTCAACATATGTTGCTTATCTACCCTTTGTATCAGTTCTGTAACAACCATTCTACCGTTTCTACCCTTTGTAAGGTTCTACTTCAACCTTTCAATCATTTCTAACAGCCCTTTGCAGCTATTTCTACCATTTCTACCCTTCAGAATAATATTTTTTAATTAAACCAACCTGGCTGTCCATTCCCAGTATATTTTTATAATTTCTTACAAATTATTGAATTTTTATATCACATTTTCTGTTCTAAATGTGCCAACACATTTTTTTAACTTGCAGTTGCGGTTTAGTTTCCTTATATTTGTTATTGTCGTCGTTAAATTCTTCCGGTTCAGACAGATATATTTATAATCGGGGCTATTTATTTTCCAATGTTCTATATACACACAGTAAATTAATTGGTATGGTATTCTCAGGTATTTTGGTAAAATATTTGGTTGTGTTTCGGTATGAAATAAAATATTATAACAGGCCATTATTAAGTATATGATGGGAGCATTACCTTTGGATAGTATTAGTCTCGGGTATTTTGTTTTAATGATATATTTGATGGTGTTTATTTTGACAAGAAAAAATCCTTTAGCGTAAACATGATATCACAGTGTCTTTTCGTTGCGATCACCAATTCCGTTGACGGTATTAGTAGTAGTATTATTATTAGTAGTCGCTAAATAAATTATTATTTCTTTGAATCTGAATATGTGGTTTGATGATGGCGGCTTTACTGTACGACCACCCATACCTACACGTTTCATTTGGGGTGGGAGTCGAATTAACAATGTAATAAAAAATCGCAATTATTTTATTTATCAGCATTGAAATACGTCATTTGCGTATAACCTCGACGTCCGACGAAAGTTGCCGAGCCACGGACTTGCGCCTTTTAACAGCCAACTAAATACCATATCCCCCCATCCAGCCCCCAAATATTCAACCGAACAACGCTCAAAAACACGCGCCCGCGCAAAGGGCATATGGTATATATACCTTTTCAAATAAATATTTCTCGATTAACCGCATTAGCGCAGCTCGGTGGACACCTGACTTTGTAATCAGGCAAGCCGCGTTCGATACCCGGCCAAGTATTTAGCTTTTTTTCTCTCTAACCACCACAACCAACAACAGATAGCGTGCTCCCCTGCAACACACGCAACCCACAATACAATTGCTTTCATTTATTAACAACAGATGGCGCGCACCTCTGCGACACACCCAAATGTCATTCGCGCACCCCTACGACCACCCCCAATGTCTTCTTCCCCCCCAATATCTTCTTCTTCTTATCCAAATAACAACTACCAACAGCTTGGCAGCAGCCTCCGGCGATAACTCGATAACTGGTTACCTTTATGCCCACTTCCGGTCCAGAAACCGCTTTGCTTATCTACTAACAGGGAGACTTGAAAGATAATATCTACATAGAATTTTTTCCTGAAAGGACACAAACTTAATTTTCATCATATTAGTTATAAAATTATGTTAAATGTCAGTTAAAAATCTGTATTAATATTAACCTTATTTCCTTATTCGTTGTTTCAACAACACCGAAGAATGACCTGTATTTTATAGCAACTTTTATTTACTTTTTACAATAACAAAAGTAGCGTAGCTCAGATAGTAGAGCGCTCGCGTAGCATGCGAGACGTACCGGGATCGATGCCCGGAGCCTCCACATTTTTTAGGTTTACTGTATCTATACATCTTAAAATTGTAGTTGCCTGTTTGTTTGTTTGTTCGGGCATCACGTAAGAACTACTGAACTGATTTTGCTGAATCTTTTTTTGTTCCAAATTCTATAGTTTTACTTAAAATCGGGTATACATTTAATCTCAGTTAAAATCTGGTATACATTTAATCTCTCTACATCAACAGAAACAGTAGACAGAGCGAAAAAACTTCCACGATGTTGGATCACACAATTACGTATTGGTTCCACTGCACGCATCAAATAGTTATTAAGAACAAACGCCATAAATATGGTATCAAATTGTACATGTTAACAGAACCAACTGGCATTGTTTTGAAATTCCCCATATATGAAGGTGCTTCAGATATTTACGGCGGCTCTGGACATACAGAGAAGATTGTTCTACATTCATTGCAAGAGCAATTAGGAAACGGACAGGCTGTATACTTAGATAACGTTTATAATAGTGTACAACTGGCAAGAAACCTATTAAATCATAAAACTTACTGTAGTCGTACGTTAAGAATCGATCGACGTGATAATCCCAAAGAACTTGCCAGTACAATGCTGAAAAAGGTTGAAAATTAATCGTTCTTCAACACTGGACTACACTGTGGAAAATGGCGACATAAACGAATTATATTATCACCGAATTTGTCAAAAAAATGGTACAATTCAAATATAAAAGAGGAGTAATAAGTAAGAAACCTGAAGCCATCATTGGGTATAATGCCTTTATGAGTGGAATTGATAGACCAAATGTTGGCCTATTATCCTTGTAATAGAAAAATCATCAAATGGTATAAAAAGAAATTTTTTCATATCATTCAGATGAGTTTACTAAACGCTCATTACCTTTACAAGTACTCTGGTACAGGAAAAGTCACTTTCTGACTTTCGTCTAGAAATAATACGGCAATTGTTGGAGTCATGTGTCAGTAAAGTGACAACAGTCTCTTTACAAAAGGATCACAAAATTTAAAAGATAGAAAAGACCGCACCGGAAATGTCAGGATCAAAAGAAGTGAACAGAACTAATAGAAAAGGATGCAGAGTCTGTAGAAGGAATAAGAAGAGAAAGATGACAGTTTTTGAATTTAAAGAATGCCCGGAAAAGCTTGGCCTATGTTTAGATTGTTTCGATCACTTTCACAAAAATTAACTTTTTAATTTTGTTACTTATTTTACTTGTTGTTCCACAACCTATTAAAAAATTACGATAGCAGATGCCGATCACACCTATTGGTGTGTAGTTTTTTTCCATAGCGTTTTACGCAAAAATATCGACAAAAAGATTGTTTCTAGTAAAAACTGGAATATACTGAATGTAAAAAAACTTAAAAAAATTCCGGCACCGGAGACGGGTGTTAAAAATATTCCCGTCAGTGACAGCTAATTTTTTGGATGCAAGGTTAAACTAATCACGGAAATAGTTTTGTCTGTGATAATTTTAAGTTCATAAAACACAAGAAAAACTTCTTGAAGTTTGCAGATTATGTAAGTGACAGTTATTTGAAATGTTATACCGTGTTTCTGCGTTTAGATGTTCTGAATAATTTAAGGTAAAGGTGTTAAGGGATACAAGCTTGCAAGACAAGATGGGGCTCAATGAAGTGAAAGACGCTCTAGAAGTGGTTATTGTAAGTGAATTTAGTACTTAGTTCAATCCGGAAGTCCTAAACGGCGTGTCTCACAAGAAAATAGTTTTTTGAGAAATTTCAGTTTTGTTTACGAATGAAGGAAATACTCCTTTTGGAAATAAAGAAGATTGCTTATGGAATATTAACCTACCTAAGGAATGTATAATGAATATATGAATTGAATTTGTTTTATGATAACTAACTCGTACCTGATTGGCTTCTAATTGTTATTTGTGGCATGTTCTTGATTATTTTTATATTTTTTTGCGAATAACACCACAATTGAAATAAAAAGCTGTATATTGAAAGAAACTAACAGACGTTTCAAAGTTGATTCTGACTTCGTAGTCAATGGCTTTAAATTACTCATAATATCAAGAATATACAACAAATAAACTGGTGTTTTTATGGCTTTCTATTTTTTGTAAATATATTTTCTTCTTGAGTATTTCTTTTCTTTTACTGAGTCACTGTCAGGTGAAAACATTCTTTGTCTGTGATCTATTATATGTATGTTATTTTTATGCGCCGGATTCTGGTTCAATCCGGATCAACTCCTCGGAGAAAGGAAAAATACTGATCGATAACTTCGATCAGTTCTACCTATTTTTCCGAATTTTGTCTTTATGTAGAAATTTTGTGGTTATTTTTTTATGTTTAATTTTGTTATAACTGACCTTCGTTAGGCATTGCTATTGCTACAAATGTTTATACAGTGTGAAATAGCCAGATTGAATAAAATCGATAACGAATAAAGGAGGGCATGTTGGGAAAAACGCGGGAAAAACGCTTGGAAACGTCGATTTGTATTTTAAAATGCGCATTTTTTCAACAAAAAAATTATATAGGGTGTGTCATATGATAGTGGTCAATACCATCTTTCTTATTTTAAATGCAAGCCCCTGTATATTATTTGATTTCTGGCGTCAGATTTATTATAAAAATTAACATTAAAAAGAGAAAATTATTTTGCTTCTCACATTCGCTACATTACACGCAATTCTTAATTTCTATTCAGCTCTTGATATTGAGAAAGTTAGCAAAAACCATTCTTGATTTGAAACAAAAACAGTTTTGTTTATTTTCGTCAACTCATAGCCTTAGTATCTTGTTGTCTACCCGCATGACAGTGGTGAACAGTGTCAGTACTATTGTCGTTTGAATTTCGTTAACTGTTAAATCAGAAAAATGATTCATTTCATAGAAATGCACAAAATGCCCATTTTACAAATGATTGGTTAAGGAGGTAACATACAGACACAAATGGAAGGTTCTGGGTTATTTTACGAAAATTTTCCAAGTTTGCCGCCTGTATCCCAAGGAACAATTAGCAAAATAGAAAAGCAGTTTCGTGAGCTTGGTCATCTAAGACAGATAAAAAAAGTAGCTGCCAATGCTGTCAGTGATAACACACACATCAATTTTTCAACTATTAAAGAAAAGTAAAATGCGTTCCTATAAATAGATGCCGACTCAGGAGACGTATTTCTGTGAACCAAATGATAGCAAGGTTAGATAACAATGTGATCTAATTAGAATATGTTATGTTTACTAATGACACTTCACACATTTAGACTTCAGGGTCATGTTAATCATGAAAAATGCTTCTATTGGTCTAATGAAAATCCTCACTGGATGACAAACATACGCAATATCCTGAAAAAGTTCAAGTTTGGGCAGGAATTGTTGGAAATCATATAGTAGGTCCTTTTTCATTGATAGCAACTTGAACGGAGATAAATATTTAGAACTGCTCAAAAATAATGTCTTGCCAACTTTGACAAACTTATATCCTGATCCTACCAATGCAATAAGGTTTCAGCAAGATATAACACCGCCCCATTACGAAATCAATGTACGGCTGTACCTGAACCAAATTTTTCCATAACGGTAGGTAAATAGGCCCAGATCGATAGAATGACCAGTACGATCTTCTGATTTGACACCATTGCCTACTTTTTGTGGGAATACATCAGAAGTACTGTATTCAAAACTAAACCCCTCAACGTATATGACCTAAAAAGATGAATCACGCTTGCGATTAGATCAGTCACGCCTGAAATGAGTAACGTTGGAAGACATTTCCATACCAGATTACCATATTCGTTCATGGCGAGCATTTTGAACATTTTCTACATTGTCATTAATGTTTTTTTGCTTTTTTGTATTATTAAGGAATAATCAGTATTAATTATTAGATTTTTAGTGTAATGTAACAAATATGTGTAATAAAATAATTTTCTTTCTTTTAATGTTAATTTTTGTAATAAATCTGAAAGAAACTCAATATTTCCGAAACAGTTGAAGAGAGGTGTAAGACATTGTACATGAATTATGTATCGAATTTTCTGGAGAATCCAAAAATAAATAATATAGAGGGGCTTGCATTTAAAATAAGAAAGTTGGTTTTGGCAACTGTCACATGACACACCCAATATATTTTTTTGTTGAAAAATGCGCTTTTAAAAATATAAATCGATGTGCCCCATTCAAACCCTCCATTAGTTGTTATTGAATTTATTCCATTTGGCTGTTCCACACTGTTTATATTTGTAACTACATCTTTCTATTGTAACACAATGTTTATTTTTATTCGATGGTACTCAGTGCTTTTCACTGAAACTCTGAAAAAACGTTCGAATATAAAAATAATACGGATACTGATTTAATTTCTAAGTTGAAAAAAAAGCATAAGTCGTTCACTAGTTTACAGTTATAAAGCCCAAAACAAATAACCAAAAAATCCGTAGTCATGTCTATTCTTTTTTTGTTCATTGAAATTAGTTGGCCAGATATTTAATGGATTTTTAGAAAGCTGTAAAATAATGTATTAAAAATAATGGCAGCCAATTTAACTAACCCTGTACATGTTTTTTTTTATTCGATGAGCCTGATAAGAACCTGAGTAATATTGCAAAGCAGATAAATTCAATACGATAAACATCATAAACGAAATATCTTCTACCTGGCAGAATAGAACCTATATAATTAAGGAAATAAATGCTTCCGTAAAAATCCGAATCAAACTGTAGCTTAAAGATTAACATCAAATTCAGTCAAATTACATTTCAATATCATATGAGATGGCCACATGTGTATTTATCTGTCTGATAGAAAACTGAAGCAGATTGCATATTATAAAATAATGAAACCGTTTTTTACTGACTCTCACAATTTAAAAGACAGGAATGGCAAAATTAAGTAAATCAACAACAACAACAAAACTGTAATAAGGGTTCTCCTATGTTGCCAAAATATTCAATTGCTTTATACACGGTTTAATAAAGAGGTGGTTCAATGCCTGTCCCATGGCAATGCTACTGCTTCGACAAAAAGGTGGTCTGCTTGGACTAATAAACTGCAGGTGCCTCTGTGTGGCTAGATTCACTTGCACCCTTTGTATATTTTGCAGCACATTTAAAAAAAATGGTATAATATGAAATCATTTGATCTGTGCGGTCAATTCCAGACATACTTTTGTTGTAATCGACAACAATGTTTGGTTTCGTACATTCTCTGCCTTTTCTGTTCTGAGTATTTTGCATTTCAAACTTATGCGACGTCGAAATTATGAACACATCACGTTTGTCGTGGCATTTACCAACAACAACACTTCTTTTCTTTTCCATCCAAATTTTCCTTTCTTTAGCTTCTTCATTACATCTTTAGCTACACTTGTGTAAAAATAATCCAAAAAAATGTACGACCCCTTCCTTCAGAGGGCTCCATAAGTCTCTGGACCACAGCATATCCATGACCAAATGCATCGTCTTGAGAGGTACCTTTTCTAGAATATATGGGAATATTCAGTAAAAAACCGTCTGGCGTATATAATTCATATAGTTTGATACCATATTTACCAGCTTTGTTTGGTATATACTGACGAAAATAAAGACGACCCCGCCATAGCAATAGGGCTTCATCTAATGATAGATTTCGTGCTGGATATTAAACATTTTTTCTTCCTTTGAGGAGATGATCGACTCATTTTATGCAAACGACTACTAGTGTCGTCAGTGTTGTCGAAAAACACAGGCAACGCAAAATTAGTTCAAAACGATTTCGTTCCATCATTTTATTAAATAGTGGATGATAGTAGACTATATTTCTTGACCAGTAATGCTTTATACTCGACAATTTCACATTCCCCATTGCAATATACAGAAATAAAAACCGTTTCATTTCATCATGTGTTGTATTTTTCCATTTAAGCACATTTGATGATTTGTGGACGAGTTTTTGTATTAGAATGGATTGTGCCGGATTATTTGTCTATTGAACAAGTTTATCAATCAATGTGTCATCAAAAAGCAAAGAACATATTTGAAGAGGTGAAATGTTTGGTGGTATATTTACTTTTAGATCCTCTTGTTCACTGAAGTCGACTATTTCTGGATCTCGTTCTACATCTACCCAGGCATCTTCATCATTATTACAGATCCCTTCGTCTTGATCCTCATCATTGTCATTTTCTACATCAGTATCATTTTTGCTATAATTATCTGAACCTAAACTTTTCGGAGAGGACAATTCCCAATCACTACCAGCATTTTGATATGGTTCTTCAAATGACTCTTCATCTAAAAACACAAGTCACCTTCAAAAACTTTTTTGGCTTCTCCTAATAGCTCACTTCTTTCCTTTGATGAAGACATATCGCACTTAAATTTACTTGCACATGCACTGAAAACCGACATAACCTTAAAATATATCCCGAGACCGTGCGACTCATATGTGTGTCATACATTCGCACAGACCTCTTCAAAGTATAGAGTCTCTAGCGATAGACCAGACAGAAAAAATAACTTAAAGTAGAACTACTTCTTCGGCTTATATACGAGCCGGTGGTCTATATGATAAAACAAGAGTACTCATATATGAGACAACGTTAGCGAACGTGTTAAAATTAAATAAAAATACAAAACAAATTATCAGTTAATCTCGTAACTGATAAATAAGCGCTGTCAAATTTGGGTATCATACGCGAAAGTTCTTACAAAAATCAGGTTATGCATATGTCAATTTTTGTTATTATTTATTGAAAAAATTGTTTTTAATACATACACCTTATTTACATGTAGTATTTTTTTATTTTTTAATAATAATAATATTTACAATTTTGATTCCTGCAGTTAACGGGCCAGACAGTTGGGGACGTTTATTGTACCATTACGACTTTCTTGAATTCTGGAACTGAGACCGTTGTTCCACCTCTTTATTACACCGTGGCTTGACACCGAAGTTATGTCATACATTTCAATTGTTATGTGTAATAGGCTTTTTCATATTTGAAAGTTTTTTGTTGCCATGCGTTAACACTTGTCATTTTTTTCGGACAGTGTTCACACCATTGGCATGTAAATACAAGGCGTCCTACCCGACGTAAAACCGATAAGCAACCCGGAATTGTATTGCGCGTAACAGCATTGTAAACGGTAACTCGTCACTGCGCACGAAGATTATCGGTAGTGTATCGGTTATTCTGTCTGTTGGAAGGAACCTACAATGTTTTTTTGTCCGAAAGAAATGACAGAAGTTGACGCATGCCCAGAAAACGTTTTCAAATGTGAAAAGGCTTATGTCATTGAAGTGATTACTTTGACAGAAAACATTCAGCTGTGATAGTTTAAGGATTAAAACGTGTGGTGGTGTATTACTACTGTTGTGTAAAGCTTATCTTTACATAGAATCAGTGGATTTAGCTTTAGTGACTGATGGTTATCCTGAGATAAACTGTGTTTGGAATAATAAAGTCCATCTCTGATTGAACAAATTACCCGTTACATTTGTGATATTAAAAATATGGACTCCCGCTTAATATAATTGAGGCGACCTTCAAATGACCTTGTAGGTTAAGGTGAAATTCTAGTTCAGCACTACCTATATATTTGAAATTCTTTAAGATTTGTTTTAGTCATTTTCTTCTCCTATCACTACTTTCTGAAATAGGACGTTACGATAATTTATACATCTTGTGTATAAACAAATATTTTGTATAGGCACTATTTTTTCTACTGTAATGTGTGAATTGCAATATTTTGTTTTTTGTAAAATTTCAGATGAACCTCTACACAAATTATTCTTATTTATTGACTTTAATTTAAATTCACGAAGATTAAAGCAAGTCTATTGGTTAATTCTTTTATTAAACACACTTCTTACCACAGCTATTATTCAGCAGAGTACCAATTACAACACTCAAGATAGGCTTATAATAATAATGCCTTTAATAATGTTGCAAAGTGTGAGTATTTAATTGAAATTAATTAAGATTAATTAATTAATATTTAATTGACATATTATATTTCTGTGTTTGTGTTTTACTGTCAGTATAATTTGGACATGTGCATAGAGCAATATAATGTGCAACAATTTCCTTACTATATCATTTCGTAATGGGTAAACAAGCAAGAAGGTTACTGAATATAATCTTGGAAAGAGAATCTCAAAATTGAGGACGAAATAAAATGTCTATAAAATAGGAATTCAGTGTTGTTTTGTTTACTAAGTACTAACGGTCTTTAGTGCACAAAGCTAAAATTCATTTATGATATGCCTTATAATATAACAGTGCCGCCAGATTGCTTGGACAGAAAATCGTAAAGACAGTTTGGCTCCAATGTTAAAGACAAACTAACTTAAATGTAAAATGAACAAGTTTTGACCCTTTTGAAATTATCCTACATAGCCATGTTATTGAAATAGAACCCACGAAAAATTATATTATATAATAAACTCAACTCTCATGGCATTGTGAATATGTTTTGTCAACTAAAATCAGGATTATGTAGCAATTGATGTCGGATAAAATTTTATTAATTTTAACCTACTACTTTTAATTTAGATATTTTTGTTATAATATGACTTAAATTACAAAAATCCTGAAATTATCCACAGATCGTGATTCGCGATAAATAGGTAGATCTGGCAACACTGGCCATCCGGCGAGTTTGAGTTAAATTTTGACATTTCATTCAGTCAATAAGGTTTTCAATGTATTGTCAAGACTTCAATTTCAACTCAATGAAAAAAATTCTCAAAAATAGGTGTATTTACCTAATATTATTTAACAGTAGGTGGTGCCTATTTCTTTGTATTTTAGATGTAAAACACAAATCGTCATGGTCTCCTAGCTGTATTGCACTCAAATTAATGAAAATAAACTGAATCTTAAGATATGTTGTAGTTTAATATTTATCAATATCTACTTATGCATTGTGATTATTTGTAGCGTAATAGTACTCCACATTTATGCCAACTTTTCATATAGATTCTTGTATGTTCTTCGTAAGAGTTGAAATCGTAACTGGAAAATGTCTGAATTAAGATTCTAATTTTTTTCTATTATATTAATTTAAATGCACTTTAATTTTTTAATTTTCTGATTTCTTTATGAATAACACCACATAAACTTGAAGGTCTGTACATTTCAAATAGTCTACTAGAATTTTTAATCTGAATTTGAAATTTTTTATATTGAAAATCATCCTGACTATTATAGCTATCTGTGTAAATATATTTAATGCATGTCTTTCGTTGGAAGTTAGGTTCAGTTAGGTTCGCTCTTTTAAATCATTTATTTTTAGGTACTTAATCTCGGTTAATGTTTTTTGACAATGTGACTATATTTACTCAAGAGAAAATGTACTGAAAATATAAAGAAATTCAATGCATTTACTTATTTATTATATTACATTTATTCTAGAGTAAAATATAATTTTATTCGACATATTTGTTCATTGAAATCAATGTAACATAGCTGGAGTTAAAGTTGATAACCTGACAATGTTTAAAAAAAAATTAAATTCAAATGTCTCTACCATGACAACAGTCTGTGGATAAATCACTGAGTAAATATACAGGTTCTTTCTAAAATACGGCTGCTGTGTGTAGAAGTCGTTAAAATAAGTCAAAAAGTCCTGATTAACATGTGCTCTAAAACGCACTCTTAGGAAGTTATATGCCCTTAAAAGGGCTCAGAGAAAACTGTTTTTTTCTGTTATTGACAAAACGCTCGAAAATAAATAGAAACAAATGTCTGAGTCTTACATAACTTTTTACGTTAAATAACATGTGCTACTTCGTTTTTCCACAAATCATAAGCGTCATACTTAGGTTCGTGAAGGCATTTTTCGACAATATTGCATAAACAATATTACACTGGTAATGTACAGAACATATTTCTTTACAATAAACCACCAATAATATACATAAATAAAAAATAATTTCATTAATTATTTTTATACAATAAATAACAATGAAATAATGGGGATAGCAAAGGCGTTGCCTACTGTCTAATTTCAAATTTATTTCTTATATAATCTTTGACAAAAGAATTTCAGTAATGTTCAAAGTTAACACTTAAAAAATTAATGAATTAAAGTCGAATTTCGGCCACTGGGTTATCCATAATCTGTATATAAATATTCACAGACAATACGGTTCAATACAATTTTCTCCTTTTTCCCTGAACCGATTTTCTTTATTTTTGTTTTGTTTGGTAAGTACTGGCGACATTCGGTACAGAATGCTAAAATTGATTTATAAAATTGGTTCCTTCAAACAAATACATACATTTTTACATAAACAAAAACTGTGTTCAAAAAAGTAACTTTACTAAAAACTATGAAATAATTATTACTTCAACAATTCAATACTTTTTCTGAAGTCGGTGCCAATTTGAACAGCGAAGTTGCGAAGTATTTAATTGTTGTAGAAAAAAACTATTGCATGATTTTTAGTTACTTTAGAAGTGAGTTTTTGTTTTTGTAAAAATTTATTTATTTTACAATATTTAGGGATGTATTACAATAGGGTATTTTACTTTTAAACAACATTTAATATTGTAACCAACCTCGTGTACTTTTGAATAGAGTAACTTCTTTTCTAAATATGTATTAAGAAAGTTTTCCATATGATTACAACTTAGGTGGATCCACTATATTGTACACGATTTGTGAGTATCATATGTATTTTTTTAGGTATTTTATTTTTATTTTAGTATTATATTGACATTCATTTGTCCCCTCGAATCTTATAATAAACAGCTTTAACTGATATACCATAATAGGACGCAGTTTTCAATTCTAATAAACTATGTTTTTGATTACAATTTGAAAATTTATAAAAAATAAATGTACGTCACTTTTAAACAAAATTTATATATTTTTTTTAACTCTATATATATTTGATAAAGTTACATAAATACTTATTGTACAGTCTTTACTGCAATGTCATAATTAGATGCAGTTTTTAATTCTAATTACTTCTATGTTATAACAATTTTAGATTTTAACAAGAATAAAAGTATTTCACTATTAAGCAAAATTCATGTTTGCCGGCAAGCCCCGTCTACAGTTAAAAAACTGATATGTAATGGTTACAGTATACGTTTTAGACCATGCAAATCTGTTTATGAAGAATAACTTTTTCTCTTAATATAACTCATAAAAAATTCTTTTGATTTATGAAGACGCACTGTATATACAGACTAATTGGGAATCTTCTCCTTGAAGTTGATAAACTGACAATTATTGTGGTTAATCCTTTTTTTTCAATTAATTATATTCCAAGTTCCGAACAGAAACATTTAAATATTTTAATACCATCACCAAAAAAAACTCACTATATTAGAAAATCGGTAAACAAATTTTTCTCGATTTTCTAAAAGACGGTGTTGAGGATTCATTAACAATTAGTAGTAGATTAGTATATTTAGTTTGGAACAAAAGTTTTGGAGTAGCAGTGTAATTCCGAATCTTTTCTTTTGTATTTTTTTTGGTTTTGTTGGTGATTGTTACGCGCATACTCATTGCCAGAGTCACTTGATCAACCGTCTGGGACGGAGAGACATTCTCGCTCGTAAAAGAACTAATCTCTCTAGTTCTTCATTGTTGTAGTTTTAAGTGAAATCAGACCGGTCGTGAAATAGACACAGTAAAATCTACTAAAGGGCAGTGCGGGGTCAACTCCTCAAAATACAGTCCACTTCAACCTACAGAACGGTCATCAGGGCAGACAAAGACACATGTAAGTACTCTGGCATGATCGTTCTTTAAATTGTTACCAACATATCACAGTTAAACACTCATTCCATTTCAAATTGGCCACTTCGAGCTCGGATTTGCACTGCTTTTATTAGTTAATAGCACGCATATTTTGCGATCGGTAAAAATCCTCAATTAAGTAAAATATCAACGTAGAATCTCGTTTAAAACTCGACTTATTTTTTGCGCTCATAAATGGTAAATATCGTGTACACTACGTTTCATTAAATTGCTATAAGACGAATTATTTTATTTTAGATTTCGCTAATCGTTCCTCGCTCATTTTTGTGGAAAATTTAATATTTTGTCATTAGCATATAGTGGATATAGTTTTGTTTTTACTTAATTAGGGTTTGTTTGCATTCGTATAATCGGATTTTTCAACTCTCTCTCTCATTCTCTCGGTAGAAATATAGGAGAAATTTGTTGCAGTTAAAGAATATTTTATTTTATTCTCTCACTGGTTATTGCTCTCTCTCTCTCTCTCTCTCTCTCTATTGGTGAAAATAAAGTATTCAAAACCAACTGCATCGAATTTGTAAAATAACTCAATTTCTCTGCTTCTCATTTTTTGTTATTGTTTTCGGTTTTTTACAACACACAGTGTAAAAAATATTGCTTTCATTTCTCATTTAAGTAAATAAGATGGCGGCGGCTGCACAAAAAAGAATTGATCAAGCCAAAGCACTCCGGGATTTATCGGTTGAAAGAATTTCGGAACTCTTTTGTTTTGCAGAAAAGGCTAAAACTGATGTATTTTTACCCTCTAATTTCAAAATTCGTTATGGAAATTTGTTAGATCTCTACTCCCAGTTTAATTCTCAACATACTAATATCTTAAGTAATTATGCTCTCTTAGAAAATCCCGACGTTTCGGAAGAAAAGGATATTAGATCAGAAATATTACTCAATTAGATGCACTTACGAGGAGTTATTTAAGACGGAAGTGTCGGCTCGTTCTCTACAAGAAACTAAAACTTCTAAAGTGAAGCTTCCGACGTTAAATATTCCTTTGTTTACAGGAGACATAAAAGATTGGTCACGACTTATTAGTTTGTATAATTCGCTCATTCATTCAAATGATGACTTATCACCGGTGGATAAATTTCAATATCTGCTCTCTTTAATTTCAGTGGATATTAAGCATTTTGAAATTTCTCCTGCTAATTACAAAGCGGCATATGACAAATTAGTGAAAAAATATCAGAATAAACGAATTTTAGCTACACTTCATTGGAAAACTATTGCTGATGCGCCTAATGCTAACTCAGATAATGATTTGAAGATTTTGTTAGACACCTTTGAGGACAATCTCATTGTATTAAAGAATTTAAACTTTCCCGTTGATTCATGGGACTTTGTTCTTTTCAATATGTTAAGTAAAAAGATTTCTCATAGTTTACTTAAAAGTTTTGAACTCACTATAGAATCATCAGTATTACTTACGTATCAAGCTCTCTATGAGTTTCTCCGGAAAAATTGTAAAGCTAACGATTTGGTCGCTATGTTGCAAAGAGGTTTTAATCCTCCTCTGAAGCACTCACAAGTAAAACCTATCAAACGGTTTTCTAAAACTGCATTAATCAGTAACGCAGAACTCTATACTGATTCACGTATTGTAGACAAATGTAGTTATTGTAACGAGGAACATAAGATTAATAAATGTCCTACGTTTAGCACTTTGTCTCCCAAAGATAGATTTGAAATAGTGAAGCAGCGCAATTGGTGTTTTAATTGTCTCGGTGTCACACATGTAGGCAGACAGTGCTCTTCCACTTCTTGCTGCAGGGTTTGTCACAAACAACACCACACTTTGCTTCACTTTGATACCTCTCCTCGCACAACTGCAAAAACGGTTACCTCAGATTCACACATTAGTACTCCAGCTATTCCACAGCAAAATCAGCCCTCTACTTCTCAAACACTCACTAGTACTGTACCTACGGTTGATAGTACTACTCGAAAGGTTGTTCTCCTCTCTACTGCTTGTGTGGAAATTTTGAATGCTTTTGGAAATTATCAAAAGATCAGGGTTTTATTAGTCAAACAAATTTAATTTCCGAGCCATGTGCCCGTCGACTAGGTTTGAAACGTTACAAACTTCCTACCAGTGTTGATGGCCTTGGACAGTTAGGTTTGAAAACTTCAACTGCACTCTCATCCACCATAAGACCTGTATTTCAAGCAACTCCTACCTTCGATATTGAAGCTCTTGTAATACCTAAGATTTGTGGGGATATGCCTCAAGTACCTGTATCTCTTGAAAGTCCTAATTCATTCTCTAACCTCATTTTGGCGGATACACATTTTGGTGTCCCTGGTCCGATAGATATGTTGTTCGGAGCAGATCTCTTCTCAATGATTCTCAAGGATGGAAAAATACAAAGTCGAATAGACAGTCCTGTTGCCTTCAATACTGTTTTTGGCTGGATTATTATGGGTAAAGTCAATGCCTCTGTTCCAAAATTGAACTCCTTTTTTTGTACATTAGAAAACACACTCGACAAGTTCTGGCAGTTAGAGGAAGTTCCCCACTATATTACCTCGTCTCCGGAGGATCTAAAATGTGAACAAATTTTCGCTGACACTCATACTCGAACCCCTTGTGGTAGATACATTGTCTCTCTTCCTTTACGTGATCTCGAACCTCTTTTTCCTGATACTCGATTTCTAGCACTTAGCAGATTCCTTGCCTTGGAAAGACGGCTTTTAGCTCATCCCTCTCTCTATGATAGTTATAAAACCTTCATGCAGGATTACGTCGACAAAGGAGTAGTATTCGATGCCTCTGCAAAAACCTACAATACTTTCTCTTTAAATGACTCTCTCTTAGTTGGGCCTAAACTTCAAAAGAATATTAGTTCTATTTTGTTACGTTTTCGTTTACACTCTATTGTTTTCACCGCTGACATTCAACAAATGTATCGACAAATTCTTGTAAATGATAATACACCAGAACAGCTCGTAAATATTCCTGAGGATTGTGGATTATTAGATCCCATGTCATTTTATTCGGATGATGACACTAGTCTGAAAGTTTTATGTCTGCAGTGGCAACCAAATTTGGATACGTTCTTCTATCAAATAACACCTATAGATCTCTCTTGTACTAAACGGAATATGCTCTCCGAATTAGCCAGGACGTTTGATCCCCTTGGATTATTATCTCCTCTTTAATTTCTTGCTAAACACCTCATTCAAAAATTGTGGTTTCTAAAATGTGATTGGGATGACTCACCTCCTCCAGATATCCGTGAAAAGTGGAAACGATATAAACAGGAATGCCCTTCTCTCTCGAATCTCATGATACCTCGAAAAATAGTCTCGACCTCATTCGTTTCCTGTTAACTACATGGTTTTTCTAAAATAAGATTCAAGCTATGTTATTGAAAAAATATGGGACAACTTAGTGATCTTCTTCAGTATAAACGGTTGAAATTACTTGAGCCATTTTCGAGTAATCGCTGAAAATAAATTTGGGCATATTATTTCATTTAAGGTTTCTTTTCGGTTTTCTTTGGTAACAAGACAGCTTTAATGGGTAACATACCTCCTTCTTTTTGAAGTCAGTTAAAATTCAGTATTTGCGTCCATACTGCAAATGCCAAACTCATAGATGTATAACTCCTAGAAAAAAATTCAATTTTGGAAATGTAATGATATCTGCGTTAGCATGTATTTTTTAAACTTTATATGACGAACAGGTAACGGCCACTTCAATGTTAATAATTTGTGTTCCATTTCAGGGTTTTATTATGGTTCTACCATACGTATATACAGGAGTATTCAAAAACGTTTTGGAATTATCGAAGGTGATTTTTGATGATATGATAAAATCTGAAGTGTTGCTTTTTAGCAGAAACAAAGAACAAACCCAGAAGTGTGACAAAAAATGGAACTGCTTTGTAATAGTTTTGGGAATAATGATCAGTTGGTTTTTTATTGCTGGATTATATATTTCATCTTATCACAGCCAGAGATCGTGTTATATTTTGAAATGCACAGGCAATAATATATTCATTATGAATTTCTTTCTTTGCATTGGATTTTCACTAGTTTTATATGTTGAATTTAATGTTTTGAGTTGTGTTATTTACTTTTATGCTCACACAGAGATTTTACAGTTTAAATTGCTGGAATACACTGAAGCCAAGTTATGCAAAGTATATGAAAATTTTGAGATAATTGGGTCACAAAATGAACAATTGTTCATACGCCAACATTTGACTACGTTTACAAAGTATTATATAGGGATAATAAGGTAAGCTTATGTAGCTTATAAAACTGGTAAATTGTAATTCATTTAGCTTCTGAAAACTATAAAATAACAATCGCTATCAGCATCTTCATCGATAAGACGGTGTGTGTGTCGCTCTCTTTTTCATTGATCCTCAAGGGATTGTAACATCCCGGTTATGTTAGTTACATTTAATTCTATAATGATCTTTAAATCTCATTGAAATACTAATTACTTCATTTTTCCCTTGCATCGCTAAGTGCTGAATAAGCAATTTATTTATTAAAATAGGTGTTGTTTAAAAGAAAGGACTTGTGAGTATCAAATACACATTAGGACATATGCTATTTACACTCACTGACAAAAAATCGCAACACCCAGAAGAAGATGTTTCAATATAATATTATTTGTAAAGTTTTTTAACAATTAATATTCTAGTAGTTTATGCATTTTTTTAAATTTTCCAAAAAAGAAACTTGGTGTGATCCAGAATCCATGTTTAGTACTGTTAAAATTACTAGAATAATTGTACGCCGAATGTAATCGCAAGCTAAGTGAACTGGAAATAGGTCTAGGTCGAATTATTGGTTTACAGGGGTGGGTTTTTAATTTCGAGAAATCGCTAACCGCAAGAACGAAATTCAACTATTGAATGTTGTCAATCGTGGTTTGATAATACCCAAAAGTGGAGAAGGGTAGGCACCGGACATCTAATGTACACAAATGAGGTTCCAGCTCGACGTCTAAGATTTTTGGCCATTAGGGACCAATTTTGGAAAACTTGGAAATTTGGTGTTTAGGAAAACAATGTAATCTTATAGGTGTCCATCTTGTGCTACATCCACCACTACAACTACAGTGGTGCAGGCAAGGACAGCCATGGAATCCACATTTCGTGGTTGTGGTTCTGTGCATCTTTCTGGCATCAGGTCGTCTTATCTGATGAATCTCGATTCTGCTTGTCTGGACCTGATGACCGAAGAAGGGTTAGACGACGACAACGAGAGAAACGCCAACCTCAATTTGATAATAATAGTGTGTAAAAGTAGTGGAAATAAATTATAGTGAGTTGGACTGTGTTTTTAAATAAATCCAAGAACTGTACTGAACCCGAGTGTGAAAATGAAACATTACAATAATAACAAGCTTCATAAAGGAGATAATTACCCATCCACACAAGATGCCTAGTTTCCTTACGCATGGTGCTTCATACCTCTTACAAAATGACAACCTATGTACACAGGACCCAGGAACGTACTGACCAGTAACTTGCCTCACAAACTTATAAGATCGTGCATTAATCATCGCCTTTACAGACATTGTGAGCTGAACAACATAATTACTCTACAACAAAAGAGATACGGGAAAAATTCGATAGGGTGCAAAGGCAACTGATATTTAATTTCCTTGTCTGCAATCAAACCCACGCCAAAAGGCGATATCTCTATATGGCATATGTGGACTACAAAGACGCATTTGATTGACTTATTCATGCACTGAAACTCTATACAGTAAATAATTGTATTATTAACTATTTAGAATATGATATGTCCACCTGGTAAACCAAAATCTTACCACGATAATAATTGGCATGTGGGTAAGCAAAGCTTAATTGTAGCAAGCGTCATTATATATAAAGGGATTTCATTTCAAAACTCGCCACCCAAAATAACTTTTAAAATATCTTTAAAAGAAAAAGACCAAAAAACATTGGAATGTTTTCGATGGCACATTCCATAGAATATCCAAAAAAATGTATGAATTAGATGTTGCGGTTTTAGTTCAATTCTGGTTCAATGGAAGTATATAATTGACGAAGGACCTTTAGCGGAACAATCAATAAACACGTGCCCTCACGTAAATTAATTCACCAAATAAAGTTAATCACTAACCTTTTAAGTCGAAGCTCTGCAGACGGTGTTTTCTTGCTTCATCTTTCTTCAGAGGCTAGCCCCGCAACAGCAGGAACAGTTTTTAGAGCTTCGTCTGGACAACACATTACACAAAAAATAGCGACGTAATGTTCATTGATTGAGCAAACAAAAATGCGGGTTTAACAACAAATGATGCGCTTTTGTAAACACAAATGAAACAAAATGAAAGCGGTTTAGCGGTTGCTACGATCGGAACTAATAACTCGCGGAATCGTAACACATTAACAACAAAAAGCGGCCGTCTCTTCAGAATGAATCAAAAGCGTCCGAATAGTTCGGAGGAGTACAATACACGAATCACGAATACTGTCTTTATTTTACACGCAAAAAACACTTCAAATTAGCATTAGCGCGACGGAAGGTTTTGGAAAAGGTGCAGAAGTTTAAAAATCAATGAAGTAATTCAATCAAATTTGAACTATACACTAAACAAATTGCGGGAACGCACCATTCCACCAGCCTTGAATTACTAATTTCAAAACTAAGGGTTCACTGGCAGTGGACAGAGCATTACAAGAGGTCGCTTCAAAGTACTACTTGCAGTTCTAACTGTAGCAACGCGTACAACACCATCACCTCCAGGATGTACGTCAATAATGCGCCCTAATGACAAATTCAAAGGAGGGGAAGAGTCTTGCTTCAAAATAACAAGAGTACCTGGCTTAACAACCTCTGAGGGATCAGTCCATTTGCTCCGTTGATGAAGAGTATGAAAATATTCTTGCGACCAACGTTTCCAGAATGTCTGATGCAAACGACTCAGTACCTGCCATCTGTTGAGACGATTAGATGGGACAGATAAGAAATCAGATTCAGGAGGTGCTGTTAAAGGTTCCATTGTAAGAAACATTCCAGGACTCAAGGTGGTAAGATCCGATGGATCGTTGCCACAAGAGGTTATAGGTCGCGAGTTTAAAGCTGCTTTGACCTGCGCAAATACAGTAGAAAGTTCTTCGTAGGTTAGGATTTGATCTCCAACGACACGTCTTAAGTGAGCTATGACACTACGAATTACTTTCTTTGCGGATAAACTCCAAAATCGTTGCTGCAAAAGAAATTGAACGGTTTGGATCCCTGCGTGAAGATTGGTCACATGACAATCTTCGACAATTAGATTAGTCAAACGACTTTTACTTGGTAGCAGTGCGGGAAATTTAGTATCAAACGGCAATAGAGCATTAGCCAATCTACTACCAACTCTAAGAGTTCCCTGTTCATCAAGAAACGGCGAAAGTTTACGAAGCGATTTGGGCAAAAGTTTTCGTTCTCGAAGAAGGGAAATCTCTTTAGAAAAATATTGATCTTGAACATATCGAACAATGCGAAGCTGAGCCTGATATAACTCAGTAGCCAAAAATGATCCAGAGCCCCTACGATCTGGATTGCGAGCGTTATCAACAAAGCGACAAATATGAGCTATAATGTGGATAATACGATTAATAGAAGAATGTTCTTCTAACAAAGTACCAAATAAATTTGGTGAAGCGGTAACTTGAAGAGCCACTATACGGGCTTCAGTCATAAATACCGGTGACATGCTTGAGTCTGAGCAAGCATGTGGCAAACAAGCGGTAATCAACAATTGTGGGCCTTTCCACCAAAGTGTATTGCCTAATAACTCTGATGGCAAAGTGCCGCGGGAACCCAAGTCTCGGGGTTATCACAAGATTGAATGTAAAACCAATGCGAAGAAGGAAATTTTTCCTGAATGTAAGCAACTCGATTACTGACAAATGTCTTCCAACGGTGCGGGGAAGAACTAAGCCATGAAAGGACTACCGTGGAATCTGACCAGCAACGAATCACCTTGAACAACAAACGACTATTGAATTGCTCATAAACATAATGAGCCAACTTAGCGGTAAGAACTGCACACAGTTCCAATCTGGGAAGTGACAAAGTTTTCAAAGGGGCAACTTTCAATTTAGAAAACACAAAAAAACTTTGACGAAATCCAGAGGCGATTTCGAACACAAAATAAACAACAGCGGCATAACCTTTCTCAGAAGCATCATCAAATGCGTTAAGTTCACAACTAGAAAAGTTTTCTATAGCAAGCAGGCGAGGCAAAACTAAATTCTGTAAGGAAGGAAGATATCCTATGAATTTTGACCATAACGAAACAATGTTAGCAGGCGGGGTTTCATCATCTTTGAATCAAGTGTTTATCCAGAAACGTTACAAGTGAGATAATTCCTAATGGATCAAAGATTCTGGCCAAAGTAGACAGAAGTATGCGTTTAGTACAAGAGTTATCAACATGTGGTAGACTAGTAAGAATAATTTGGTCAAGTTGGACTCGCATAGTAAGGGTTCCGTACCACCTTCAAGATTCGAATATTCCAGTTTCAGACAAGCAGGGAATGAGTGAATTTTCTTATACTTACCTTTATATCTTTTAAAGGAAGCGTTTTAAATTTATAAAAAATATACACTTTGATTTTCCACACATAGACTTTTTATTTTATCTGCTTTAGGATTCGCTTGATTTTTATCACAATACATATGTATTTAATTTTCTAATTTGGCCCCCAAAAAGTAACATTATAGTTTTATTTTACTAATAAACTTTCAGAAATGCTTTTATAATCTACTGTCTGAGTTTTGAGGCTCTGTAGATTGGAAGGAAAACGGCAAAATAGGTCAAAGTTTAAATTATAAATTATTAAACCTGTTATTCAAATTATTTAAAAATATAAATAAAATATATTTTTCAAATTTTAAATAGTGTAGTTTCTAAAGTGGGTATTAAGTCGATGTTTAATATTTTTAATATCTTTTATACAAATCATTTAAAAATATGATATATTTGTAATTCACATAATGAGCCTTTTATCTGATATATTACATTATGCGTTTGAAAATTGAATCTTTATTTTCCATTTAATTGTATAATTTGTCCCTAAAATTACTATGGGGGTTTTCTACTAATTTATTTTCCGTTTAATTCTATTATTTGAAGGCCAAATAATAGAATTAGGATTTTTTTTCATATTTCTCCTATAAACAAAAAAAGAGGTCTTAGAGTTTGGGGAATAACGGTGAGAATGGGTAATTTTTTTAAAACATTTTTTTAATATATTTTAAAATATTCATTTTAAATAAATTTAAAAAATATATTTGTACCTATTCGTCATAATGAGCCCTGGGATTTGATATATTACATGACCCGTTAGAAACAATTATAATTTTTTATTTTCCATTTAATTCTATAATTTGTCCCCCAAAATGAATATTAGGGGTTTCTTCTTATTTTTCCAGTAAAGGTTAGGTAAGGGGCTATACTTCCAGTTTTTCAAAATTTTTCAGCTTATGGTTTCGGATATAGGGGGGGAATGGGTAAAAATTTTTATATTTTTGTTAATATCTTTTAATTAATTTATGTTATAAATATGGAAAAAATATATTTGTTTTTTTCATCATGAGCCCTTTTATTTGATATATAACATGCTGGTTAGAAACAATTTTAATTTTATATTTTCCATTTAATTCTATAATTTGCCCCCCAAAAAAATATTAGGGGTTTTTTCTTATTTTTCCAGTAAAGTACAGGTGAGGGGCTATACCTTCATTGTGTTTTCAAAATTTTCCAGCTTATGGTTTCGGAGATAGGGGGGGATGGGTAAAATTTTTTATATTTTTGTTAAAATCTTTTAATTAATTTATTTTAAAGATATGAAAAAAATATATTTGTTTTCGTCATAATGAGCCCTTTCATTTGATATATAACATGATGGGTTAGAAACAATTTTAATTTTAATTTTTCATTTAATTCTATAATTTGCCCCCCCAAAATGAATATTAGGGGTTTCTCCTTAATTTTCCAGTAAAGTTCAGGTGAAGGGCTATACCTCCATTTTTTTCCAAATTTTCCAGCTTATGGTTTCGGAGATAAGGGCGGGGGAATGGGTAATTTTTTTTATATTTTTGTTAATATCTTTTTATTAATTATTTTTAAAAATATGAAAAAAAATATATTTGTTTTCGTCATAATGAGCCCTTTCATTTGATATATAACATGATGGGTTAGAAATAATTTTAATTTTAATTTTCCATTTAATTCTATAATTTGCCCCCCCAAAATAAATATTAGGGGTTTCTCCTTAATTTTCCAGTAAAGTTTAGGTGAGGGGCTATACCTCCATTTTTTTCAAAATTTTCCAGCTTATGGTTTCGTAAATAAGGGGAGGGGGAATGGGTAAATTTTTTTATATTTTTGTTAATATCTTTTAATTAATTTATTTTAAAAATATGAAAAAAATATATTTGTTTTCGTCGTAATGAGCCCTTTCATTTGATATATAACACGATGGGTTAGAAACAGTTTTAATTTTATATTTTCCATTTAATTCTGTAATTAGCACCCCAAAATTAAAAGATTTCTCCTTATTTTTCCACTAAACTCTAGGTCAGAACCTATAAATCTATTTTTTTTCAAAACTTTACCTTTTATAGTTTCGGAGATAAGGGGAGAATGGGTAAATTTTGGTATATTATATAGTTAATATCTTTTAAAATATATTTTTTAATATGAAAAAAATATATTTGTGCTCCTTTCAATTGATATATCACATGATGCGTTTGAAATTTTTTTTATTTTAAAATTTTTATTTAATTCTCTAATTTGCCCCCAAAATTAACAGTAATGGTTTCTCCTTAATTTAAAGTAAAGTTCGGTCAACGCTCTATATTTCCTGGTTTTTTTTTTTCAAAATTTTAGGCTAAGTAGTTTCGGAGATCAGGGGGGGGGGGAACGGTCGATTTTTTTTGTTTTTCCCCCCAGAAGTACCCCTATAATAAATTTTTTTTTACGATATGCACTCCTGAATCGGGTCACTAAACTATACATTGATACCAAATTTCAACCTCTTCCGTCCAGTAGTTTAGGAGAAAATGGCTGTGATGTGACAGAGGCAGAAATCCTGAGTGATATTATAAGGGTATTTGTATATTGTATATACGGAACCCTAAAAAAGAGTCAGAGGATGGATTCAAATGCAAACCTAAAACTTTTAAGGGATTATCAGATTCAAAAGAGTATGTATTCATCGACAAATATTCCTCAGGGAGGTGTAGCAACAATCGTGAATCATTACTGGACCATTTGCGAAGCTCAAATCCTCCTCGTCTTAAGTGTTCAATAATTTCTAACTGCAATGTTTAAGCCTTTTCAAATGATGAACTTCCAGCAATGACATCATCTACATATGTGGACGATCGAACAATAGCGGCTGCTGATGGCAAAGAGCGTTCTTCTTCATCACCAACTGATTTAAAGTGCGGATAGCCAAAAAGGGTGCGGATAAAACTCCATAAGTGACAGTCTTTAGCCTATAGACTGCAACTGGATCTTGCGGAGAAAAAAGCCAAATGATTCGCTGATAATTTTGATGTTCTGGGGCTATCAAAATCTGTCTATACATCATTTTGATGTATGCAGTGAACACTACAGGATGAAATCGAAAATTCAACAAAATAGCGATAATGTCTTGCTGCAATTTGGGACCGATAAATAAACAATCATTCAAAGATAACCGATGAGGTGTCTTAGCGCATGCATTAAACACTACACGACGTTTGGTTGTGCTACTATCAGGTTTCAAAACACAATGATTCGGTATGTAGTAACATTCAGAACCAGTAGATGGATCAGGAACCAACTCCATATGATCAAGCTCTAAATACTCTTTGAGAAAATCACAATATTGTTTATAGAGCTCTGGTTGCTTTAGAAGACGTCTTTCTAAAGAGTAGAAACGTTGTACGGCGAGATTATACATTCCATCAAAAGCAGGAAGTGTATTTCGAAAAGGAAGGGGCACAACGAATCTACCTGATTTCAATCTCCTGCATCCCTCGGAAAATATTTTTTCGCAGATAAGATCATCAGGGGACTGAACCATTGCGGTAGGAACATCTTCCATTGTCCAGAACCTTTGGAGTGAATCATCTAATGATACTACATCTTCAATTTTACAAAAAAGCGAAGTTGGGTTATGGCTGACTGAGAGTGAGAGCTAACAGAACTCGAAGACACTCTACCCATAACAATGTAACCAAACACAGTGTTAATAGCATCAGGAACACCTTCCTTTCCCAGAAGGCGTCCATCCAACAAAATTTGAGAAAATATATCGGCACCTAACAAAAGGTCAATAGCGCCTGGGCTATTGAAACCAGGATCAGCAAGTTTCAAATTGGTTAGATATGCCATATTAGCCATGTTAATGGACGCAACAGGCATATCATTGCAAATGCGGGGTATAACAATAGTATCAACAACAAAACTGCACTCACGCTTTACTATAGATCGAAGAGAAAGGGTAAGAGAGCCCTCAGCAGAGGTACTCTGCATAGATCCTAGCCCGTTGAGTTGAATCGAAGCGGGCATAGGTCGGAAACCAAGGCGTTTCACAGCCTTGCTCGCAATGAAAGATGTTATGCTACCAGAATCTAGCAGACATCGCAAAGTTTGATAAGAACCGTGCTTATCTAATACCTCAACTAAAGCGGTAGATAACAACACATTTGAATTGTATGACAAAAGTGAACTCTGACAAGAAGTCTGCGGTAGAGAATTTTCGGGACTTTCAACAGTATTAATGGTACTGGATCCACCAGATGTGGAAGCCAGGTTTGCAGGGGGAGCTTTAGATTCAGACCGAATACCTGAATCAGCACGATTTATAAAATGAAGCAATGTGTGATGGCGTTGTTTGCACTTGCGGCAAGTGGATAAAGATTTACAGCTATTCGACTGATGAGAATCGCCTAAGAAATTAAAACAAAGTTTAAAATCTTTAACAAACTTAAACCGCACGGAAACTGTTTTTTTCAAGAATTCAGAACATTTGTAAATCGCATGATCGGATCAACAAACTAAACAATTTCTATTCTTAGTGACAAACAAAGATGTAGTGAAACGGGAAGAATGTTGCTTTCAATTCAATGGTAACCTTTTGTCAACACTTCGCTTTGCCTTGCGGGATAATTCAACATGTTCAAAGGCATCGCAATGCTTCGACAAAAAATCAACAACTTCAGAGCTGATCGGAAACTCATCTTGAGCGGTCACAGTACCATAGTAAAGTTCAAACTTAGCGGCTAAATTCTTTGGAACTTGTTTCAACATCTTAATGATACAAAAATCCCACTGATTTACTGGTAAACCCAAATTCTTCAGTGATTTCAAATTATTACTGAAGTCATCCAGTAACTTTCGAACCTCTGAAGGGCTATCTGAAGTTAGTTGGGGGAATTGTTCTAAAGCTGGCCAATGAGACTCCGTGATTAAACGAGTTCGCATGAATTTTTTCAAAAGTGTTTCATAAGCACGCACGTAATTGTTTTGTGTTAGTTAAAAATTCTTAATAACCTCAAAAGCAGGCCCTTTTAAAGCTAACTGCAAATATTTGAACTTCTGCATAGTACTGAGTTTTTCATTATTGTAAATTAATGAATCAAACAAATCAATAAAAGTACCAAATTCCAATATGTCTCCACTAAATGAAGGCAAATCAATTCGCGGCAAAGCAACACTTTCCTGTTCCCGAGCTATACGCTATAGCTATACGCCACAAAATATATTTTGTGGCGTAGAATTTTGAACAGATTTCAGTTTAGCAAAAATAGACCTAATTGAATAAAACAATTTTTCAAATTTATTGCGAATGTCATCCTCAAAGTCAAAATCATCGTTTGCATCTGAAATAAAACCTACAATGGAATTGTGATGTTTAAAAAATTCTGAATGGATTGAATCAACCATATCAATCATGCAAAAAAACAATTCAACGTCGTCACCACTTAAGGCTTTCTCGGCAGCAAAATAAATATCTTCTAATCTTTTAAACTCCGATTGTCGATTATTTTTAAATTTACGTAAATTTTCAGCGGTTTTGACATCTTAAAAATAATTTAAAATCACTGTAACGCCAGTGAACAAATCTAACACGATAGAACGAAAATACTATTCAAAAAATCTACAATTTTTTACTGTTGAAGTAGTAAGTACGAATTATCTGACCCAATGTCAAATAAATTCAACGTATAAATTTTGCAAATAACCAAAACAATCAAAACGAGCCATTGTAATTTTTTTAACGCGGCAAAAAAATATGCGTTTTATTTCTAATGGAATGTGAATATTCCGAACTTGCTTTCCTTTTAACAAATAAAGAAACGAAAATTCAATGCGGTTTTCAAAAATAATTGCAACGAAAAATCAATGGTTTTATCGTTAAACTTTGCACGAAATTAACTCAAATTGGATCCGGCTCGGAGTTGGACCAAATTATGGTATGTTTTCGATGGCACATTCCATAGAATATCCAAAAAAATATATGAATTAAATGTTGCGGTTTTAGTTCAATGCTGGTTCAATGCAAGTATATAATTGACGAAGGACCTTTAGCGAAACAATCAATAAACACATGCCGTCACGTAAATTAATTCACCAAATAAAGTTAATCACTAACCTTTTAAGTCGAAGCTCTGCAGACGGTGTTTTCTTGGTTCTTCTTACTTCAGAGGCTAGCCTCGCAACAGCAGGAACATTTTTTAGAGCTTCGTCTAGACAACAAGTTACACACAAAATAGCGACGTAATGTTCATTGATTGAGCAGACAAAAATGCGGGTTTAACAACAAATGATGCGCTTTTGTAAACACAAATGAAACAAAATGAAAGCGGTTTAGCGGTTGTTACGATCGGAACTAATAACTCGCGGAATCGTAACACAATAACAACAAAAAGCGGCTGTCTCTTCAGACGGAATCAAAAGTGTCCGTATAGTTCCAAGTACAATAGACGAATCACGAATACTGTCTATATTTTACACACAAAAAACACTTAAAATTAGTATTAGCGCAACGGAAGGTTTTGGAAAAGGTGCAGAAGTTTAAAAATCAATGAAGTAATTCAATTGAATTTGAACTATACACTAAACAAATTGCGGGAACGCACCACACATTAATTTATATTTTATTTTACATGTGGGGTGAACAAGAAGTTTAAATACCTGTAATACCTCTTTTTAAAGGTATATTTTTTGCCCCTCTTTTGACACACTATTTTTTTAAATCAGATTATATTTTACACAGTAATGACCTAGAAACCGTAAAAAAAAAATTAATTGCACTCGAAAAAATTCTTAAATGATTTTGCAAAATATATTTACGACTGTAAATTTAAACAATTTAATACTGGTAGTGGGTCCGTTGTATACATCAAATTTCGACAAGGAAATATTCTTTACAAGAAAGAATTGAAATAATAGAACTGCTGATATTTTTCATCAGAGACATTCTGATAACAATATTGGGCATCAGTATCTGTTGAATTTAGTTCATAAATTTTAAGAAGATGGGAGTGTGTGCAACATTGTCAAGAATCGTAGAATTTTAACTAAAGCTGCGCAAGTTGAGATTTTAGGTTATTTTGTTAACAAATATTTCCGTTGGTTCTGGGAATGAAACGTTACTCCTAAATAAATTCTTTCCCTACAAAATACAGCTTTTACAAAAGCTTGCTGAGGATGATTATGACAGAAGGTTAGAATTTTGCGAATTAATGACTCAAAGGGCAAAGGCAGACCCTAATTTTATTGAAAAATATTTGTTTGTCTGACGAAGAAGGTTTTTTAATGAGTTTGTCAAGAAAATAATTGTAGATACTGGAATAATACCAATCCACAAGTTTTTCGGGAAGAGCACAACCATCATCCTCAGAATATCAAGGCATGGGCCGCAATTCTCGGAAATAAAATTATTGGTCATTTATTCGTGGAAGAAAATTAATTTATCTGGGGAATTTTAATGCGACTTATTAGAAAATGTGATAAATCCCCTTATAACCGAAACTTTAGAACACCAAATAGTTCAAGATGGAACTTTGTTGCTAGAAGAAGAAAACCTATTTTTTTCAAGGGAGCATCTCCACATTATGCCTTGTCTGTACGAAATTGATTTAATGAGACTTTTCTAGGTAAATGGATTGGAAGAACGGGATTATAGAATGGCCAGCAAGATGAACCGACCCCCTGACTATTTTTATGCGGACATCTAAAAAGTGTGGGGTATAAAACTCAATCCCGGGATATTCCTAAACTTAGACGTAGAATTTGAGCCGGGACTTTACCATTGTCCTATGAACCATGGCGGGAATTCTGAATATCTAATTTAAGTACAAGGTAATTCTAACGCTAATACAATATTAATAGTGCAAAAACAATGTATATAATAATTATTGCAATTTGAACGTTTAAAATAGCATTACTCTGTAAAAAATAATCTGATTTTAAAAAATGATGTGTCAAAAGATTGACAAAAAAGATGCCTTTAAAATATCACATGATACCCCTTTGTATTTAAACTTGTAAAAGTGATATTCAGCCCCGCTTAGGGGTTGAAAGTGCAGGGTGACCGATACGTGTAAAATATGTCCCCCCGCAAAAATAAATTAACGTTTTTTTTTGTATATTTCTTTTAAAAATATTTTAAAAGTTATTTTAGAGGGCTAGTTTTGAAATGAACGCCCTGTATATTTCTAAATATAAAGTTATTCTGGATATCACCGTAGGAAAGAAGCAAATGACACCCTTTTTCACTTCAGTCTCGGTACATATAAACCATTTAATCACCAAACCAACAACAAAAAATTTCTAGAATGTTAAACTAATTAATATTTTCTCTGTCTATTTAAATGTCTTGTTGTTTCTCCATGTTGATTAGAATTCCCCAATCCTGTTATATTTTTTCTGGACTAGTGATAAGGTGGTTTGTCATTAATAGGCGCACC
The DNA here is from genome assembly GCA_034190945.1 of Octodonta nipae. NCBI lineage: Eukaryota > Metazoa > Arthropoda > Insecta > Coleoptera > Chrysomelidae > Octodonta > Octodonta nipae. Next base: position 33,342,582 of record CM067221.1, on the reverse strand, counting down.
CAATGATACATGTATACATTACTGTAAATAACGCTACAGATGTGAAGTGGATTTAATTCATTGCCAACAGTAGTATTTTTTGTAAACGTACGTCGTAGGTATATTTTTTGTTCAATAATCAAAAATACCAACTTGTAATTTTATTAAAATGCAATACTATAAAAGATATTGTTACTGATAAAGAAATAGTAACACCCAGAGCGCGATATTTTTATTTAACGTTATTTTGGTAAAACATAGATGCCTATAATAAGTAGATGATTAATAATGAAAAGGAATTTAATTTTTTTTTAATGAAATTTGTTAATAATGTGTTTGTCCACCGCGGTTATCTGTTTACACCCCAACACGTCTTGGGATTGATTCAATAAGGTAGTCGATTTCTTCTTGAGATATACTATCCCAAGCTAATTTTATTTCATGTCTTAGAGCCTTTAGAAAAGTATATATTATGATTTACCTAGATGCATGCGAGAGTCCCGTTTGAACAAAATATCTTAATTCAAAAGAAAACTGTGTAAAACCCATGATTTTAGTCAACAATATTCTGCAAAATAAACTAATCAGGCATGAATATATTTAAATATTCCTAAAAGGTAAATGGCAATTACTTTACAGCAACCATTTTACAGGTTAGTACAGCGTACACGTGGTTTGCAATTAACATTATTTCTTATACACAGTCCACCAGCTACTCTACTATTTGTCAGCGCGTGGTACATAATTCTTAAGGTAAGTTATAAATGACTAAATTTTCTTTATAAAATTTGACCCCTGAGGAAATGGTGCATAAATAAAGGTAGTCTAAATCACAAGTTGAAAATGGGTAAAATTAGAGACAAAACTTCATAAAATTCAAATTAATTAACAAACATAACACTGTACTATACAATACAAAGCATATTCACTGTTGTTAGGAAACTGCACACAAGGTACCCAATGTAAACAATATAAGGTGCTCATTTTGTACAAATTAATTACCGACGTATCTAGTAGATTGTTGCAGCCGGTGCTTACCAATCTTAAAATACTGCATTGCTTGTATATCTACTACTTCATCAAACTTGAATATTGCTTGGTACCGATAGAAATATACTAGATGGATAGTTTATTAATTTATATAGTGCTATGTTTTCACTAAATATAATAAAACAAAGTCCTCCACCGCGTCTGTCTGTCTGTCTTTTCGCGATAAACTCAAAAACCATCGCACCGATTTCCATGCTGTCTTCACTGGTGGATAGAGTGGTTCTCGAGGAAGATTTTAGTATGTCATTTGTTAAGTTTTTATATTAATTGGCTAAAATATAACGATATTTGTTGGAGGTGTCGAAAAAAAATAAGCCGTCTGAGAGCTTTCAAAGAAAACGCTGCCTAAACCCTTTGAGATATAACAAACTAATGTATGGTGGAATTATAGAGGACTACAAAAAAGTCTGCGACGGCATATGTCTATCTCTTAAGGATAACATGCTATACTCATTTTAATACTTAAAAAAAATGGGCAATTATAAAGCGATAATAGGAATGCTATTTAGACAAATACGGTATTAATCCTTATCATTTTAAATACCTCAAGCTCAAGCCAACGAGCATTTCATGAAGAATTTCCCTGTACACTAACCAAATTAAATAAATACCTTAGGAGATATAGCAAAATAAAAATATGTAACAGGCAACGAAATTAATTTCGTGTCGCCGTGATTCGAACGATCCGGGCGGGTTCCCCGTGACCCCGCATCTCGCGACCGAGCCGTAGATATTACTCCACCTAGTACTTCTTTCAGTAGTCTTTGTATTAGAGAGTAGGAGTAAGAAAATTTTGAAAGATTTTAACTCTGAAATTAAAGATGGTAATCTCAGTAGTCTACTTTTCAAGGTATAACATATGAAACATTTCAAGGACTTTGTAAAGCAATGGTTCTGTTACAAGACGACTCTCATTGAAAAGTATGCGTTTTAAATATGCCTTAAGGTGTTCAGCTTAATCAATTAGACATTTATTTACCATCATGATATTCTTCAGTCATGTTACCGACCCACATCTTCTTTGGCAAAATGATCGTTAAAGCATGGCTGAAGATTTCTGTGTGTATGCATCATAGACGTCAAGAACTGTCATTAAATAATTTTGACTCAACTATTTTATCAAGCTTTATTTGAATTGAATAAAAAAGTGGAATTTATCTCAGGAAAATCTATAAAAGTTTCTGATTCACCTTGGCATTAAATTTCAATTTAATTGCAACAATCAAAACAGAGCATTTACGAGAAACTAACTATTACCATTTGAGACTTTTACAAGTCATTCAAGATGAATGTCACTTGAATGCTGAACCAAAAAAAAAACGATGACTTAATATCTCAAATAATAACAGGAATGAAGGTAAAATGTTTTTAGATGTCCCTGGAGGCACAGTAAAACATTTTTAATAAATTTCCGCCCATTCTACATTGAAACTGACATTAACAATATGTAATGATGACATCACTAGCATTTGCAATATTTCTAAACAGAGTAGTATCGGAAAATTAATGACGCATTGCAGTTTGATTATTTGGAATGAGACTTCTATATCTCTCATAAAGGTTCAGTTGAACGTAAGCAGATAAAGTCAATGCTCAAAAGATCGCATGTTTCTCACATATAACGAAATTTGGACTTAAAACCAATATGAGGGTTTTATAATTGGCAATTTTCTAATTATAACAATATTTGTGTTTTGGTACAAAATGTGGAAGAAGTTACTGAACAATTTTATCTAGATATTAGTAATATATCCACTAAGACACTAAATTGGTTTCAAATTAATATTAAAATTAAGTGCTCATATTTTATTACTCAGAAATTTGAGTTCACTGAAACTGTGCAACGGTACAAGATTCAAAGTGGTCAATTTATTTTTTTTTGGTCGATGGTGATGTTAACTGGCAACGCAACTGGTGAAACTATTTTTATACCAAGAATTCCCATGATACCGTCAGAATTTCCTTCCCAATTTAAACACCTACAATTTCCTGTAAAAAATTATATTTTTGTAATTTTGGTTTGGAATGTAAATTAATAAAGCGCAGGGTTAAAGATTAAAAGTTGCCGAAGTTAAGGCGGTAGCCAGGAAATTTTTTCCAAGTGGGTTGAATAATTTTTTGTGGTGCTTGGATAATTTTTTTGATTGATGTTGTTCTGATTAAGTATTCACGTATTTCCAGGATATATAAAATTTTATAAACATAATATTTATTCTTATGGAAAATATTATTAACGGGTTAGTATTTAATCTTGAAATCAAAAATTCCAAACTTCCGCTGGATATGGGCTTGGCGGGAGTAGACTTAGGCAATTGTATGTTGCCTTATCACGTGTTACTTCGAAACAAAATTTGTTTGTTTTACACGTGATCAGGTTATTAATGTCGAATACAAAGAATATACTCAAAAAATAATCTAAATTAATATTATGTATAACGAGGAAAGATGATTGATATTTTGTTTGTTGCGATTTCACTCAAAAACTACACAACCAATTTTACGGAAAGCTGCTTCTCCTCGGAGTAAGATAGTTTATTTTATATTTTTCTGTAAAGATCCCGTGCGAAGCTGGGACGGGTTACTAGTTTATTTTTTACTTTTTAGTTCCATTTTGTTGTCGCATAATTCTTTAATTTTTAAAATATTTTCTGTTCAGATTTTTAGTTTTATTTTGAAGTAAGGTAGTTTTCATTCATTATTTTTTATTTTGTAATAAATTAATTTAATTATAATTACTATTACTTTTACGACTTTTACTTAATGATTTTGGTTGCTATAACAAAACACCTTGTGTATGATCGCACCCAATAGCAGTTTAGAGCTTGACGTACTCGAGTGTTGTTATTGAATTTTCTATTATTACAGTTCCTTCACGACTGTGTTGGAATTAAATCATCAGTTAAGTAAGTCCCTTTGATGGTATTTTTGATATATTAACTCTTTTGGCGATTTTCTAAAAAACTGCAAAAGACATGCTATTGATAAATACATTAGACCTCCTCGACCAATATACCTAAAACTAGGCAGATATGTTTCATTCCTGTAGGAATAGAACTGCTTTCCCAAATTTGAAATTGCATCAATTCAATATTTAGATCGGTTTTCAACCAAAGAAGGCATCACTTAACATAAAAAAAAATAACGCTGAATGGTAAACTCTTCCTCTTCCTTTGGAAATCGGTTAAAAAAAATCAAAAAGTTATAAACAAATGAAGATAAAAAGATGGTTTTTAGTTTAACTCTCATAACTCACAAACTGCTTATAATTAAGAGAATGAAAAACATGATTCTTAAGGAGGGGGAAATTTACAATAAGAGTCCCAAGTTCCGGACTCTCTATCTTTATTATTTATAATTTTAATTTAACGCTAAATATAAGGTTCCAAGTGGTCGGAAGGGATAAGAGATCAACTAAAGATGAATTACCGGAACCACCTAATCGACTACTTAGATCTAGCGTAGCCCGCGTGGTGTTATACGGGATGTTTCTAAAATAGGATTCCAAACTTCTGCTGTATATAGAACTTAAAATAAAAACTTATTAAAATAGGTCAAAAAGCATGGGGCCTAAAACACACACTTAGGAAGTTATATGCCCTTAAAAGGGTTCAAAGAAAACTGTTTTTTTTTCTGTTTTTGACAAAACGGTCGAAAATAGGTGAAAATGTACGGGTCTTACATAACTTTCACTTCGGATTATGCTACCTACTATAGAGACTATTTCAAGAGAGGACAGGATGAAAACCTACAAAGTGTCGAGAGGTCATAAGCTTTAAACTGAATACTGTAATGCTAACACACATCCGTTTACAAGCCACCCGGAGCTTACTGCTGACTGACAAATATGCTTTTTTAAACTACACATCCCTCGCTAAACGTTGGCGACTTCAACAGTCATTACCAACAATGGGGATAGCCTATCAGATGATAAAAAAGGCACTGATCTCCTGCCCTGTGCTGTCACACCACAAATACCTCATCTATGACGCCAAGTATTGTAAGAGCTTTCGGTCGGCCAGATGGAACATCTAACCCCGAACTAAACTTTGTCTCTTGCAACACTTAGGCCAAACCTCTAACAGTCTCTCGAAAGATTCTTACTTCCTTCCCACATAACCAACATAGACCTACTATTATCGACGTGGGAATACAAATTTCTGTAGTTGGAACTGTGCAGGTCCCACGCTGAAATTTTAAGAAAGTCAGATGTGAATTTTTCCAGCAACAAGTGGGCGAAGGTATTAATGGTCTATCTCCCATACTACATAACTACATGGAGTTTGTTAAAATTCTCCAAGAAGCTGCAAAACAAATATGTCTCGCGGATTCCGGAGACAACACATTTCGGAATGGTCTAATGAACTCGAGAATATCTACCACCCGATATAAAAACAGTGGAGGCGAGCAACTAGGTGAACAAATTTCTATGCAACGAACAATTTTTATTTCACTCATTCCAGTGGAGAAAGCTGGTATTTGGGCGGCTGGGTTCGGCTGCAGCCTTGACTTTATCCAACAGTGGGCCTTTTGGAAAACATTTGGCCAGGCTAGTTAAAATTTATATAAAAAACTGCCTTTACAGCCTTTACGATACTTCCCAATTGTCCTCACCATTCACCGCTGACGAGCTAAGAACGGCTATACAACAGCTAAAGACTAGGGAGGCTCCAGCAATCGACATGGTTTTCTAAGAGTTTCTAAAAAAATTGGGGCCAAGCGCCTTGAAATGGTTGAGAACTTACTGTATCGACAAGCTTAACTCAGGTGAAATACCAAACAAACTAAGCAAACCTCCGGAGGAACCTTCATACCTAAAGCTATAGCTCTGCTCTCAATTTACTATAATCTCCTCTAAAAACTAACCTATAACCGAGTCAGACGATAAGTGGAGCCTGCAGTGATTAGGAAACAGGCTGGCTTCAGAAGCTGAAGAACCAGCTGTGATCAGGTCCTCACTTTAACCTCCCATATAGAAGCATCCAACAGGGGATATGACCCTATCTGACAGAAGGTATGGTTTACCAGCTGAATCTTACCTTGTAGAAAAATAACAATGTTGATGCAAAATATGCTCAGTAACTGAAGAATTAGAGTGCACCTTTATAACAGGAAAAGTAGCGAATGTAGGGTGAAAAGGGCCTTCTACTGGGATCAGTGCTAGCGCCTTTGCTGTTCAATATCTGTACAAATGACCACGAATGACTAGTCACTGCCAATAAACAACAACCTACAGAACCTTCCACGAAGCCGCTTTAAAGCAAGACGTCCCATTTGGCAAGACAATAATTTAAAAGAAGCTTTCGACCGTGTAAGAAGATGGAGTCCAACCTTAGCGCCTCTAACCTAAGAAATAGACAGGTTTCGAACTGGTCATGGCAGATGTAATTCGATAATGCAAAAATTAAAATGGGGAACTGGGGACAAGGGCCTGTGTGACTACGGGGAATTGACCAGACAATTAACCACATTGTAACTGAATGTACTTCCAGATGTTTTCCTGGGAGACTGGAAGAACCGAATAGGGTGACTCCTGTGGCTGTGAAATGATTATCTGATATTGATCTATTTGTTTAATTTGTAGCGTATTGCATCATATGTTGTGAATGTTTGTATTGCACCCTTAGGGATGTATTGAATATTCGCATTCGCATTCGCGTTATCGAATATTCGCGTCTTTTTTAATATTCCCATTCGCATTCGTACACCCCAGAAGCACAAACAAGTATAAAATTACATAAATTCCTTACTCTGAATTGAACTTTAAACCCCTTTTTCGTAAGATGCAAAATAATAGAATTTTATGGAATTGAGTTTAATGTTTGCATGTGGGCGTATTAGATATCCGGTGCCATTAGTTCGATGACCAAAATTTAATGACATTCATATAGCTACTAATATCGATTTTTGCACAACTCGAGTCTAACAAACAAACCTGTTGGTTATCCGGGATATTGTAAATAATGACTTATCGTTTGCTGTGTTCTTAGTTTCATTCATTTTATGGATTTAGAAATGGGGCTTTTAGCGACAAAATCAGACGGTGATTGTGAAACATGTTACCGCAAAAGAATCAATCAACCAATCAATTAATTTGTTAGTATGCTGTATCTGGATCAATGTTTGTATTTTGTGTGATGACCAGTGTAAAACACCCAAAAAAAAAACGATTTACAGATCAAAATATTAGAAAGTGTCAAAACCGAGACTAACAGCCGAGGGACATGAGATATTGACTAGCCCGCACGCAGATGTTGGCAACCAGCAATTGAATGAAGATACTTCATGATCTCAAAGCAAATTCAGTCGTGTTCCAACAGCGATACAAAATGTTAGTTTCTACCTCTAGTTTCTCTACGACTATAACACTGTCACGAAATCACCTGCATCGATTCTGTGCGCATATGCGAGTTTAGCACCGTTCAACGTACTACCATTGTATAGTCACAAAAAATATTAATATTCTCTGAGAAGTGTCATTCTTTTGTACGCAAAACAACATATATGATATATATTATGGGGCACTATCACCAGTTGCGCTTCCCACAATAGAATGTCGTCTCCAACACTTATTTATGTGTTGGATACATAACGGTAGAATTGTAGGCGCGAAATGTAAAGACCGACATCTATAATTTGCGTATAAAAGAATGACAGCTCGAAGAGAGTATTCAATATCTGTGACAGTTGAAGTAATCTGAAAATTTTATCATGACATTCTGATCCTAGGAGTTACTGGAGAAAAGCAATTACACGGAACGGCTCCAGATTCGGAACCTCTGTATACTAGTTTCCCCGAAAAATCTAGATGTCGATTTTTACATTTGCGTCTACAAAAGAATTTAACTGGAACGATTTTCTGACAGGTTTGTGCTTAGAATTCTGCGACCTGCGTTCTATAACCTTAATTTATTGAAAGTTTCTACAGCTCATGATTAATAAGAATCACCAAACAATTCGTGGTTTTCACAAGTATTAAAATGACGATGCATGGTTTACTGAACAGTCATAACTTGGTTGGAACAGATTTTCTTGAATGCGCATGATCGTCACATGTAATGTCTCGCATCGAGTAGGAACAAACCAAAAGCATTATTATGCAACCCCATAGGCGTAAAGGCAAGTCTTCTTAGCTCATACATGCCTGTGATGGTCGATACGAAATGGTTAAGAGGATCAATGATGTCTATCATATTCATCGGAATCCGAATGCTGAAATGAAGGTGGTTTAGTTGGATCGACTTGTTCCCTATCATGAAGAGGATGCTTGTGATCGGGACGTTTAAGGGGCAGTGTTATAATATTTTTTACGCTGCCAAAATAGTAACCCGAGAAATTAATCATCTTAAATAAAAACTAGTCTTGCGAATAAATAACTTGTAAAAATTATTCAAATAAACAATGCCGACAGAATGAAGTATTCTTGAAAGTACGAATGATAGTAAAAACGATTTGGAATCCATACGGGAATAAAAATTATTATTGTCCGACAAAGGTCAAATTTTGGCTGAAGCAGATTGCTTGGGCCTAAAAAGGTTTCGTTTTAGTTTGACATTATTATGTATTTCTTTGTTGAAATGCAATAATATAACAGTACTTGAACGACATCAAACTATAAGTGTACTGTGTATAAGAAGTAAACGCCACCTTATTCGACACGGAATATCACGACTAACCGAATCAATTTTGAAAAACAAATCTATCCTATGGATAAAATAATAAAGTGAACTACACAATATATGCATTAGTTCGTTGTGAGTTGCATAAGCTTAATTTGTAAATATTTTCTGGATTACATTATTTTAAAACTTAATGTGGTTTCGCGTCGAGCATTAACATTAAAGGAAAGAACAGATCAATTATAATCAGTCTTTAGCAGAAGGACTAAAAACTTAATGAAAAATATTTACAAATATTTTCAAGGAGCAGCATATGTGCTTGTAAAGAACATTTTATCCAGGTTTATCTATTCGTGATTATTATCTTGGGATACAATAGTGTCATAATGGTACATGACGTAAAGAGAACAGAATTCAAAGTTATATATTAAATAAAAAAGAAGCATTCAAAGTCTTTCTTAATTAAACATTTGTTGTATTATACACTGAGTGATATATAATTGTAACTGATTTAAAAGAAATTGTGTCAACAGTATATGAAAAATTATGTTGTTGAAAATCTAAATTAACTTAAACGTCATAGGGTTCTTTGCAGATATGTATAAATTCAAAATTAAATTACACATTGGCTTTAATATGTTAGTCGTAAAAAAATAGTGACAATTATTTTATTTTACCTGAAATTGATACCCATTACTAAGATTGACTCAAAGAAAGAGAAACAAAGTCAGTGAGATAACGAGAGACTTCCACTCTTTTTTTATATTTTACACTTTCTAGCCAAATTTTCCATGAAATGCATTTTCCATATATAGTTTTTAATCTAATCCGAGCATAAACATTTCTGTGTTTTTGATTTCAGGATTTAAGTCCACACGATAATTTCGCCTTCTCATCTCTGATTATAATATGCATTTGCATATTTGTCGGATTGTGTTACGGTGGCCAACAGATAACCGATAAGGTATAAATATGCAGCTAAAAATCAAATAACATTCTCAAGAATTCACCTATTTTAGTTCGAGTTACTTCACAATACTCTGGGCGCCTGCGACTGGGTTTATTGGAATAGCCAGAACAGAAAACTGCTACTGATATTATTATTAAATACTGGACGAAAAATGGAACTGTCTGTGCCTGGAGTTGTTAGTTTGAATTACCAATTGGTTCTAAAAGTAAGAAATTTTTCAAATTATTACACAGTTTTTTCTAGTTTAAGATCTCTTTAATCATTTTTTTTTTTGCTATAACTCTGTATTGGCGTTTCGTTCTCATGACTTAATAGACTAGAACTCATCTGTACAAAATTGTTACGTTTGGCTGTTGAGAATGAGCCCGCCAGTTTGTGCAGATATCTATATATAAATAGGCAAAGACAAAACGGTTAGGTACCATTTTCTCCTCTGTCCCTCAACAGATTTACTTTATTTTTGTTTTGTTTAGTAGCTAATGACGACCATCAGTGCAGAATACTAAAATTTATTTGCAATATTGGTTCATTTATTAAATAAAATAAAATAGAAAATTCCTAATATACCCAAACACTGTCAATGCCAAACAGTGCCGCCAGATTGGTTGGAGAGAAAATCGTAAAATGGATTGACTCGAATGAGAAAAACAAACTAAATTAAAGGAAAAACTAACAAATTTTGTTTGGTTCTGAAAGTTAATCTACATTATTGAGCTCTCACCCACAAAAATTTATATTATATGATAATGACAAGTTATTGGGTACTCGCAAGTTTTTCTAAATTGAGTTTGTCAACTAAAATCGGAAATTTATATTGTGTGGCAACTGATTTATTATTTATTCTTCAGATAATATTTTATTATTTTAACATTATACTTTTAATTTATATTGTTTTTATTTTATTTTAAAGGCTAATATGTTCATGCAATTTAACTAAGACTACAAAGTCCAGTATATAAATACAAACAGTAAAATTCAAGATAATTAGCTAGATCTGACATTATGGCAATAAATCATAACGTTCGCGGACAGTTCACAGCCACCCTCATGGGAACGGATTTCAATTTGACATTTCATAACAGTGTTAGCCCCTAGGTGAGAATTATCAATATATTATTTTCAAAATTTCAATTTCAATGAACTTACAAAAACTGTCAACAAATAAAGGTATTATTTAACATAAATTAACACAAAGTGAATTGTATTTCTTAAATATTTTGATATAATCCCCATGAAAATTTTTATGTAAGTAAACTAACTATATAGAGATTATAAAGCTAAGTTATACCTACATTTGATTTCAGATCCTTAAAACTTGGGTATGTTTTTTATTTTATGTCATGTGCGAATGAAACTTGAACAAGTATTAGTAGTATGTTGGTGTTTTACTCGATAGAAGGTAATCTTTTAAATTAATTTTAACATGTCCTCTAAAATATTAGCAGTCAGTCAAAAATTGTTAAATGATCTGTTAGCAAGATGTTATATGCTGCAAAAATATTTTTACTTATTTATCTAACAGCATAATACATATAATATTTACTTATTTTTATATATCTAAACAATATGTAATTCTCGCAAACAGCAGTATGACTTATTTGTCGAAATTTCATTTCGGGGTTTTGGCATCTATAAATCGATTAATCGGGAAAATGCGTATACCAAAAAAAAACGAGATTGTGACAATAATTATAACAGCTGAGTTTTGAAATTACAAGAGTTTTAATATAGGGTGATTTGGTAACTTACTTGAGATCGAAACTTTTCCAATACAAATTGATGTGTAGGATCTTTTATCACTATTTGATATTTTTATAACATTACATTTTCTTAAAGCTGAACCCTTCAAGAATTTAAAGTAAAAATTTCTGCTTAGGCGTTTTTTGGATAAGTAAAAAGTTATGTGCTCTCATGTTCTAAATTGACTGAGATATAAGGCGTTATTGATTATAATTATACAGAGTGATTTCAGATATGTTAGAAATCAAATGTTTCTTGGGTGGCACATAAGCAGTAGCATATATAGAGTGTTTAAAACATAGAGTAGAGTGCAATTATGACTATACAGGGTGGTTTGAAAAAATAATTTTATAGGAAAGCCCGTTAGCGGTTAAATTTACAGCGTTATTGGAACAGAGGGCGCAGTAGAATTACAGTTATAGAGGGTGGTCAAAAAAATATACAGAGATGCATATACAGGGTGGAGGAAATATTAGCTGGAGTAGAATTGTAGTTAAACAGTGTGTTCTAAAAATGTTACAATAACTGATAAGCAGTTGCATATATATGATAGATGCAGTATAGTTTAAGAGGAATTATAGATATACAGGATGATTATAAAAAATGTTGGAAAAGGAAATGATTTATAAAATAGCCCATGGTGAGTGGCATATATTTGATGATTGAAATATAAGTCAGGGTAGAATTATAGTTACAGCATTTCATGAACTAAAAGTGTAAATATGGTAGCTCATAGACAATCGCAAATAATAATTGGAGTGGAATTATAGTTTTACGGGGTGGTTCAAAAAATTTAAAAAATAAGAAGCCGTGGTCCATGAGAATTGCATATACAGGGTAGTTAAAATATTGTCCAGAGTAGAATTATAGTTAGATAGAGTGCTTAAAAATATGATTTTAGTCCATTAGCAGTTACATATACAGGATGGTGGAAATATAATATGAGATAGATTTATTATACTAAGGATTTTAATAAATGTTAGAGTGAATTATAGTTATACAGGGTTCTTGGAATAGAGGGCGCAGTATATTTGTGCGCACATATTTGTCGTATTAAATTTAAGAATAACGAATCTGAATGCAAATAAAGTCTTATTAATTATATCTGAAAAAGAACTAGGATCTCGTTACTTATTGACGCAATTGGTCGAATTTCGACCACTGGGCGATAGCTAGTATGTTTAAAATAACATAAGTAAGAGTTATTATGGTATGCGTACTCAGAACAAGTACCGGGATACTTATATTTTTGCGACAATGTAAAAATAAAAAAATACATTTCTGTTAAATTCTATCTCCTTAACTTTGAAAGTATTTAATTGGAGAAAAGTTTAAGAGAAAATAGTTTATTTAATTTGATGTTGTTTCTTAGAAATGTTCAAGACATTAAAAATTGCCACAGAAAAAACCAAAAATATATAAAAAAGACTATTTTTGACAATAACTTAACCTAATAGATTGTTCCTAGCTCCCTCATATGTTGGCAAGAAAAACTTTAATTATAAAATAACGCACCTAATTTCATTAAAATCGTTACAGTTTTCGCACTATAACCTTGCAATAACTTGTTTTTTGATTTTTTAAATTTTGCAATGTGAAAAAAAGGGCTTCAGATACTTAAAAATTTCAGCACTTATAAAAGAGCACTCAGTCTTTCAATTGCTTTTTGAAGAATTCAAATCGGTCGACAAGGACAGCTACAATAAATGTTTAAAATTTGAAACCTTTCTTTCATCAGCAACAAATTAAGTCGTACCTTAATACATAAGAAAACTTTTTTATCAATTAAATTCGAAAATAGTTTGCAGGTATGCGGAAATTCCCACATAGTAAAAAATTTAATTCTGACAATCGGTTGTTAAAATATAAGCTGTCAAAGTTTGGAGCCTTTTGCGGCGAATTGATAGATAACATTTTGGATTCATTGGCTATGTTTTTCAGCTTTTTAGGGTTCCGTATACACAATATACGGATACCCTTATAATATCATTAAGGATTTCTGCCTCTGTCACATCACAGCCATTTTCTCCTAAACTACTGGACGGAAGAGGTTGAAATTTGGTATCAATGTATAGTGGTGACCCGATCAGGAGTACATATCGTAAAAGAAAAAAAAATGATTTTAGGGGTACTTTTGGGGGAAAAAACTAAAAAAATCGACCGTTCCCCCCCGATCTCCGAAACTGCTGAGCCTAAAATTTTGAAAAAAATAGGAAATATAAAGCGTTGCCCGAAATTTACAGGAAAATTAAGGAGAAACCATTAATGTTAATTTTGGAGGGCAAATTATAGAATTAAATAAAAATTAAAAAAAAAAAATTCAAACGCATCATGTAATATATCAAATGAAAGGTCTCATTCTGAGGAACACAAATATATTTTTTTCATATTTAAAAAAATATGTATTTAAAAAGATATTAACGAAAATATACCAAAATTTACCCATTCCCCCCCTCCCTTATCTCCGAAACTATAAAACGTAAAGTTTTGAAAAAAAAATAGATTTATAGGTTCTGACCTGAATTTTACTGGAAAAATAAGGAGAAACCTCTACTTTTAATTTTGGGGGGCCAATTACAGAATTAAATGGAAAATATAAAATTAAAATTGTTTCTAACCCATCATGTTAAATATCAAATGCAAGGGCTCATTATGACGAAAACAAATATATTTTTTTCATATTTTTAAAATAAATTAATTAAAATATATTAACAAAAATATAAAAAAATACCCATTCCCCCCTCCTTATATCCGAAACCATAAGCTGGATAATTTTGAAAAAAAATGGAGGTATAGCCCCTCACCTGACCTTTACTGGAAAATTAAGGAGAAACCCCTAATATTTATTTGGGGGGGGCAAATTATAGAATCAAATGGAAAATTAAAATTAAAATTGTTTCTAACCCATCATGTTATATATCAAATGAAAGGGCTCATGATGAAGAAAACAAATATATTTTTTCCATATTTATAAAATAAATCAATTGAAAGATATTAATAAAAATATAAAAAAATGTACCCATTCCCCCCCTTATCTCCGAAACCATAAGCTGAAAAATTTTGAAAAACTGGAATTATAGCCCCTCACTTGAACTTTACTGGAAAAATAAGAAGGAACGCCTAATATTCATTTTGGGGGGCAAATTATAGAATTAAATGGAAAATAAAAAGCTATTATTGTTTCTAACGGGTCATGTAATGGGTCATGTAATATATCAAATCCCAGGGCTCATTATGATGAATAGGTACAAATATATTTTTTTAATTTTTTAAAATGAATATTTTAAAATATATTAAGAAATATTTTAAAAAAATACCCATTCTCCCCGTTATTCCCCAAACTCTAAGACCTCTTTTTTTTGTTTATAGGAAAAATATGAAAAAAAAATACCTAATTCTATTATTTGGCCTCCAAATAATAGAATTAACCGAAAAAAATAAATTACTACAAAACCCCCATAGTAATTTTAGGGACAAATTATACAATTAAATGGAAAATAAAGATTCAATTTTCAAACGCATCATGTAATATATGAGATAAAAGGCTCATTATGTGAATTACAAATATATCATATTTTTAAATCATTTGTATAAAAGATATTAAAAATATTAAACATCGACTTAATTCCCACTTTAGAAACTACACTATTTAAAATGTGAAAAATATATTTTATTTATATTTTTAAATAATTTAAATAACAGATTTAATAATTTATAATTTAAGCTTTGACCTATTTGGCCGTTTTTCTTCCAATCTACAGAGCCTCAAAACTCAGACAGTAGAATATAAAAGGCATTTCTGAAAGTTTATTAGTAAAATAAAACTCTAATGTTACTTTTTGGGGGCCAAATTAGAAAATTAAATACATATGTATTATG
The DNA here is from genome assembly GCA_034190945.1 of Octodonta nipae. Classification (NCBI taxonomy): domain Eukaryota; kingdom Metazoa; phylum Arthropoda; class Insecta; order Coleoptera; family Chrysomelidae; genus Octodonta; species Octodonta nipae. Next base: position 33,327,348 of record CM067221.1, on the reverse strand, counting down.
ATAAAAATCAAGCGAATCCTAAAGCAGATAAAATAAAAAGTCTATGTGTGGAAAATCAAAGTGTATATTTTTTATAAATTTAAAACGCTTCCTTTAAAAGATATAAGGGTAAGTATAAGAAGATGCACTCATTCCCTGCTTGTCTGAAACTGGAATATTCGAATCTTGAAAGTGGTACGGAACCCTAAGTATGCCAGTCCAACTCGCACTTGACCAAATTATGTCTATCATGAACTTTCCGTATTTCGTTGAAAGTGACAACATAGTTTACGAATGGAAAAGTTATCATCCGCACGTCGAGAGGATTTCGGTTTGGTGGAATATAAAATGAAAAGTTGTTACTCTGCACCTCATTTATTTCGATCTTTCATGATAGGAAGAAAATTGGACTAAATGAGTCACCGTCATCTTCGCTCGCGGATTTCAGCTACTGCAATAGACAACATCGTTCATCCTCTAACACACCCCGTATGGACCATCCCAAGTTGGCGTGATCTTTGGGACTTATCTTAGCTTCTCTGGGGGATGTATAGCCAGATCACATCTGGCTATACATCTGCTGGAACCTGACAGAAACTGCCTTCATATAGTAACATGTGTTCGTTCGATCGCCCGAGCTAGTTCGTGTGTAACTAACATGCTTTGCTTAAGTTGTCGGCATAATATTTATATTAGTTAATTGTTTTTTTTTTGGTGAGCCTTAACTCCATCTCGAACAGTACTCTAGCGTGTAGTGTTGTATGCGGCTGCGCGAAAGGGTAACAGGAATTGGAGTATATGTTAATTCTGTCAGATTGGGTATGTGAGGAGGTGCTTCCCATTTTCTTAATATCCAACATCGTACAGACGTTCTGATATAAGTTAGACTTAAAGTTTCGCCCTTGGTTTGAATGCAACTCTAACGGTACACCTAACTGGCTGAATAACTGATTGGTTGCCATCGTTGTTGCTTTCTGATTAGGTTTCACATTTGCTTCACGCTATGAACTAAGATAATTTATAGCGACCAGGATGTATTTGCTACTCCTATCGGACTCGGAGAATAGCCTAACGACATCAGTGGTAATTCTATAAAATGGGATGCCTACAAAGTATTGTTGCATTCTGTTTTTGATACGACTTTTCGGCCCCTTACTGGCTATGCAGATGTCACATCTCGAAGTAACTTACTTAATAAAACCGTTAACAAATGTATTCAGAGTATTAATCATACCTGGAAGACGTCCAATAATCCCATTACCTACCTTTTTCTTTGGGACTACCATTTGGGAGTTTGTTTGGCCGTCGTCATTGCTCTCCCAAATATGGTGGCGTGCCATCGAGGCCTGGGTGCCCATACCTCTTTAGTGAACAGATTAGTTCAATATCTGGGTCGACCTTTTGATCCGGTATACATTGTTTTCATTCCTCATTAACCTGCAATCGAGACTTTCGGATGGATACAGAGGTAGTCTACCTTAAAGTAGCATTGTTTCTTCTCCCACCTGGCTAGTTGTTTCCCCAATGTCTTCATGTTCAGCAGCCACTTGAGGGCGACATGATCGGTCCTGATTAAGAAGTGACCACAATCAGGTCTTGTTTTGGTGACATAGTAATAGTTCTCTGGCTTCTAGAATCCACTGCTGTAGTCTTTGATTACACGGTCCTCTCCATCATGGAAAGGAAAGCTCGCAAATCGGTGTTGCTGCTGTCAATGCTAATGCAAACTTTCCATACTGTATAGAAAATGCTAGGATCGAACTGGAGAATAATGCCGCTTTCAGTCGTCATAATGCGGTTTCACATTCTTGACTCTAAAGAAAGGTCTCGTTTTCGATAGCCTACATATGTAAAGGTGCGACATTGAGGGGAAATCTCTTAGTTAACCACCTGTAGCATGAACAGAGATAAAAAAGCATGAAAATATATTTTTTTTCTATTGACAATCAAACTAGGCAATCGTGAATGGCTTCTATCATCTCCTAATTAGTACCATTTCCTGGCTCAGAAACGATATATTGATAGTTGTGGGAAATTTCCAGTTCCATACATACTGTTCGAGGACATTCTATTGGCAGAAGCTTAATAATTTCTTGATATATGCGAGGGACACTCATCTTGTTAAACGCTCATATTTTTATGCAATAGCAGTGAATGAACTTTCGGTATAGATCAATAAATTCCGGTATGCACAGCAAGTTTAGATCAATGGCAATCGAAAGAGCCTAAAATATGTATCACATTTAAAAAAATTTAGTGTTCATTTTAAATAGGGTGTACGGGTATCTGTAAATATACTTTTCCACAATGAACAATACAGCTCCTCGAAGTTTCCTTGGACTTCCATCGTCTCGAAGTGGTTGATCTCACAACGTTTCAATAGCTGTGTATCTGCTATCGTCATCAGGTGAATGATAGGAAATTCAGAGTATCCAGGTACGACGACGCTGATTGGACCAGATAAAACCCAATGACCTTGACCGGAGACGCATAACCGGTTAAGGGTATAATATAAATACGACCGATTCTCTGAATTTCCTATCATTCCCCTGATGACGATAGCCGATACACAGCTATTGAAACGTTGTGAGATCAACCACTTTAAGACGATGGAAGTCCAAGGAAACTTCGAGGAACGAGTTACATTGTCTACCAACTTCAGACTAACAAACAATACACCTATTGGTACCCAGGTATTTGTACCTCTGAGATGACTTTCTGTAAGTAATCTGAACAATTTTTGGGTATTGCCGCCACAACTTATTTTGTTTTCAATACACGTTTCAAATATATATATATATATATATATATATATTGTATATGCTACAGAAATGAACTCAGGAGGGAAAGCCCCAAAAGACAAGGCAGCATAAATTTTCAGATTTGATTTCAATTTACTTGTAGATATAATAACTATATTTGTAATGCTCTTAGCACTATACTACTACCTAATAATATAATTTGTTCTGTTTCAGACTGCAAAACTTTGCTACAGTTTAATTACCATGACAATGAATATGTAGGATAACGTTTACGGATATGCTCTTTAGATGATGTTATTCCTCAAGGTTTTGTGTGATTATTCTTTAGAAAAACCCAATAAAAATATTATATAAGACGCGTAACTATTTATTTCGTTTGTTACCGATTTCTCTTTAACTATATTTATACCCGGACAGACTTTAGAAAAGACAGTAAAGTTTCAGAACAATTTGGGAAGTTAGTTTCAGAAAATTAATGTTGAGGGATGAGTGAATTCGAAGCGGTCAGTTCGAAAAGACGGTTCTAAAAATTTTAGTGTGCGTGTAGACACCTCATGAATATTCGAAAGTTGACAGCGCAATAGTGAATTGCAATTGCGTCATAGGTCCCGACATTGAGTAATAATATCAAATAGAAACCAATTCCAACCAATTAGTGCTTCACTATCAACCACCGACTTGTTAAATAGAAATGTCTCTATAACAGCCAGTAAATTTGAATAATTGAGTAATTTGTAAATTGGTAATAAGGTAGCCAGTTATACAACATTCAAGGATTGTGTGGAAACTCAAGTAGTTGAGAGGAAAGCAACAAACCCGCAGAAATGAACTGATGTGTAACACGACCGCTTTGTAATATACAGGGTGTCCCAAAAGTCCCGGAACAGCATTATATCTCGGCGGGAACGCATTTTAGAGAAAAATGTTTCAAACAAAACTTATAGGATTCGTCCCTAGCTATCGAACTGTGGGCTTGAGTTTGACCTTGACCTTGACCTTCAAGGTTATTTCAAGGTCAAGTCGATTTTTCAAATAGTACAACATTTTTCTGACGTCGGAAATGGAAAGATCGGAAAATTTTACGTTCAAGTATGTCCTTGACCATTTTTAATAACTTAACCTTTGGTGGTCAGTAAAGGTCAAGTGAAGGTCAAGTACAACTTCGTTGCGTAGCTCGTCACATATGGGTTAAAAAAACCTTTCAAGAACAAAGGTTTAGGATTATTCTCCGGCTATCCGATGGTCAGTATGTATTTGACCTTGACGTTGATCTTCGAGGCCAGTTCAAGGTCAAATGTATTTTTTAACCGGCAATCCCCATCTTGTACACCGGATATTAAAAGTATGGAAATTTTGACGTTCAAATATGTACTTGACCATTTTTAAAACATGACCTCTGGTTGTCAGTAAAGGTCAAGTCAAGGTCAAGAACAACTTCGTTGCGTAGCTCGTCAAATATGGGTTTAATTTTTTTTTTTTCAAGAATTAAGGTTTAGGATTTTTCCACGGCAATGCAATGCTTAGAATGGATTTGACCATGACGGCTTAGAATGGTCAAAGGTCAAATGCATTTTTAAACAAGCAAGTCCTATTTTTTATGCCGAAGTTAATCCAGTCCGGATCGTCAAGGTCAAATGAAAATAGAAAATTTCCTCTCTTTTCATGTTTGGCGCTCCCTTCAGCTGATTCATATATCGAATAAATATTTATGTATATAGTACCTTAGTACATATAACTGAATTTGACATTTTATCGCTAAATGAATTATGACGTCTAGGCATTTCAGGAAACCCAAGCTCACAGAGACCCCAAATCGCGTGTCAAACAAAAATGACTGTCGAAAACTTACTTAGCAACTTACTTACTTACTTAGTTACTATGCAACTGCTTATGGTCTACGCTGTATAACAATTATTTCTGATATGTTTTTAGAAACCACTTTTATCTGCAGCTTTTTCTAACATTGTGTTAAACACGCTCTAAAGCTATAATCTTGCTTTTCCCCATATTTCAGATATTTCATATAGTAGAATGCAACCCTATATAACAATATTTTTTAATTTTTTTTTATCCATCCTAATGTAAATGCCTGTGAACCCCTTGGTGAGTCACAAATAGAAAAACACAGTTTTTCACCCTAACGCCAAACTTTTATTTAAACCCTCACCCAAAGTGCAACTTCTTATTGACCACCCTATATAACAATTTTATTAAACTTTTTTTATAACCGCTTTCTATAACTAACTCTACTTTCATCTACATTAAAACCATCCTATATACACCGCTGCCAATTTGTCAAACATTACAACTTATTTTTGAACCACCCTGTATAACAATAATTTTATTCTACAAAATATTTCAACCACGGTGTATGTGCAGATGCCACCAAATATATAATTTTTAAACACTTAACTATAACTCTGGTCCACTCACTCATATATATATTATATATATATATATATATATATATATATATATATATATATTAATATAAAGCCCCACGTTTGGTCGACAATTAATACAAAGTGTAATAAACTACAATGTATGAATATTCAAATGTATGATTACCTCAGGGTCTTTTTTGCTTGGGTTCAAATTGTAGATCTTAAATAAATAAATAAATTCTATACTTATCTTATAAGTCTCTCTTTCTTCTCAGTGACACTAACACTTAAAATTTTGAAATTATATTTGCACTTTATTTTTTTTTCTGTTTTAAGATTTTTATTTTAAATGATTAATAAATAATTTTAAATTCTCAATCAAATTACAATTTATTAATAATGATTGTCCACAATACAATTCTTATATATAATATTGCCTTTACAACAAAATAAATTTCCTGGTTACTTAAAAATGATTAAATTTCTATCAATTTGTTACAAAATTTCAATTCTCTAAACACAAATATTCATTATACTAAATTTAAATAAAAACCTTTATTTCTATCACTGATTGATTTTAGATTTCAATAATCTGTTTATTAAATAATGTTTCAAAAACTCACAGTTGTCTGGCTTGTATTCCCCTTTTCCTTAATTTTGGTTTTAGTATACTGCTTCCGGATTTGTTTTGGTTTATAAAATGAATTCTGCTGCTTAATTGATTTGTTTACTGCTGCACCAATACTTTTATTATTCCAACAAAATTGATTTTATCTCTCCATCCAAGGATTTCAAATAATTACTTTTATGGAATATTTAATTTCTCAATTTCAGAATGATGATTCAAAATTTAAAAAAATTAACTTCCAACTTAATTTCTTGTCAAAAAAAATTGACATGGAACACTTATTTCAATGATACCATAGATCATTTATCTTGTTGTCATGGAAACGTGATTTTACAGGAACGAAATTTTGAACTGCTCTCGTCGACGCTTGAAATACAAAGAGAACCTTCTAATGTCAGATTTCCTATTTATTTAATAAATTTTGCCACCTGCTATTTCCATTTCCGCTTTAATTTATTTTATTAATTTCCAAATATGTTTGTTCTAAATCATATGCAAAAATCTAAACAAATTTTAATTTGAATTTCAATACCATTTTCTCTCCCAAATTTTATCTACATCACTTAATTCTTGTTTTCAAAAATTTTTGATTTGACACTTGTAACCTGCTGGTCACCAGTCATTTAACAGGTACTTTAAAAAAATTGGATTTTACTGAAATTAAGACTTTATATCTTTTGAACTATTGAATTTTCATAAACTATGCTCTAAGCTCTTTCTAACGGTATAAATCTCTTTAGTGTTCCATCATTCATTCAAATTTTTAACGGTCTTTATAATTCTGACATTTCAATTCTCTATTTATTAACAAATTTATGTATTTTAAAAAATTAACTTTGATCCAAATGTGTTATATTCAGTGTTCTCATGGCCTAATATGTGATCTGTACTTGTTTTACAAACTCTACTGTGATTTTCATAAGTGAATTTAACCTCTTTGATGTTTGGCCTAAATGTGACTTCCTGCCTAAATTTTCTTATGTAAGTATCCAAATTCTACTACACTCTGCATGATAGATTATCTAACTTTATATGCCACCTTTTATCCTTTCAACAATTTGCTTTTGAAACATTCTTTTTACATAGTTTATATTTTTAGGTTAACTTTAACTTTAATTGATTTCTGCAATTCCTTTCTTTATTAGATATGTATAAATTTTATTTACATTTCCCCAATCATTTAATTATTCAAATTGCAAAACTTTTGTATTATTTCATGTCGGGTTTAAATCCATTACAATATATATATATATATATATATATATATATATATATGCCACTGCTTATGGACTACGCTATATAACTTGCACTCCCCCTTATTTCCACCACATTATATATATGCAGCTGCTTATAGGACACCAAATATAACTTTTTAAAGATTTTTTAATTCCATCTAATTCTACTCCGCTCTAAGTTTCCTATATACAGAACACCCTGTGAAATTGCGTTTGTTATATCAGTTGATTTTTCAACATTGTAGAAGTTTTTTCGCTATATCTACCGTTTCTGTCAATTTTAGGAGATAAAATATCTACCAGATTTTAAGCCAAAATATAGGCTTTGCAACAAAAAAAGTAGTCCTTACGTGATGCCGGAACAAACAAACAAACAAACAGACAAACTTACAATTTTATAATAGTATAGACGGCTAGTTTCGAGATCTAAAACTTACACCCCTTTACCAACTGTAAACAAAACAAAACAAAGATACAGTAATCATTGTGTGGATACTTACATACAAAACTAATAAAGTAAAATATTTTCTATATACATTAAAACAAAAATGACTGACGTTATTAAAAACTAAAACAAGTTTATAATTAAAATCGTATCTGGGAAGGTTATGTAGCGTGCCTGCAAATAATTTAAAATTATATTAATAATAATAAAAAATAATAAACAACAAATACTGACATTCTTGTTCTATTATGGAAAAGTTGTATAAACAGAACTAAAAGATTTACTTAGTATTTAATAATTATGAACATGAAATCAAATTATGCTTGTTATCTAAGAGATGCTTTGCAAAATGCGAGAAACCCGAATAGTTTTGGTTTAGAGATCTAAAATCTTAAATGAAATAATTATCTAAAGTTTGAAAAGTTTGGCTAGCCTGTAAAAAATGTTACCGTGCAATGTTAATCATCTACAAGGCTTCTGTAGCTGTAAGTTATTATGGTCATATGATTTTGGCAGGTAAACCGAGCATTCAACCATTCTATTTATTTTTTTATTCAACAATTTGTCCACAAGTAATGTAGAGTAGTGATTTGTGTGATAGTACAAATTCACGATTGAAGTAGGATTCAATTAACGGTAATTTTATAAGCCTATTTAAATAACTATGTAATGCCGCTAGTTTATATTGTAAAGGATGATTGGACTCATAATGAATAATAATACTTCTATGGGAAGGTTTTCTGTAACGTATATTGTCACTTTTAACGTTAAAGCCCACGGAATTTAGTCAATTATTCTTTTGTATCTCTAGATTAAGTTTTATGCTGGGTTGGTGTAAATTTAAATACTTAAGAAAATGGGTTGTTGTCGTGGGAATCATTCCAAACGATCAGGATGTCATCCGCATATCTACAGAACAATTTAATATATTGAAATTAAATGTTTTTTTTTATTTATTAATATGAAAATTTTCAAAGTTATTCATAAAAATGTCGGCTGAAATAGGAGAAATGGGTGAGCCCATTGAAAGCCCATGGATAGTTTATATATCTGAGTATCAAATCAGAAAAAAGTTGTAGCAGATACATCTTTAAAAGTTTCATATATTCGGATAGTTATACTGTCGAAAAGGACCTCTCAAGTTAAGGAATTTGAAAGTCTAACTCCTAAACTTCAGGAGCTGGTATATTGGTGAAAAAAATAGAACCGACTAGGAAAATTAGTATATTATTATCTGCTATTGAGATATGTCTAAAATTGTCCATTAGTTGGGAATTGATCTTTATGGTGAAGATCATGGGCGGATCTAAGGGGGCGATCGCCCCCCATCGAGAGCCTCAAAGTTAGTAAATTTAATATTAAAACGAGGTAATCTTAACTGCAAGAGCCTAGAAGAAGGTAACTTCTATGAGTTTAAACCTCAGAACGACTATGTTTAATGTCATAACCCAAGAAGTCTGGGTTTACAGTTGTTTTAACTTCTGATTTATCCATTTCACCAAATTGTGTGTAGTCAAACTGTAAATGAAACTACAGGTCTAATCTGGAATATTGTTTTGTATAGGTGTAATTTTTTTATATGAAAAGGAACTAAGACGTCACCACACTGTTTCAAGGCATTTCTTAACCGATTGCTGAATGAAGTTACATTTATTTTACTAATACTAAAATCGTTGTCTTTCAGGAAGTTTAATACTTTTTGTTATAGTCCAGTCTATTCATAATTATTGTGCAATTATCTTTTTTCTGCTGTAGTTACTGTTAAGTTATTCGTTGTTTTTTTTTTCAGTAAGGTTGTTAACCAATTGTTTCTTAACATTATTTGACTTGTTATTGGAGAGGCGGTTCAAATGTATTTTTAAATTCTCTCCTTATAAATGATTTAAGGTTTGTTTTATTTATAATGTCAACAGACTGTATAATCGCGTCACATTCTATCGCTGGTGTTTCTGCATTGTAGCTATGTTTTTTAATTGAGTTATTATTGGGTGCAAATTTTAACCTTTGATTAATAATATTTCTCCATTCCAAGAAAAATTAGTGCCTGACAAATTAACAAAAGTGTTTTGAAAATTATACGAAAATGTATTTTTATGATTATCTTTAATACTATCCTTAATGAATCTTAAAAAATCTATAGTAATGTGTATTTCTTGTAAAATAGAACTCAAAATATGAAAAATCAAAAGCACACACATCTTTTCATATCAGGTTTTAAACTCAAGATCTAGGTGATATATAGTTTTAGACCTTTCATTTCCCTATTATCATGTCCTAGGAATCACAGAGAAACGGCATTATAAACACTACGATTTCCGATTGGTGTCTGTGTGGGCTAGTTTTTCTTGAAATCCCTGTATGTCGAAATTCATTTCGCGACAAAAAATATAATAAGTCATATCGACATGGAACTAAAGAATTCTTTAGTGAAGTAAATTCATACCAGTTTTACTAAAGAATTCTTTAGTTCCTTGTACACTGTTAAAGTGGTTTTAAAAATTCCAAAATAATCTCAGCATTAATAATTTTTAAACAGAATTAAAACGCAATTTCTGGAAAAAGCAAAGAGTTGATTCATTAAATTCGCAATAACGTTTCCAATCCAAATGAAAATATATTTCGTCTTTAGATATGTCATAACAGAAACATTATCGAAGACCTCTAATGATCCTAAAATTGTTTGAGGAAGCACTCCATAAATTTCATGAAATAAGAGTACCGTTTCATTCCAATTAATCACTGAGTTACAGATTATTCATTGACTGGGTTTAGGGTCCAGAGAACTTGATGGAGATTCCAAAGAAACGCATTCTTTAAAAACGAGTTCAAGAGGAGAATGTGGATATTTAATACTTTAATATCGATATTTTTTTATGTTTGAGCAAGGAAACACGTCCTTTTAGTAATTCAACAGTCCTACTATTGGAATATAAACAATGATGTCTAAGTCATCTTGTGCAAGTGAGACTTACCAAAAATTTTGTGCTAACTACTTAATTTATTACCCTAAAACAAGATTCGTCGCGTTTTTTTTTTTGTATTAATGTTACCTGATTTCTTCTTCAGTTGTGAACGGATTTGAAAAATTATTTGTAAAAATTGTAATCTGTAATTGGGACTGTATTTATCATAAATAAATACATACATAATAATAATAAGCTTTATTAAATAGAAATTTCCTAATAAACAAAACAAGTTTCTTACAATAAGAAAGAATGAAATATAAACCTATATTAAATTGTGGTTAAACCTAAACTAAACATCAATAGACATTAGATATTCGCGGTATGTGTTTTTTATATAAGCCCAAGTTTTTATTAAAAACTTCTTAGCGTTGAACTTGCTTTAATATCAGCAGACAAATTATTATTTTCCTTAAAGACCTCTGAAAAATATTGAATGCGTACCAGTTTTACTATTAATTTTACTTAGATGAAAATGTCCTTTAGATCTTGTGCCTTACATATGATTCTACCCTAAATAATTTGGTAATAAATTGTGAAGTATTTTAAAAACGAAAATAATACATATATATTTTAGTCTTATTTTCTATGGCGTCACATAAAAATGAAATAAAATCAGTCGAGAGAAAAATTAAAAAACTGCGAACGTAGCATCCCCCATGTCACATCCAGTTGCACTAACTGAGAAACCCCCACCCTCTGTATGCGAATTTATTTTATGACTTTAAACTTATCAGATCAACGTCCCCTCTCCGAGATATTCAATACTCTATTCAAGGTTTAGAAAAATAGAGTATTATTATTCTTGTACATACGGTTCTGAAAAAACCATTCACCAATTCAAAAAGTAAATAAACAATGGAAACGTCCCAGAATGTCTGAGGACCTTACTGAATAATTTATTTTAAAAGTGGATGTAACAGAATTATCTTTTCTCTGTACGGGGAAGGAGGCCTGTTAGGAGTGAATACCAGACATGTTTATGAAGCAACTTATCATATATCGCTGGCAGTTTCAAATTTGAGAAAAGATTTTGGGATTGAACACATACCTGCATGGAAATCGTCAAATATTAAATCTATTGGCTGATTTCTCCATAAAGCCTTACTAAGTTTTTAAATTGCATTCTATTAAGGAAGATCCCGAGTTGGTCTCATATACTGTTGTATGATTTTTGTAATATGCAATTTTTCAGAAAATCGTCGAAAAAGCCAATATTCCTATCAAATATATTATCGAAGTGATATTACTCACATTTCCTCATAAATATTTTAAATCCAACGTAATAATAATATTAATTAAAAATTTCAAAAGTTATAAACAATTAAAGATGTTGAAAAAGTAGTGCTTGGTTTTTCGCTTGTAATTCGTAAACAAATATTTCTTTTCAATTTTGAAGAAAAGATCCTTAAAGAGGAGGAAATTTCCTACAAATAACTTCCGATCACCGAAACTGTACCTCCATTATTAATAATTTTAATTTAACGTTGAAAATTGCCGTCCGCGCGCCATTCTTAGGTTGCGCGCATGCTGTAAAAAGTCCGTAAGTTATAATAAAAAATTTATTTCAGGTACTTAGAGTAAATTAAAAAATCTAAATAAATTATATCAAAATCAAAATTATAATTCCAACCTTTTATACTTTTATTTATAAACTTTTTGATAGTCTTCAGTCGAAACATTAATTTGATTAATCTGAACAATAATGCAGCGGATCAATAATAACTAAGTATTTTTAAGAAGAAAAATTTTCGAATATTTGTAATTAATTGCAATTGTTAATAAATAAATTAGTAAAATAGCGTAATTGTTTTTAATTTTTAAAGAACAAAGTTATCTTAGAGTAAAATAACCAAATTAAACTTATTTATGGAGCTAGAAGGCAAAAAGTACGAAAATTACGAAAAAAAAACAGAAATTTTTATAAACAAATGCATATGACAACAGATAAACAATAGATAAAAAATCAAAAAATGGGTTATCTAAAAGACAATTTTATAATGAACAAAAATGACCTGAACGTTTATTGTCGTATCTCTAATAGTTTAAAAGTTATGTAAGATTTTAGATAATCAAATTGATCAGCAGCTGCAACTTTTGTTCTACGTATTTTTTCAAAATTCAGTAAAAAATCGTAATATTCATACTTTAATGCACAGGGTCATTATTGTAATTTTTATTACTTTCAGGAAAAAAAATTGACATTTTGTTTATAACAATTTTTTTTTTTGAAGTTTATAGAGAATTGTCAATTATGATTTTTAAGAAAAAAAAGGTTTCTTAACTAATTATTTAAACAATAGTTATATGAAAAAAAAAACATTTATAAACAATTTAAAATTATTATTAAGAAAAAATATATTTTTTTAAAAATCATGATTGACAATTCTTTATAAAGTTGCAAAAAATTTTTTTTAATATTGAAATAGTCCATTTGTTTATAAATTTGTTATAAACAAATATATATAATTTTTTTTAAGTTAATAAATGCCTCTTATTGACATAAAAACGATAAGCTTATGATAAATAGAAAAAAAATATTTTACAACATTACGACGACTTTTCTTTATTTGTTAATTAAAAAAATATATTATAAACAAACTATTGAACTTTTCTAAACTTTCATTACGTTTTCTTTTTTATTGTGTAAATTGAAAGGACTCCACGAAAGGAAATAATTTTAGAACAATTATTGCAATTTTTATTTAATTTTTAATGATCTGAGAAATCCCGTAAAATGTTGTTAATTAACAATTGTCTAGTTTATTGGAAAAATGAATTTAATGAAAAATTCCAACGGGAATTAGTTCTTTGAAGTGTTTAGATGATATTATAATTTATTTAGATTTTTTAATTTACTCTAAGTACCCGAAATAAATTTTTTATTATAACTTACGGACTTGCTACAGCATGCGCGCAACCTAAAAATGGTGCGCGGACGGCAATTTTCAACGTTAAATTAAAATTATTAATAATGGAGGTACAGTTTCGGTGATCGGAAGTTATTTGTAGGAAATTTCCTCCTCTTTAAGGATCTTTTCTTCAAAATTGAAAAGAAATATTTGTTTACGAATTACAAGCGATAAACCAAGCACTACTTTTTCAACATTTTTAATTGTTTATAACTTTTGAAATTTTTAATGTGCTAATACACTTTTCATGGACAATTATCTAGACATGATTCCCTATCGAATGAGCCATAACACATATTTTTAGCATTAGTATGTTGATTTAACACAATTTTAAACTCCTCATCCAGACTATATTAGGTACAACATACGAATATTGCGGTTGACTGCGCAACTGTTCCAGGAAAGATTTGTTTCTTTACCAAGTAAGGTTTATAACAGATTAAAGTGCATTGGTGGTTGTCGAAAAGCAATTTAACTTTCATTATTCATAATAAATTTATTAATAATTACTGTGTTTTGCAATAACAAAATATTTTTATAATTTGTAGGTTATAATTAGAAAATAAAATGCATTATAAACGATTTGCTGTCATCAAGAACATGAAGAATCGGTAACTATTATCAGTCATCGTGCTTTGTAGATCGTGGTCGTAGTTCATTATTGTTGAAGTTACAATTTAATATTGTTATAAAATTGTATTTTCCGCTGCCAAAATATGAACTCTTCTAGAAATTTTTCATCCAAAATAAAAACTAATTCTGCGAATGAATAAATGTCTAGTAAAACCAATTCTCCCAAGGCACTAGTAACAACAAAAAAGTTCCGAAACTTTCTATCCTGAGAGCGATGCAATTGTCTACATTAGCATGCCAGAATCGCAACTGGAAGGTTCAAGGGTGACGGCAATAGTATTTAAAGGCTGACGTACCGCAAGAGTGGAGTTGAGTAGATAGCGATGTAGTAGAACAGCTGATACCAATTCCATTCAATTCAGTTCAGTTCAGTTCAGTTACATTAACTGAGTTACAGAAACGCTGAAGTTTACTTAAAATAAAACCAGTCTTATACAAATATTGTGACTTCATGTTTGAACTCAGAATCTTACATCTCTTAAATCAATGCTGGAATTGAGATCGGGGCTTCCAATTTTTTCCTATAAAGGGGGAATTCCCAATACTCGCGAGTTTAAGCTCGCGTTGGTTATGTGCGTGATCTTTGTATACACCGCCCATCGATTTAATGATGTATTCGGACTGTTATTTGATGTAGTTTCAGCGTCGGCAATATTACCGGAAAGATGAGCAAAATCGATCATTTAAGCTAAGCAAGTGTGCAATAAAACATTTGTTTTTAGGGTTCCGTATATACAATATACGGATACCCTTATATTATCACTCCGGATTTCTGACTCTGTCACATCACAGCAATTTTCTCCTTACCTACTGGACGGAAGAGGTTGGAATTTGGTACCAATGTATAATTTGGTGACCCGATCAGGAGTACATATCGTAAAAGAAGAAATTTTGATTTTAGGGGTACTGCTGGGGGAAAAACTAAAAAAATCGACCGTTCCCCCCTGATCTCCGAAACTAATGAGCCTAAAATTTTGAAAAAAAAGGAAATATAGAACGTTGCCCGAACTTTACAGGAAAAATAAGGAGAAACTATTAATATTAATTTTGGGGGGCAAATTAATGAATTAAATGAAAATTTAAAAATAAAAAAAAATCGCATCATGTAATACATCAAATGAAAAGTCCCATTCTGAGGAACACAAATATATTTTTTTATTTTATTTTTGATATCTAGAATGAAGTATTTTTCACGTAGAATGTCCTCCTATACCGAAAATTTACAGTTAAAAGAATACATTTATTTCAAAATTGAAGAAACAAAAACATCAAGATATCAAATTAAATGTTCAAATTGATGATCATCTACTTCCTGACAATACCCAAGACTTTTTCAAATTCTTGTAACACTTCATTTAGCTTTTGTGGAGGATTCGTTGAATTTCGGCCCCAATTCTATTGTTTAATTCCTCGATATTTTCCGGCTTATTGAAGTAGACTTTCGATTTCACGTATCCCTAATGATACAAATCCAACGCTCTTAGATCTGGAGACCTCGCTGGACATTCGGTATTACTTCTGCTTCCGATCCATCTATTTGGGAAAACTGTTCGCGAATAGAGCGGGGGCACACCCATCCTGTTGCCATACTGAATCTGCCAGTATATTGGGGTTTTCACTAGTCGGTTACAGTTCTTTTAAGCAGGGTATTATGCCATTTTGTAATAGGTCTTAATACGTTTCCGAGTTAAGCGTTCTCTCAATAAAAAAAAGGACTCTCAATTGAAGTATCCACAATTCCGGTCCATGGGTTCACTTTCTTGGAACATTGTAATACATTCCATAATCCAATGTGGGTTTTCTGATGCCCAATATCGAAAATTTTGCCTGTTTACTGAACCATTTAAAGAAACTTGAAAAGTGTGGGTTGACATTGCATCTATCAATCACTATTTCGCAAAATTCTACTCTCCGGTCCAAATCATCTTCAGTAAGTTCCTGAACCTTGTATGGGTGTTATTTCTTTCTATGCAAGCATTTTAGAACAGAAGATTTACTTATTGACTGTTCTGTTCTGCTATTTGTCTAGTGAATTTGTGAGGATTTTCTTGTAAATTGAGCAAAACATTCAATTGTGTATCTTCTGGAAGATGTTTGGTTTTGTAGTTGCCTCTTACGTGACTAAATTCTAGAAACTTTTTTTCTATTTTACTAACTGCCAGTCGTGTAATAGGCCGCTCCGGGTACTTCATATTAAACAATTCGCAAACTTCAACTTGAGTTCGAGTTCTGGCTCCATATCCTACCATCGTCAAACTTTCTATTGGCTGCTTTTCAGTTAAACGCGCCATACTTTGAAACTTTGCAACTGCACTTGACAACTACTTATTTCAAGTAAAATTATGGAAATAAACAAGTGATAAAAACTCCGGCATTAAAAAAAGGTTTCCATTCATGCGACTAAAATACCGCCAACAATCATAAAAACCAGAGGTAATTCAAAAGGTTCAAACCAAGCAACACCTTGTTTTTACCATTGTTATCTTAATTTTGGAAAGAAATGTAATTTGTTTTATAACTATTAATTTTTGGAACAGGATATTGTACGTGAAAAATATTTAGAATTCAATGCACAATTCAGAAATAAAATAAAAACCAAATCGTCCATTTGAAAAAATGGAATTGATGGTCGCAATTTATTTCTGACCCACCCTGTGCAAATGAGTTTTCCCAAAAAAAACAACACCTGAATTTTACATGGATTTCTTCCAACCCACGCGTCTTCACTATATATCACTCAGTGTGTAATCCAACAAATGTTTAATGAAGACACACTTTAAATGCTTCTATTTCATTTAAGATATAACTTTGAATTTTTGTTCTTTGTCTTTTATTTTATATCATTTAAAATTTTGGACCATTATATTCCCGATAATAACAACGACTTTCTACTTTTAGTTTTTCTGCAACTATAAATACCGATACCAAATCCATCTTTTTTTAATGTTACTATTAGCTTCTACCCACCATCAAACCATATTAGGTTTTAAATTAATTTACTTCAAAAATATCCATATATGGGGTAATCTGAAATGGAATGGCATGGCTAAACGCATCAAGGATATATATCTGTATTATGTAGATATATTTAAAAATTATTTTTACTATTTACAACGAGTCCCAAATATAAGAAAAATCAATACTGTATTTTTTCAAATTTTAATCGGTTAGTCCTGAAATTCCATTTCGAATAAAGTGAATGACTTTCTATAATCAGTAAATGTGATGGGATGAGACCCTTGGAGTCCTCTGTAGTTGCTTCGTAAAAGACTGAATGTAAAATTTTTTCTTTATAATATGAAGCTATTCAGCAAAAAAATTTAATGGCAAGTAACGTTGCCCCTTTTTGGGATGATCTTTCTGACTTCTGACGTTAGTTAAGTCTTTAATTTAATAAAACATAATTGTAATGTTTATTAGAACGAAAAGCAATTTTCCAGGCATTGTAGGTAATTAATATTTCATTAATTTTCTATAAAACAAGAGACTCTTGATATATTATCTGGCCTCTGTTTCTTACACAGAGAACTGAGTTGTATCGGAATAAGTATTTCAAGATCAACATAGTCTGGTGTGGATCGAAACATGTCGAAACAAATGCAACTTCAAGTTATGCATTTCAGTCCCATACTGATATAGTTTCATTTGTGGATGTATGCATGTGTAAATGTGGCCTCCATTAAGAAACTTTCGCCTGAATACTAGTATCAAGCTATAATTTTGATAGTGAAATCAATATTTGGTGTCTAATTACTGTGAGTTGTAAAAGGATCATTTGTACAATTCAATCTAATACGTATTATCGCCATGTATTTCAAGAAATATACTTCACAAATTTTGGAGAAATACCCTTTAAGAAGCTAAACAATTCCAAGTTAATAAAATAAAGAATTATTAAACGGAATTTAAAAGTCAATTTCTTGCAACGAGTAGCAGAGAGTTTAATCATTAAATTCTCATTAACACTACCAACACAAGTGTCATAATGGAAACATTATCGACTATCTCTAATGGCATTAACAAAGTTTGATTAACCATTCAATAAATTGTATAAAATATAAATACCTCTTCACTGGTTTATTCGTCGACTGAGCTGACATTGCAGTGAACTTGGATCTAAAAAACTGATTTCATTAAAACCTGACAAGGAGAATATTTAACAGCTAACAAATACACATATTAAAACATAACATATCATCTTAGCGGACACTATAATAAATTATATACAATAACAGTATTAGTCATGTCTACTAAGTTAAATGTAATAAATAATTGTGGTAGTAATATTCATAAATGCACTCTTCATGCTTAATTTAAGTAATAGCACATACTTTTATTTACTAAATGATGAAAAATATATATTTTTAAAGCAAAATATAGAATAGTGCTTTGTGTTTTGTCTAAATCCTTAATATTATAATTCATACATTTGCGCAAGGAATTGTTATTTGGTATATAAATATTTTTTTTTACTGCGAATGCGCTTAAGACAGAATTTCTTCCAAGCAATTGAGAATATACATATGTAAATGTAAAGGCTGTCTCTTTTAAACCCAGAAATACAGAGTGTTCTGAACAATCCTATATAACTATAATTCATCTCACACTATATTGAATCTATCCTATATATGCAATATAAGCAATATATTGTGGGATACGTAATGTTGCATTTTTTAAACCAACATACTTGTATATGTATCCCTGTATAAAATTTTTTACTTTAAAATCTTGAAAGGTTAAGCTATAAAAATGTAATGCTTGAAAAACAGTAATGAAATTTTTATAAAATCCTGCACATCAATTTGCATTGAAAGATTTTTTGATAGTAGTTTTATTCTCAAATAGCGACCAAATCACCCTGTATTGAACAAAGCTGTCATAATTGTAACTGTCTCATTCTTTCTCGGTAATAAGATTTTTCCCGAGCAATCGATTTGTAGATGCCAAAACCCGGAAATGGAATTTCGACAAAATGATAAAATAAACAAACATTATGTGTATTGTGTTATTAGATTAATAAGAAAAAAGATATTTGCAGCATATATATCAAATCTAGTTAAAACAACATTAAACAATTTTTGACTGACTGCTATTTTAGATGACATCTTAAAATTTATTTAAAAGATTTCCTTTGAACGCAGTAATGGATATACCAAAATATTAATATATTGTTATTAGATTTCTGATAAATTCATGACTGAAGAAATGTATATACTTAACTTGGTCAGGATCGAAAATAAAATTTATCAATAAGTTTTAGAATCTCTAAATAGTTATTGTTCTTACGTAAATCTTTGCATGTAAAATCTTCTGTAAATGCTTCTTAAAAACACATTAAATTTGATCACAACACACTAGTTTCTGAAGTTGTAAAAACGTCATAAATAAATAAAAATGAAGGTTTTCAGAGCATACATCATAGTAAGTAAAAGTCACTTATTTAAGCAATATTTATACTGCTCTACTCGATTGGGGTTTTGTCGATTGCCGTAAAATTACGAACATTAGATTTTAAGGGTTAAGGTAGTTGTCCATAGTGGGCGCCATCTTACTTGGTTTGTATCAATAATTTATATTTAATTTACTTATTTTAAAACAAATAAATAAAGCTTCTTTATATATTACCTTTCGAATGGTATAGGTCTCATACTCTAATTTCAAAATGAAGGCCGTTTAGCTCTTCGCGTATTAATAATAGTAATAGGGGGCTATGGGAATTATTTTATACTTTTTGGTACATTTTAAAAAAGTGGTATCTTTTAAAAAAATTCCATTGTTTATTATTACTTTAATTTATCCAATTTAATGATTGCAAATGAAGTTCCACCCCACAATATACCGGTACCATCATAACCCTGAAAAATTGAACAAAACAGAAAACTATACTTGTACAATAATCAAAAACACCATCATTGAAAATTTATTAAATGCACTACAAAATTATAACATATGTGAGTATATTTGTTAGCTATAGTTTTGCCATATTACAAATATATTGAACATAGCATATAAAGGATATTTATTATACAATAGAATATCTTATCGAATAATGTGACAAATTATTATATTTTATTAGCAAATTTAACTATTTATGTTGAGAGTCATGGTGATTAAACTGTAGCAAAGTTGAGCAGCCTAAAATAGAAAAGTTTTTATATACAGATATATATCCACATATTTAGAACTATATCATTCAACGTATAACAGCCGTTTCGAACCAGGAGTTCTCGTCAGATACGCTTCCTTGAATGACAAGTTCTAAAGTGAAATGCTTGGATGTAATACACATCAGTAAGACAACAGTCAGTATACTGAACCTAATAGATGTCGGTGACATCCATCGTCTAGTGAGTATTTTAAGTATATGATGGCATACTATGCTATAACATATACCATACTCTTGACAGATGGTTCGAGTGTTTTATATAAAAACACAAAAGTAAATATATATATACAGATATATATCCACATATTTATAACTATATCATTCAAGGTATAACAGCCGTTTCGAACCAGGAGTTCTCGTCAGATACGCTATCTTGAATGACAAGTTCTACAGTGAAATGCTTGGATGTAATACACATCAGTAAGACAACAGTCAGTGTATTGAACCTAATAGATGTCGGAATAGATGTCGGTGACATCTACCGTCTAATGAGTAATTTAAGTATATTAAGGCATACTATGCTCCTGGTTCGAAACGGCTGTTATACGTTGAATGATATAGTTCTAAATATGTGGATATATATCTGTATATATATATATATATATATATATATATATATATATTTACTTTTGTGTTTTTATATAAAACACTCGAACCATCTGTCAAGAGTATGGTATATGTTATAGCATAGTATGCCCTCATATACTTAAATTACTCACTAGACGGTAGATGTCACCGACATCTATTAGGTTCAATACACTGACAGAAAATTTTTTCTTATGAATGTACTCGTACAAAGAAGGCAAAGGTAATATTGACTATTGCTGAATGAAATATTATAATTTTTCACGTCCCAAAAACATGGAACCTCAATAGTACTTATTTTTAGCTTTTCAACATGTCTCATAATAGTTGGAATATTATCGGCCACCGAATCCCTCACGAAAACGAAATCAAGTAAAAACAATAACTAATTGCTAAATTATTTAATGTAAATAAAAGCAAGTTTTTATAAAATAATATCAAACCTGTAACACGAAAATAAGACAATTTATCAACAAAAAGAGAGTTATAATACACTACAGAGAGTTCTGGTATGTTCTCTGCAGTTTCTACATTTAGCTTTTGCTTTCCTGTTTTTTCACTTTGGACAGTCCTTCCATGGTAATCAAATAACTACTATTTCTCTGCTATATATTTCTACGTTTTAGCTGTGTATGATATGACCACTTAGTGCTCGAATATTGATCAATGTATACAACTTTGTTCGTAGTCGTCGATACATAAATTAGTTTTTGTTGCTGGGTATAAACAATCGATTTTAGATCACCAGAGAGAAAAATACTAATTGGTTAAAATTATATTCAGTGCCCTCCTACGTCTAATACACCACTTTGGAAATATTTCACTTAGAAAATTGGGAAGATTTCGCCCATAGTCATAGGTAAAGCTTACAATACACATAACATCTATGCGAAAATGTCCAGAAATACGATTAATAATACTAATTTTTTAGAGTGATGAGTACGCAATTCTTGGGTCCAGTGAAGTTAATTATTAAGCAATAGCGGGAATTATGTTGATTTATTGGATCATTTTAAAACAACGATGCCTCAGCAAAACCAAAAATTCATTGAAATTTATAAACAGACAAATAAAAATTGCGAGTTGGAACACTCGAAGCCGGTTTGAACCAGGAAAAATGGCCAATTCATATCACGAAATGGACCGGCACAAGTTGAATATCTATATAAGTGAAGTTAGATGGTCAAACTAAGGCAAAATACATGCAAAGGACAAAAGATGTTATTATTCTGGCAGTAGTGATAAAGATCATTACAATGGAGTTTGAGTCTTAGCAAATAACGATCTAAATGCAGCACTCATAAATTTCGTACCATTTTCGGAGCAACGTCTTTTGTTACAGTTAAAGGAAATATTATACGAGTATACGATCTCATAGCAGACAAGTCCATCCTGGAATTAGAAAACTCGTATAAAAGCTAGTAAAAAGAATGACTTGAATATTAAAATGGGGGATTTTAATGCCAAAATGCTGAAGGGGTAAAGTGTCAGGCATCGTTGTAGATTTCAGTTTAGGAGAACGAAACGAAAAAGGCAACAGACTGATAGAATTTTATCAAGCATATGAAATGATCGTTACAAACACGTATTTTAAGTTTCCTCCGAGAATATTATAGGAGTATATGTGGACTTAAAATCAACATACAAACCCAGAAGATATCCCATAATCAGATAGACTATTTTTTCATCAACAAGAGGTTTCGTAGATCTGTAACAAGCGTGAAAACCTTTCCCAGTAGTCACTAAATTAGAAATAAAACTAAAAGTTATTAAATAGTTCAGATGTAACCCCAAGCCAGACATAAGGGGTCTACAAGACATAATGACAAAAGAAGCGACAACCAAAGAGCTTAACAGACGATTATCAGTACTAGATAGACGAAACATGATAAACATAAATAATGTAGAGGACTCATGGAATGATGTAAAAAAATCATGTATGCGGTAACGATAGATAGAGTTCCAAAAACACCAGAACCAACAAAAACAGAGTGCATTACAGATGAGATTCTTAAGAAAATGTATCAAAGGTGATTTTTTAACGCTAAGAATCAATCAGAGTACAAACGACTAAACAAATAAATATGGAGAGATATAAAAATAGCCAAGAAAGCATGATTCATTTAATCTGCATCGAAAAGTAAAAGATAATAAGAATAATAATGTGGGAGACATACATAAAACGTCTATTCGATGACACAGGAAAGGATTGCATTCTACCAGAATCATGCTTAGAGAAGTCCGAAATCTTGAGAAACCAGGTAGATCATGCAATTAAACTTCTAAAATCCATTTAAAGTCCTGGGCCCAACACAAGATATCCAGAAATCTTGAAGCTGATCATTTCAGAAAATGTAGATCTCTTTGTAATTCTTCTTAACAAGATTTGCGATACCGGAAGCATTCCACAAGACTGACTGGAATCCATTTTCGGAATTTCCATGATTTTAACCTGATTTGTTTAATGAGTCACACTCTTTAGATACTATCAAAAATTATCCATAACATAATCCTTAGATAATGTAAGGCCAGCGTAAGTAACGATCAATTTGGCTTCGGGGCTCTCTTGGGCACAAGAGAAGCAATATTACAAATGCTCCTACAGAAATGCTTGGACCAAAGAAAGGACATCTTCGTATGTTTCATTGATCTAGAAAAAGCGTTCGCCACTATCAACCATTGAAAATTATATTGGATAATACAAAACACTGGATTGGATGACAAGGATGTCAGATTGATAGAAATTGATTAAAGTCGAATACACCCGCTCTAAAAATATATAGATACATGGAGGGGTTCAACAAGTATTTGTGCTATCGCCATGTTTGTTTAAGCAATATTTATGAAAACATTTGAAAGTGTAAAAGGTGGCATAAAGATCAACGGAGTAATGATATCCAGAACAAGATACGCGGACGACACCATTCTCATAACAGATTCTGATTTAGGTCTACAACGCCCCATAAACAAATTATACGAAACAATCAGTGAGTATGACATGAAAATAAACACCAATAAAACAAAAATAACAAGATTTTCAAGATCTCAAAACATTCCTGTGCCCATTACATCCAGTTGAATAACGCTAGACGATGTTGATATTCCAATACCTCGGCTGCTGGATTAACAATAAGCTGGACACAGAACAATAAATTAGATATAGAATATAACAGGCAAAAACTTCATTTGAAAGCTGAAAGGGTGTTCATCTTACCGCATCTTAACCTGCATCTCCGAATTCGTCTGTGAATGTGCTACGTCTGGTCAGTCTTATTGTATGGAGTAGAATCGATTGGAAGCATGCAGAACTGTGGACCTATCGGAGAATCCTTAAAATATTAGTCATCTGACAGGTCTAAATTACGACGAATTAATACAAAAAGCAGAAAACAGAGAACAGTTTGCTGAAGTAGTCGTTAACCTACATTAAAAATGAAGAAAGCACCACTAGAAGAAGATGCCTGATCGGGGAATATTACTTTGTTGTTGTTGTGACGTACAGATCATTATTGCAAATATCGGTCGGTTGTTTGCAAAATTCGACTCTACATTCGTAATTATATGCCTTTTCTTGCAACAATTTCACTATACATAGATAATAGTTGTCTTAATGTAATATTCCTACTATGGCACATTTTGGTTTAATGTAGCTGATATTGAAGTTTACGGAAATTCTTCCAATACTAATGCAACATTTTCACAATTTTTTCATAAGTTGTGGTTTTCAGTCCTGCACTTTGACATAACTCCTACCAACCGATAATTGTTGCGTAAGATGAGCAAATAAGACAAAAATATATTCGAATATTAAAAAAAATGTTAAAACTTTGTGCAAAAGCCAAACATTTTATTTTAAAAATTCAACCTTACTGATATTTGATCGCAGTGTTACGAAATTTACCAAAGCCCTGTTTCATTTCAGTACGACACCGATCGCTTCTAAGAAAAAAAATGGTTCTCGAAATGACTCAGCAGCTGTAGAATTGATGATTGATTTTACGAGCATTTTCGATGCTGGTTTTATAAAGGAAGCAACCTACAATCGCAAGTTAATTAGACAGGACGACGAGCGTATATTGTAATGTTATTGTAAATCAGCTGTTCTGTATAATTTTGATGTAATAAAAGTTCTAGAAAAGTGAAACTGAATATTAGTTTTATAATTTTAAATTGAACCCACGGACTATATAATAAATTTGGTGTCAGAAGTGTCAATGCAGGGTGAGGCAGATGTCGTGCTACAGATAGGGGACAACATGATCCGGCATAGGGTCCTGGTAGAGAATATTGAGGATTTACCTTGGACTTAATTAGCCAGCATGGATTTATGTTCGACCCGAGATATGATGTTCTTCGGTTCCTAAATGATGAATTTGTATTGACACGACCCGTTAACAGTTCAGTCACTTCCATATATATTGTGGCAAAGTCTTCAGCTAGAATTCCCGGTGGAACGGAACAGATTATTCATGGGCAGCTAGACAGCAATCCTGGGAACTGCGTTGGAATGGTGGAGCCCGTACACTTAGCTCACGAGCGTGTCCAACTAAGTGTTGGACACGCTATAGTTAAAACCGGACGAGATATACCAATCAGAGTCTTGAATTTGTCCAACAACGACATCAGAATTTCCAATGGTCAAGAGATAGCTTGTTTCGAGCCAGTAGGGACCATCATCAATTCTGTAGAAGAGTAGCAGACGTCGGTGAAGGAAACAGGGCCCAGTAAAGAGTTCCTACAACAGTTTGCTGACCATTTGACACACCTTACACCAGGGGAACAGAAGAAAGCCAAGCAATTTATCACAAAGCAATGACAAATTTTTAACTGTGAAGATGGAACCACCGGTCGCACCAACACCATCCAACAGCGAATAGATACCGGAAAAGGCTCAACTCATCAGAATACCACCTAGACGACTACCTTTGGGGCAACAACAGGCAGTCAAGGAAAACATCGAGTCTATGTTACAAAATGGAGTTATTGAGCCATCCATCAGCCCATGGTCTGCTCTCGTCGTGCTAGTTAAAAAGAAGGATGGAACAACCCGATTTTGCGTGGATTACAGAAAGCTGAATGACGTCACGAAGAAAGACAGCTATCGACTACCCCGAATCGATGACACTTTTACCACACTAGCAGGCTCCCGTTGGTTCTCCACACTAGACCTAAAAAGTGGATATTGGCAGGTTGGTCAACACACAAACGACAGAGAGAAGACAGCGTTCTCCACCAGTAAAGGGCTGTTTCAGTCACTGTCATGCCCTTTGGGTTATGTAATGCACCCGCTACATGGGTCAGACATTCGACGACCATCTGAACAACCTGGGCGAAGTATTCTCCATAATTAATAACGCCAACCTGAGACTCAACCCGAAGAAGTGTTCTTTGTTCCAAAAAGAAGTAGAGTTTATGGGGCCACGTTGTTTCCGAATCAGGAATCCGCACCAACGAGTACAAGATAGAAGCGATCCGTGATTGGCCAGTCCCTAGAGACAAGCATGAACTCCGAAGCTTCTTGGACCTCTGTTCCTACTACAGGCGATTTGTTGAGGGATTTGCCACCATTGCCGCGCCTCTACATCGGCAGACCATTGAGAAAGAGACCTTCCGTTGGAATCAGGATTGCGAAACATCATTCAGGCGACAGAAGGCAGCACTATGTTTCAGCCCCATCCAAGCCTTTCCTACACAGTCCGGCAAGTTCATCTTAGACACCGACGTCAGTAACACAGGTTTGGGGGCCGTCCTATCCCAGGTGCAAGATGGTGGAGAGAGGGTGATCGAGTACTACAGCCGTGGATTCTCGAAACTGGAAAGAATTTATTGCATCACCCGAAAAGAACTTCTGGCAATAATAAGGGCTGTAGACCATTTCCACAAATATCTTAATGGTCTTCATATCTTAATCCGGACAGATCAAGCCGCCCTCAAATGGTTGCTGGACATGAAGACTGGCCAGGTGGATAGAGAAACTACAGCAATACGATTTCAAGGTGGAAAACCTTGCCGGCCGTTTGCACAATAATGCCGATGCCCTATCCAGAAGACCCTGTAGAGCAGAATGCGGACATTGTCTGAACGGAACAGCGAGAGGGTATCTCCATCAGGCAGATCCGAGTGTAGGCCAATGAAGACCGGACAACGGAACACTGCATCCAGGACCAAATGGCTGTTCCAGACATCGAACCAATCTTGTCACTTAAAACGTGAGGGGCACCCCGGCCACGATGGGACGAGGTAGCTAGATATTCAGGCGTGCTGAAATCGTCATGGGCTCAATGGGACTCTCTAAGAGTAGACAATGGAATGCTCAAGCGGGTTTGGGATAGCACTGATGGAGGAGAAACCAAGTCCCAACTGGTAGTTCCGAAGAAAAAGGTACCAGCCATCCTGACCGCGAAGTACATAATGGGATTACCGGAGGTCACCTGAGCATGAATAAAACCCTAGGCAAAGTTCGCCAGCGGTACTACTAGGTGAATTACTTTGAAGACGTCACAGCTTGGTGCCGCAAATGTGCCACCTGTGCAGCCAGTAAGGGCCCGACGACCTGGACCAAGGGCAGAATGAAACAATACAACGTGGGCGTCCCATTTGAAAGAATTGCCATCGATTTCGCTGGTCCGTTTCCCGTGTCTGAGAGGGGGAACAAATACATTCTGGTCACAATGGATTACTTCAGCAAATGGCATGAAGCATATGTGATACCCAACCCAGAGGCAACCACGGTAGCGACGGTGCAAGTAGAACAACTATTCAGCAGGTCTGGCGTCCCGATGGAATTACATTCATTCCAGGAGCGTAACTTCGAATCGAATGTATTCCAGAATGTCTGCACGATGTTGGGGATCAGGAAAACGAGAACGACACCATTACACCCACATTAAGACGGAATGATGATAAAATTCAACAGTACCTTAGAATAACGCCTATCCAAGGTCGTCAGCAATAACCAGCGTTATTGGGATGAGCATATTTCCCTATTCCTGTTGGCATATCGCTCTGCCGTACATAATAGTACAGGCCTGACCCTAGCCAGGGTCCTATTCGGAAAGGAGCTACGATTACCCTGCGATTTGGCTTTTGACTCTCCCGAAGAACCTTCCCAAGACATCGACGATTATGCCGACCAGCTCCGACATAACATGCTGGCAATCCACGAATTAGCCCGAACGCAGATGTTGGCCAGCAGTGACCGGTTGAAGACGCAATACGACCTTAAGGCCAATTCAGCCGGGTTCCAGGAGAGGGACAAAGTCTGGCTGTACAACCCCAACGGAGCAAGGGTAAATGCCTAAAGCTTACATCCTTCTGAGATTGTCCATGCGAGGTGGTCAAGAGGCTTAATGACGTCGTCTACCGGATTCATCGAAACTCCAGGGCTAAGTTGAAGAGGATCCATTTAGATCGACTCGCTCCCTACCATGAGGAGGATGTTTCTGATCGGGACGGTCAGGATTAAAGGGGGGGCAGTGTTACGAAATTTACCAAAGCCGACCCTGTTTCATTTCAGTACTACACCGATCGCTTCTAAGATAAAAAAAATGGTTCTCGAAATGACTCGGAAGCTGTAGAATTGATAATTGATTTTACGAGCATTTTCGACGGTGGTTTTATAAAGGAAGCAGCCCACGATCGCCAGTTAGTCAGACAGGATGACGAGCGTGTATTGTAATGTTATTATGAATCAGTTGTTTGTATAATTTTGATGTAAAAAAAGTCTAGAAAAATGAAAGTGAATATTAGTTTTATAATTTTAAATTGAACCTACGGACTATATAATAGTATATTGAGGTTGACCTGGAATCTCAAACTTGGTTATTATTCATTATTAACTACACTATAATTAATTCACTAAAAAATGAATGTATCAATGGTAAATTTTATATTTGTCTTACTTTTACAATTAATCCGTATTGAATGGTAACCAATCCAGCCAGGGTAATTTCTGGTTTCTTTGCTGTGTTAGGTAGTAATATCAACAACAGTTTCTTATTCTTTATATTCCAGTAAATCCAATTGCAAGAGATAATTTTTTTGTGTATTGCTTCGAACTAAAATATATCACATCAATAAAAATTAATTTTACTTAACATGACGTAGTCTTACTGTATTGGATACCTGTTGACCCGCATAACAATATCCAACAAACATACAGGCACATGTAATCATTATAGCAGCCATGGAGAAATTGTAATCGGGACTTAAACCCTAAAATAAAATTTTTCGTAGTATCAATTAATTTTTAACTCGTTGTGAAAGGAATTTGTAGTGGTAAACAATTCTGTGTGTTGCTAAAGAAGGGTGGTGTTATGCACTACTTAGCATAAGGTTTTGATGGTATAATTTTATAACTATTATCTATCTTAAAGTTTCTCAAAACTTACATAGAAATCGAAGATAGACACGTTCTATCTTCCTATCTATACTTTCGGTATCTTAGTTATGACACCAGGTATCAAGTTTCTCAATAATGAGTAGTTTTTCAATTTCCTGTAAAAGTTATCTGGTGTGGCTTGGAGAGTAGGCAGATAGAGATTTCGGGTTCGATCTAGGATAATTTTCAGTCTTTTAGTAATGTTTCGAGAATAATCATAAAGAGGGCCCCGAGTTGGAACTATACCATATTTCATTTCTAATTTTCTTTCTGCTTCTATCTCTTGATAATGACTCCAGATATGGAGCCCAAAACTCGAGTTTTTTACAAATTTGGACGATGTTTTTATGCAGAATCTCGCCCAGTTCAGACAGGGGACTATGAAAAGGCTCTTTCGGAATAACAAGAAAAGACTGAAAAAGTATGGAGTGGAAGAAATAATATCCAGATAATAGATGTTATTTACAGAGTAAAATCCCTGAAATGGTAATGGGGATGACAAGTCAAAAGAAGATAGAAGAATAGATGGACAACAAAAAACACCAAGTGGTATCCTAGTGGTGTTAAAAGACCAAGGAAGCCTACTCATATAAGAGGGGCCCATGACATCAGAAAATCAGTAGGGATGACTTGGTCCCAATATTCTGAAATAACGGTAGAACATTGCTAAATGTCTTGGTGTTGATGATGATATGTTGCCTACCACACTACCTTGGCGAGATGCAGAAGTTTAATTCTTTTCTAGAAGATTTAACTTGCAAACTTACCTTAAGGATAAAATAGCATATATGGTGTGACGAATGAAAATACGCCTGTGGGGCATTCCACTATTAGCACCACTACTTGGAAACCACGTGTCGCCTCTACTAACCTGTAAAACGGAGCGAAAAAAGTAAGCTTGAACATTCTAGTAATTGTGACACACTAACTGCATGTCATTTAATAAACAATACTTTTTGACTTTATTATGTCATCATCTTATAAATAAATACATTAAAAAAACAAAAATCGATTTAAAAAAATTAAGTAAAAAGCAGGAAATAATTGTTTGCTACAACAATTAAATACTTTTTCTGAAATCGGTGCCAATTTGAACAGCTACTTTGCAAAGTACAACTTATAAATGTATTTCCCAAAATAGTTATACTTTGGCTTGGCACCGAAGCAAAAATATATTTCATGCTGTTTAGTTAATTGCTTTTTGAAGGCGTTTTTTAAATGTATTTATTTCACAATTTGTAGTGATGCAATGGCTTAATTGGATGCAGAACTCAAATCTAATTAACTTTTTCGATATTTCGTAAAATATAGTATTTTACTTTTAAGCATCATTTATTAGCTTGTCCAAACTCGTTTAGTATTGAATAGAATAACTTGTTTTCTACATATGTATATGTATTAAGAAAATTTTGTATATCATTCTAACTTAGGTGGATATATTGTAGACGATGTGACTTTCATCATTCTTTTGGTCTGTTAATTATACTGACATTCATTTAATAGTTTCGTCTTCGCATAGTTTTATAATATATCATTATGCTATTTTAATTGATATAGCACAATAGGATGTAGTTTTTAGTTATAACTAACTTAGTCTTATAACAATTTGGGTTGGTATTAAAAATAAAGGTACTTAACTTAAACAAAATTTATATTCTTGTATCAAACCTAGTACACAATTTGGAAAAAGTAACATGGAGAAAAATTATACAATTTTTAGTGATGTCGCCTAATTAGATGCATTTTATAATTTTTATTACCCCTGTTTGATAATAATTTTATTTATTATATAAGGTATTTTACTTCTATGCAAAAATTATATTTGCTGACAAACCTCGTATACAGTTGAAAAAGTGGCATGTAATTATTACAGTATATGTTTCCGAACACGCAAATATTTTTATGAAGAAAACTGTTTCTTTAAATAATATTCACAAGAAAGTTTTCCATTTGAATTCAAATTATGAAGACACACTGTATATAGAAAACAACTGAGAA
Organism: Octodonta nipae; assembly: GCA_034190945.1. Lineage (NCBI taxonomy): Eukaryota > Metazoa > Arthropoda > Insecta > Coleoptera > Chrysomelidae > Octodonta > Octodonta nipae. Next base: position 33,296,278 of record CM067221.1, on the reverse strand, counting down.
ACTCCACCTTGAAGTTGATTATCTGATATTTATTTCGATTTATTTTTTCAGTCAACTTTCAATACAGCACAATTTGATGCAGTTTTCAATTCTAATAAACTTTGTTTGATTACAATTTGAGATATTATAAAAAAAATAAAGGTACCTCACTATTAATCAAAATTGATATATACCTAGTACATACTTGGAATAGTTACATATTTACTAATTATATATATTATATAAGTAGATGCAGTTCTTAATTCTAATTAATTCTATTTGATAACAATTTTAGATATTAAAAAACATAAAGATACTTTAATTCGTAATCAAATTTAATATTTTTATGACAAACCTTGTCTACAGTTAAAAAAGTGACACGGGATGATGTTTACATTTTAGATCATATGAAGAATAACTTATTCTCTTATAAGTAGTAAATAAAAGAATTTTTTTGATTTAGGAATACACACTGCATATTCATATTAACTAACATTTATTTTGATTGTTTTAATTCATTTAGAATTTACCCCAAGTTCCGAACGTTAATGCGAGCAACTCCATCAAAGCTTACTTTATAAGATTGTCGTTAAAAATGTTTTTCAAGATTTTATAAAAAACGGTACAAGCTATGTTATTGAAAAAAAATACGGAACAACTTTGTGATCCCCCGGAGCTATCCACTTTCTATTCAATTTATTATACCCCATGTTCCGAGCAGATTTTTTTTATCATATTTTGAATGCCAGCGACTCCACCAAAGTTTACTTTATAAGAAAGTCGGTAAAACGTTTTTTTCCGATTTTCTAAGAAACGATAGAAGCTGTTATTGAATAAATATGGGACCACCATTATACCCGAGACGCTTCAAAAATGCGGGAGGAATTAATTAATTATTAATTAATTAATTAATTTATTTATTTACGCCCTCCAACCGCACAGCCAATTATAGGTGGGGGGGGGGTACAGTACACTGACAAACATATTAATATTTAACTAGAATATACCTAACATAGACAATCACACAAGAAAATATATGTATAAAGAAATCATGTAAAGAATACACAAGTTCACATAAATGAGCTATGTTAAAATCTGTTGTTTGATAACTTTAGGTGTAACACTAAATAAATCAATTTATGTGTGTACATCAGTATAGTTATAAAACATCGCATATAAGAGAGAATATTTTAAAACATTTGCTCCAGGCGTTTTAATATATAAAAGAGGTGGAGAACGAGTTCGGACATCGGGAACCCTAAACGAAATTCGACCAAGTAAGGATATCAGTGCAGTCAATTATACCAATTATATAATATGATAAGAGAATAATATTTTCTACGGGAGGCTAAATCTTGTAGATTAAAACATAAGCAGTATATCGTGGGCAATATCACGTTCTGGATATATACCATCCTACTTAAACCATAAATACTTTACATATTTTCTACGAATATTTTTTAACAGCCGGAGTGTATATTTGATAACCAAGAATCCAAATAATAGAGGCATATTCTGGTTTTGTACGCACAAGCGCGTTAAATACTGTTGTTATTGTATTTATGCTACTGAACTGAACGAATGCCGTTCCTTATCATAAATCGTAAATTTCGCATACATTCTTGTTGAATAACCTCTACATGCGCAGAAAACTTAATTATGAATTAAATGTGACACCTAACTCATTAATTGATGAACATTGGCAGTTTTCGTCATCACTAATATGGTAGGAATATTGAATAGGATAAGTTTTATTTGTAAAACTCATCTAATTACATTTAGAGCTATTTAGTGATAATTTATTTAATGCACTCCAACGACTTACTGCATCTTAATCTTCTTGAATATTCTGACAATCTTATATCGGATACCAATTTAAACAATTTTGAATCATCGGCGAAAAGAGGGTATCGTAAACCACAGACGATATCGTTAATAAATAAAGTAAATAGCAGATGTCCAAGTACTAATCCTTGAGGTACCCCATAAGTAGCAATAATATCAAAAGACCGAAAACTCTTACAATAGACATTTAATATTCGATCATTTAAGAATGATTCAACAACTGTTGAATATTGTGTGGTGAAACTATTTTCTGCAGCAAAACACCATGATCAAAGTATCAAAGAAAAATCTGTGTAATATATCTATATATATATATATGTTATATATAGAGGGAGAGTTTTTTTTGATATGATCAGTATGGGGATTTCGGAAACTAGCGGAGATAGAGCAATGGTGAAATTGGGAAATACTTGCAGTTTTACTGGCCCAATTTAATGACATTTTCGGATTTTTGTAAAAAGTCATGGCTTACTAGATATTTTGAAAAAACGAAATTCTTTCGATTTAGTCAAATCCCTCTAGCTCCTTTGTTTTAATTTTATAAAATTTTTATAAAAAAAGTGTAAATATCAAAATTGAAGAGAATTGTATCCCGAATATGATTGTCATGTCCTCGTTTGCGTGACAGCTCTCGTTTTCTAGATATCATCTTTTTTGAATGGAAATCATAGTTGGCTATGACCTCAAAAAATCGGACATTTTTAGAGCTTTTCAAGGATATCATACTCGATATAGTTATTCATAAAACTCTTATTTTCACTGTTAACGTATGTGGTAATGAAATATATTGATTTATTAATAACTATTCCAAAACTCATTGAACGATATAGTTATTCATAAAAATGACGGAGTTATGGATGCTTTTCTATCTCATTTTCACTTTTTAGATATTATCTAAGTGTTGTCTTACTAATAACGAGTTATGAGCAGGTGCTCCATCATGCTGGAACCACTCAATCTCTAAATGAGTCCTCAAATTCAAATTCTGCAACATGCCTTGAAAAGTGTATTGCAAGAAATGCAACTAGGGCTCCCAGTAAGTGATTCGTCATAGATAAAAGTCCCCAGAATAGTAGACCCTATGATACCACACCAAACCTTAAAACCAAATTTTATCTGGAGTCGTCTTTATTCTACATGGAAAGGGTTTTCTTTAGCCCAGATATGCTCATTGTGTCTATTGAACATACTTCAGTTAGTAAATCTAGTTTCATCTGACCATTACACCTTTAATGAAAACTGTGGATTGTCAAGGCACATGTCTCTAAACCATGTATAAAACAAAATACCTCGTGTTCGTCATCAGCATGCAAAGTTTGAGAAACTGAAAGTTTGTACGAATGGAACTTGTGCGCTTTCACTACCTGAACTACAGTTCGTTGAGATGTACCAGCTTCTGCCGCAATCTCACTAGTTGATGTAGATGAATTTTGATTTACCATTGCCAAAACATTTATTTGAGCTGCTTCGTTAATTTGATTACGTTCCTTTGGTGGTTAAGTAAAAGATCCATATCTGCGTAAACTATCGTAAAGCCTCTTAAATGTACATAGAGCAGGTTGAAGATGATTAAAATATATATAAAAGTATTCCTCAGCTGCACGAACTGAATTTTTATGAATAGAATAGAATGTTCCATTTTATCACAAAAACTTGTCAAAATCGACTATCAGTTCAGCACTACTAATGGAGTTACTCTCAAATGAAGAAACGTCAAAGTGAAAACAATCTTTTTTCATGGCTACCTACGTTAAAAGTAAAAATGAGAGAGAAAAGCATCCATAACTCCGTTATTTTTATGAATAAGTATATCGAGTATTATAACGTTATCAACACTTAGTTCAAATTTCATCTTGAATTATATGCAAACAACTTCCGGGAAACCTACACGAGACCGTTTACCCTGTAAAATCGCTGACTTGCATCAGCACTTTTCTCGATGTTATAAAAGCAACTTGTCATTCAAATATTATCACTTTTATTAGTAGTAGTTATTCAAGTAGTTAATCATTTTAATTGTTCAATTTTAAATCGTGTATGTTTTAAATAAATATACTTTTTTAAAAAGTGATTTGAATCAAAGTGAATATAAAATGGGCACAGTCAGTTGGATATTCCATTCACAGCTAGAACACGAAGATTTGTAACTAGTTGTGGTGGTTTCCAAACCTTCGCAGAAGGGAACCTACCTGAAAAGGACAACAACTACCAAGTACTAGCAAGGGAACACGCAACCAGGCTAACCAGTGTTAAGTGACGCGGAGAACAGTCCGATGCGAGGAATAATAACATAGTAATCATTAAGTACCTTTCCTAAATAATTTTGAAACCATATATTTTATATAATCATATTATTTTATTTCCATTACTTTGACTTACATATTCCGAAGTATTTGAAACATTATTTCAAGTTTATTATTAATTTACCATTTATACATTCCTATTTCAAATTTGTTATTACTCTATTAAACATTGCTGGATATTGGATTTTGATAAAATATTTAGATATTTACCATTTACATTTAAAACCTCAACATTTAATTTTTATTTACTGTGTGAATTTATACAATCATAAAAATGTCAACCACTAGACAAGCAGCTACACCGGAAATATTTGCCATAATTCCTGAGTATGATGGTAATCCGATATTTTTGAATACTTTTATATGCTCCTGTAATACTGCTTACAGCATGGCAACGGATAATCAGCAAGTATTGCTAATTCTCCATATCAAAAATAAGTTAGGCGGTAGAGCGGCTGAGTTAATTAATTCGCGAAACCCTAGTCAACTAACTGAAATTCAAACCCTCCTAGAAAATCATTTTGGAGATCCTCGGGATCTCTCGGCTCTTATACAGGACTTGCAACGAATGCGGCAAACTCCTAATGAATCCCCCATCACTTTCTCTGCTAGACTCCAGACGTATCAAGCGAAAAAGCTAGCAGCTATAAACAAGCAAAATCTAACTGTTACAGAAAAACAAGCACAGATTGACTTGATAGAGTCAATGGCTCTTAATAGCCTCCTCACGGGTTTAGAGCCCAAAATTGGTCAACTCGTTCGCGCTAGTGACCCCTGCAATATTCTCACTGGCGATTTCCAGGATTAAACGAGAACTACAATTGTCACATTTAGAAACCCAAACCCAAACAACAAATAATAGAAATTTCCAACAACCCTCTCGTAAACCAAATAATGTGCCGCCTCCAAAACAATGCACATTTTGTATACGAATGGGCCATCTAAGAAACGAATGCTTAGTGAGAATGAGACAAGTTTAACACAACCTGAATTCCAATTATACCAATTATCATCGTCATTTTTCCAATCAACCTACTAACCAATCTACAAATGTTAATCCCAGTCAACAATTTTCACAGCAACAATTTCGTCCAACTACCAGTAGACAACCCCAAATGTCTGGCAATTACAGACCGAACTCGAGTTTCTTTAAACATCAACAATTTCGTCCAACTACCAGTAGACAACCCCAAATGTCTGGCAATTACAGACCGAACTCGAGTTTCTTTAAACATCAACAATCAAAAACTCATCACTTGAACAATATGCAATTCGGTCCTTATCACAATGACTATAACTACTACCACAACGAAAATCATTACAACCCTTTACCCGATGAGTTCGGAAACGTACAAGATTATCACCCTAACGATTTCGAACAAAATGGTGAACCAGAATATTCCAACACTGAACAGTTTAACGAATTTTATTCTGACGAACCTGATTCTTCTCAAGTAAATTTTCATTTGATCCCCACTCAGTCAGAATCCCCACACCAAGAAATTTTAGAAATGCAAACCCAAATTCAGTCAATGAATCTGGACGACTTCAGCCCGAATGTCAACTTCCCAGAGCAGAATTTTCTGTAAGACCCCTTCTTTCCGTCAACTCAAAGAATCTTTATTATATTATTGATTCTTCGAACACCTTTAAACTTCTTATCGATACAGGTGCAGGACTTTCAATTTTTAAACCCGAAACCTGCCAACGCTTCAAACAACGGTTTCCTGAAAATGTTATCATTTAAGGCATCACAGATGAGAAAATTCTAATTAATGAATCCACCCTAGTGCCTTTTAACATTTCCTACCCACATAAGTTGTATATTTGTAATATTGATATATAATTTGATGGGTTATTAGGTTCAGACTTCCTGGAACACTATAACTGTCTCATAGATATCAATAAGAAACAACTCGTTACAAATTTTAAAACTCTGCCACTATTCAAAGTTACGGATGATATGATCATGCGTAAATGTAACTCTATACCTTCAACTAAATATATTCCAGTCAACACAATTACCTTGAAATCTCGAACTGAGCAAATCTGTAAATTGAAATGTAACCTCAAGAATACAGATGCTATTCTCTCTGCAATCGAAATTGAGAAAGTTCGTCTCCCAAATGCCATAGTCAAAATTAATGAAAATGGTGAATTCCTAACTTTCGTTTTAAACGCTAACGCCATTCCCAGAACCATCACTTTTGACAAACTCGATTTAGAACCAATACCGAATTTCACAATAAACATCTTCTCTGAAAACGAAAAACGTAACCTAGCCGAGAATGACAGAGAAATGACGATAATGAACCAGCTTCGTTTAGAACATTTCAACGAAGGAGAATCTGAATTCATTTCAGAACTTTGTCTTGAATAATGCGATATCTTCTATTTAGAAGGCGACCAACTGACCTTTACGAATGAAATTAAACACTCTATAGATACCAACAATGCCAAACCATCTTTCACAAAATCATACCGATACCCCCAAATTAACAAGCAAGAGGTGAAAACCCAAATATCCAATATCGTTGGCTTAAACTAGATACCGGCTAACTCCACTTTTGACGGAATTTGCTCCATTTATTAACGCTAACCGCAATCTACCGTATAGTAAACAATATAACTCCAAATAAATGTTAAATATTTCAAAATCGTCTGTCATATAAAGCAGATAACTCCAAAGAGTAAAATTTCAACAGCGCAAAACGTCTAAATGTCGCTTTACTGGTCATTTTTAGGGGAGTTAGAAAATAACGTCAGTGTGTTAGTATTCGCATGTTTTTATTAAAATATCTGAAAAACCTGTTAGGGGATTTGTGTTAAAAACATTTATTAATGGTCAAACAAGGAAGTTATCATATCAAACATTTTTAACTTTTTAAATTTCATAGATATCACTAAAATTAAAGTTGTGTATAGAGTTAGCTGGTTCATACAATTTCATATCGACTGTAATATTTGGAGTTGGCTGGATATTTCATATGCCTTTTATGATTGCACTATTCGTTGTGTAATCTATTTGATGGTTATTTACAAGAATTTTAGGACATTATTATAAAAATATTTTTAAGTTTTAAAAACTTATATTATTTTTTAACGCTGTTGATTGACTAAGGTAGCTTTTATTTTATTTCAGTATTGTCAAAAAAATGACGTCATCTTCACACAAAACTCTAAACTTAGCTTTTGAAAAACAAGATATTAACCCAAATATCACTGTCTCATTACCACCTGTTATTGTTGTTGATGGGAGTGATATCCCCTTAATTGCAGACTCTTTTATATCTACAATATCGTCAGTGAAGAAACTAATAAAGACTTTTCCCAGTTTAATTTTGCTAATGAAAATGAGAATATGGCATGCTCAACTTACGCATTAAATGATAGTAGGGATTATTATCTAGTTTATACTATAAGGCAAAACTTTGCGTACATAATTTTACCATATTTGATTTACAAACCGATCATGGCTCTTGCTACATATGGAATGAATGAAGGGGGGCTTCACTCAGAAGTATTTGCATCAATGTTAGTTAAATTTATAATGGACAAAGAAATTCTTCGGGTGAACCAAGGAACGCTAAACAATATTATTATTTATAGTGATGGGTGCACTTACCAAAACCGCAACGTAACTTTGTGTCATGCGTTACTGAACCTTGCTATTATAGAAAACATAATTATTGAGCAAAAGTTTCTCGAGGTTGGCCACATCCAGATGGAGTGTGACTCAATGCATGCGAAAATTGAAAAGCAACTCAAAAATCGAAAAATTAATGTCCCTACTGAGTATATTCAGGTATGCGGTGAAGCTAGAAAAAATCCTGAGCCTTTTGAGGTCCATTATTTAACCCATGACTTTTTTAAATCAATTGATGTAGTTGGCTTTTAAAAGTGAATACGCCCTGAAAGAATAGAGATCCTAAGGTAAATACTTTCTTTAAAATTTCTGTCGTCAATAAATTAATTTTTTAAGGTAACTGATTTACGCGCCATTCAATATAGACCTATTGGTGAAATATTCGTCAAGTTGAAATTTCATGATGAGTGGACTCTTATGCCACAAAGACAAACTAAAAATGTATCACCGGTGAATATAAATGAGTTTACCCACACTATATTCTGGTCGGTGTAAAATTACGAAGATGAAGTTCGAACATCTCCTGGAATTGAAAAGCGTTATACCTGATGATTACCATCACTATTATGATAACCTACCTCATGAATAACTCATTCATTCTTGTGTAATTTTAAATCTGAAATAAAAGAATATTCAAATGCTTATTTAATTATTGACAAGTTATAGATAATAACCGTCTAACTCCGCAATATTAAATAATTTCGAAGATGCAAAACATATATCTCCTAAAATTGGTAATAAAAAAATACTTATAGGATAAATATATAATATACGGTTTTTTACTTATGCCAAAGCATAAATGTTATAAGCCTTTTTATAGAATTTAAATCTAAATTGTATAGGAGTTAATCAGTTTTTTGCATCTCCTCTAAAATTTGCAATTATGGAGTTGACAGGACTGTAGTTTAAGCCAACGATATACTAGATCAAGGGATCATACGCCCCTTTTAACTCCCTATGGTCATCCCCAGTATGGGTAGTTTCTAAAAAAGTAGACGCTTCCGGAACACAAAAATGGCGTGTCGTCATTGACTACCGGAAACTAAACGAACTGACTGTGGACGACAAGTACCCTCTTCCGAATATATCTGACTTACTCGACCAACTCGGCAAGTTCCAGTATTTCACCACTCTCGACTTAGCTTCTGGATTTCATCAAATTGAAATCGACACCAAAGACATTCCCAAAACTGTTTCACAGTTTCGACAATGGTCACTATGCCTTTGTTAGGATGCCTTTTGGGTTGAAGAATGCTCCATAAACGTTTCAACGGATTATGAATAACATTCTTCTCGGAATCCAAAATGAAAGATGTTTAGTCTACATGGACGACATCATAGTATATTCCCTGACAATACATGAGCATATAGCTCGCCTTACCGATGTTTTCAAAAGACTGCGAAAAGCCAATCTGAAAATACAACCCGACAAGTGGCGAAAAGCCAATCTGAAAATACAACCCGACAAGTGCGAGTTCCCTCGCAAAGAAGTCACGTATCTAGGCCATCTTATATCTCCTGAAGACGTTAAGCCAAATACCTTCGAAAGTCGATTGCATTCTCAACTTTCCCCAGCCAAAAAAACAAAAAGATATTAAATCATTTCTAGGTTTAGCAGGCTATTATAGGCGGTTCATTCCAAACTTCGCCAAAATTTCCAAGCCACTTACAAAATTACTTCAAAAAGATGTCCCCTTTCAATTCGACACCGAATGTGTTAAATCTTTTGAACAATTAAAAATTGCCCTTACATCTACCCCAATTCTCATATATCCTAATTTCGAGGAACCATTTATTCGCACAACTGACGCCAGTTCTTTTGTTATCGGCTCAGATTTTTCCCAAGGTCCTACAGGTAAGGATTTGCCTATAGCCTATGCCTCGAGAACCCTTTGCAAGGCTAAGACTAAATACTCTACCATCGAAAGAGAACTTCTTGCTATATTGTGGGCTGTTAAGCACTATAGACCGCTAATTTTTGGTCGTAAGTTTCTACTTTTGACCAAACACCGCCCGTTGACGTGAGTATTTTCAATCAAAGATCCTGGAAGTCGACTTGCCAGATGGCGCCTCAAACTCGAGAAGTATGATTACCAAATAATCTACAAGCCCCGCAAGGTAAATAAAAATGCCAACGCTCTTTCTCGCATTAAAGTTAAACAACTTTAATGAATACGTATCCTTTCAGACAAACCATCATCTAACACCGTTTGCAGTACCCTCAACAAACAAGACTGACGATGACTCAGGAGAACCAGACACAAAAATTCTTATTAATTTCCATCAAATTTCTGAGGAGTTCAGAAATTTTGTAGAATGATACCAAACTGTTACACTCATAGGTTACGACAGAATTCAATTTTCTAATTGCCAACTATTAGACAGAGAAAACAAAAACATTCTTGTATTCCCCCAAGGTTCTCTCATGAAAGATTTAAAGTTTGCCAAAATATCGTCTAAAAGGTTGAGAAAGATCAAATACCTATAATTCTCGACCAATTCCATAACGGCAAAAATAATATATATCCAGGAATCAATGAAACTATCGGCAGAGTAAAGGAAAAATATAATTCGCAAGGACTAACTAAGGACGTTGACAATTTTATCAAAAACTGTCAGACTTGCCAGAAGGCAAAAGTTTACCGAAAAAATCTCGACAGTCCTCTCGTCATCACTGAAACTCCACGGACACCCTTTGAACCTGTCAACATCGACATTTTCGTAGTCCCGACAAGAAACTATGGTTTAACTATCCGGGATGAACTAACAAAATCCTCTCAGATCTATCCCATAACCGACAAATCCGCAAAAACCGTTGTTAGTTCTTTACTACTCTAGTTCGAACACTTCGGTACCTCATTACAGATACATTGTGATTATGGCAGGGAATTCGACAACGCACTAATGAGAGACTTGTGTAAACTATTTGACATCAAACTATCCTATTCAAGTGTGGGACATCGACAGTCAAATGGTTCATTAGAACGATTCCACTCGACCTTATCAGAGATGATTAGAATCCATAAACTAGAAAATCCTGAAGAACACCCTTTTAACATCCTCCTTATACAATCATTGCATATAACAATTCTGTAAACAAAACTCATGGATTCACCCCTTACGAACTTGTTTACGGACATACTTCGAGTAGGATTCCAGCAACTCTCTACAACCAACAAACCCTGTTAACTAAGTACATCAGAGATCTCAATAATCGTATCTCTCAGTATTATAAAATTGCTCGTGAAAGAACGGAAATTCAAAAACATAAAGCGAAAGTCAGATTTGATGAACACGTTCTTGAAAATCTCCCTAACTATCAAATAGGCGATAAAGTCTAGATTAACGAATCCCAGATCAAGGACAAACTCCAAAATAAATTCAATGGTCCTTTCGAAATCCTGGAGATTCACAGAAACTTCGCAACCGTACTAAACCCTAAAACCAACCAAAAGTAAATTTCGACAGGAATGAAACCGTTCTCAGAAAGTTAATTTCTGTTTCAGGTTTTGCCTGCTGTTCGGGTCAGCAGTAGCTCAATTTCAAATACAACCAATAAACAATACTTTAGGTATCTACTTACATAACGAAGCAGAAATAACTGTATCCAATGATAAATGGACACTTTTAGTACACAGAAACATTTCTGCACTGGAACAAGTATTTACAACAAATAAGACGCAGACATACAAACCCACATTAACCTTCTCAATCAAATTTCTAACTCAACCAAATAGAAATTTACTGACATTCACATGAACACTAAAAGACACAAACGAGGTATACTTGATATGGCAGGTACTTTTTTTAAAGCAATCACTGGCAATTTAGACGCCGCTGACGGAAAATACTTTACCGAAAGCATAAACCGCTTAAATCAAGGCCAACTTCAAATTGAGAACTTACCAAAAAACCAAATTAGTGTCACCACATCTGTAATTAAAAACTTCAACGAAACTATCTAAAATCTTAGAATCGACGACGAAATATTTAACGATAACATGAAAAGGCTGGAAAACACTATCGGATAAATTAATGATAAGGTCGCCTACGTCGAATCTAAACTCACATTACTTGAAATGTGTGAAAAACTTATGGAGAATTATCTCTACTTAGAAGATAATCTAAATGATGTTTTAAATTCTATCACTTCGCGCGTTTGAAAATAATTCACTCTTCAATTTTAACACCAGAACATGTTATTACCTGATTACAGGAAATATCGCAAAATTTAGTCAAAAGTAACCTTCCATTTGCTGTGAAGTACTCTAGCATCGCACAATATCTGGAAATTATTGAACTAGAGGCATTTCAAACATATACCGATCTTATATTTGTGTTAAGAATCCCTTCAGTCGAACAACATCCTTACACAGTCTTTCATTTATATCCTATCCCTATATACGATGAAAGAACAGGTTTACATCATATGTTATCCTTCACTCAAAAATATCTTGCAAAGAATGAAGATTGTTTAATGTTTATTCCGATCAAAGACTTAATTGAGTGAAAACCGTCAGCCTGTCGTAAGAAACTGTGTTCTGAACTTTACGCATATCCTATTGACACAAACCCGTTATGTGAAGCTCAACTTCTAAAGAATGTCCAGAAGGTATCCGAGAACTGTAAAAGCTCACTAATATTCATTCAAGGATACAATGTTCAAAAACTAGAACCCAATACATGGCTCATAATTACTTCTGAACCCAGAAGTGTTACAGTGAATGCGCTCAAATAAACCCAAAAACGCTTACAATCTCCCTCAACTCCATATTGACTCTTCAATCAGAGTGCAGTGCGTTTATAGGAATTACAAAAGTTCAAGCCGAATCTGGTAAACAAACCAATGTTCTAGAAGCCTTTTAACGAGTAAGAGTGACGTTCAATTGTTGCGATGCAGTGCCAAAAAAATATATAATTCCTGAACTTCAGCCCCTAAAGCTGAACACACTTAATGTAGGCTTGTTTTGAAAACAGAACAAAGCTTAGAAACGCAAGTTTAACTATTTTTAATATTGATTTATATTATTAACCTTTTTATTTGTTTTTACACAGTATTTTTATTCAATTTCCTTTTACTTTATATTGATATGTTTAGGTTAAGCATTTAATTATTACTCACATTATTTTATTACCCATTTATTTTAACATATTTTTATTTTTATTTTTACTCATTGATACTTTTATTTTGTTTGAATCCCATATTATACACTTATTACTTATTATGTATACCATTCAAACATTATTTTATATTATTTCATGTTTCTGTTCCTAAAAGTTGATAATATAGCATCAACTTTTGATATGTAAGGGGAGTTGTTATATGCAAAATATATCAGCACTTAGTTCACACAGTGGAGAAGTCAACGGAATTTAAAGCGTACGTGACTTCTTAGGGATATCAAATTTGATCTTGAATTATATGCAAACAACTTCCCGGAAACCTACACGAGACCGTTTACCCAGTAAAATCGCTGACTCGCATCAGCACTTTTCTCGATGTTATAAAAGCAACTGGAAACGATCTCGTGTTGTCATTCAAATATTATCACTTTTAGTATTGTTATTCAAGTAGTTAATCATTTTAATTGTTCAATTTTAAATCGTGTATGTTTTAAATAAATATTTTTAGGGTTCCGAATATACAATATACGGATACCCTTATAATATTACTATGGATTTCTGCCTCTGTCACATCACAGCAATTTTCTCCTAAACTACTGGACGGAAGTGTTTGCTGACCCGACCAGGAGAACATATCGTAAAAGAAAAAAAATTGATTTTAGGGGTACTTCTGGGGGAAAAACTAAAAAAATCGACCCCTGATCTCCGAAATTACTGAGCGTAAAATTTTGAAAAAATAGGAAATATAGAACGTTGTCCGAACTTTACAGGAAAAATAAGGAGAAACCATTAATATTATTTTTGGGGGGCAAATTATAAAATTAAATAAAAATTTAAAAAATTAAAAAAAATTCCAACACATCATGTAATATATCAAATGAAAGGTCTCATTCTGGGAACACAAATACATTTTTTTTTATATTAAAAAAAATATATTTAAAAAGATATTAACGAAAATATACCAAAATTTACCCATTCTCCCACCTTATCTGCGAAACTATAAAACGTAAAGTTTTGAAAAAAAAATAGTATAGGGTCTGACCTGAAGTTTACTGGAAAAATAAGGAGAAACCGCTAGTTTTAGTTTTGGGGGGCAAATTACAGAATTAAATGGAAAATATAAAATTAAAATTGTTTCTAACCCATCATGTTATATATCAAATAAAAGGGCTCATACCACGAAAACAAATATATTTTTTTCATATTTTTAAAATAAATTAATTAAAAGATATTAACAAAAATATTTAAAAAATTTCCCATTCCCCCCCTTATCTCTGAAACCATAAGCTAGAAAATTTTGACGAAAGTGAAGGTATCGCCCCTTACCTGAACTTTACTGGAAAAATAAGAAGAGACTTTTAATATTTATTTTGGGGGGCAAATTATAAAATTAAATGGAAAATATATAATTAAATTTGTTTCTAACCTATCATGTTATACATCAAATGAAAGGGCTCATTATGACGAAAACAAATATATTTTTTTCATATTTTTAAAATAAATTAATTAAAAGATATTAACAAAAATATAAAAAATTTTACCCATCTCCCCCCTATCTCCGAAATCATAAGCTAGAAAATTTTGAAAAAAAAATGGAGCTATAGCCCCTCACCTGAACTTTACTGGAAAAATAAGGAAAAACCCTAATATTCATTTTGGGGTGCAAACTATAGAATTAAATGGAAAATAAAAAATTATAATTGTTTCTAACGGGTCATGTAATATATCAAATCACAGGGCTCATTATGACGAATACAAATATACTTTTTCAATTTTTTTAAAATTAATATTTTAAAATATATTAAAAAAATATTTTAAAAAAATTACCCAAACTATAAGACCTAATTTTTTTTTGTTTATTGGAAAAATATGAAAAAATCCCTAATTATATTCTATTATTTGGGGCTCAAATAATAGAATTTAACGGAAAATAAATTATTAGAAAACCCCCATAGTAATTTTAGGGACAAATTATACAATTAAATGGAAAATAAAGATTCAATTTTCAAAAGCATCATTTAATATATCAGATAAAAGGTTCATTATGTGAATTACAAATATATCATATTTTTAAATCATTTGTTGAAAAGATTTAGAAACTACACTATTTAAATTTATAATAATAATAATAAAATATATTTTATTTGTATTTTTTAATAATTTGAATAACATATTTAATAATTTATAATTTAAAACTTGACCTATTTTGCCCTTTATTTTCCAATCCACAGAGCCTCAAAACTCAGACAGTAGATTTTAAAAGATTTCTCTGAAAGTTTATTAGTAAAATAAAACTCTAATGTTATTTTTTGGGGGCCAAATTAAATTAAATTAAATACATATGTATTCAGATAAAAATCAAGCGAATCCTGAAGCAGATAAAATAAAAAGTCTATGTGGGGAAAATGAAAGTACATATTTTTTATACATTTAAAACGCTGCCTTTACAAGATATAAGGGTAAATATAAGAAAATGCACTCAGTCTCTGCTTGTCTGAAACTGGAATATTCAAAAAAAAAAAAAAATCATGTAATATATCAGATAAAAGACTCATTATGTGAATTACAAATATATCATATTTTTAAATCATTTGTTTAGAAGATGAACGTAACAAAAATATTAAACATCGACTTATTTCCCACTTTAGAAACTACACTATTTAAATTTTGAAAAATATATTTTATTTGTATTTTTAAATAATTTGAATACAAATAACAGATTTAGTAATTTATAATTTAAAACTTGACCTATTTTGCCCTTTATCTTCCAATCTACAGAGCCTCAAAACCCAGAGAGTAGATTTTAAAATACTTCTCTGAAAGTTTATTAGTGAAATAAAACTCTAATGTTAATTTTTGGGGGCCAAATTAGAAGGTTAAATACATATGAATTCTGATAAAAATCAAGTGAATCCTGAAGCAGATAAAATAAAAAGTCTATGTGTGGAATATATTTTTTTAAAATTTAAAACGCTTCCTTTAAAAGATATAAGGGTAAATATAAGAAAATGCACTCATTCCTTGCTGGTCTGAAATTGGAATATTAAAATCTTGAAGGTGGTACGGAACCCTAAGTATGCGAGTCCAACTCGCACTTGACCAAATTATTTAAAAAAGTGACTTGAATCAAAGTGAATATAAAATATATATATCCCCGGCATCGATCAGTATAAACGGGGTGAGGAAAAAGTATGTAAACCCCTCAATACCCTGAGTAGAACTCATTTTCAAGAAAAATGATAAACATAAAAGGGGCCACGGGACTCACTTCAAAAAGCACCCCGATAGTGAGAGGCTAGGGTACTCATTTTAGAAAGTACCCCGATAGTGAGATGCTACGGAACTCACTTTAAAAAACACCCCACTATTTAAAAAGTTTAACTGGCCTAACTAATGACCCTCATGGTCATGGTCAAGGTTAAGGTCAAGGGCATATTTGGACGTGAAATTTTCTGCTCTTTTCATTGTCATGATAAAAAGCAGGAGTTCCCATTTAAGATATTCAACTTCACCCGTTAAGGTCATGGTAAAGGTCAAATTCAAGGCCAGCATTGAATTGCCAGTGAAAAATGCTACAACTTTTGTTAATATCATTTTTCTTGAAAATGAGTTCTTTTCGAGTTATTCCAGGGTTTCCATAGTTTTCCTCAACTTGTATATGGTTAGGTGCTTTTCGGGAATTCATCAGCGTAAGTGATAACTGATCCCTGCCGGGCTCAATGGTAAAATGATGACGTTTCGGCAGAGTCACATCTGTCCTCTTCAGGTCGGTTCGCATAATTCTCGTAGCCTTCTGCTTTCGCTTCTAGTTATTTAAGTAACTCTACTAGAGAGAGGTGTCATTATTTTGTAGGCATAAAAAGAATGACACCTCGAAGAGAGTATTCAATATCTCTGACAGGTGAAGTAACCTGAAAATTAAATCGTGACATTCTAACTTATGAGTTACTGGAGAACAGCAATCACACGGAAAGGCTCCAGATTCTGAACCTCTTTGTCCTAGTTTTTCTGAAAATCTTAGATGTCGGTCTTTACAGCTCGTGTCTACAAATTTAGCATTATGTATCAAATACACAAATAAGTGTTCGAGAGGACATTCTATTGTGGAAAGCGCAAATGATGAAGGTTCCCGATATATATCATATATATTATCTTGCGTACAAAAGAATGAAACTTTTAAGTGAGGATTCAATATCTCTGACAGATGAAGTAACCCGAAAATTTTATAGTGACATTTTAACTTAGGAGTTACGGGAGAACACCAATTACACGGAACGGCTCTAGATTCGGAACCTCTGTTTGCTAGTTTTACCGAAAATCCTAGGTGTCCGTGATTACATCTCTCCTCTACACAGTAAAAGTATCTATTTGAACCACTTAATTATCCAAAAACACATTAGTTAACTGCAAATATTTCGGTTAGAGCAATGTAAATACTACCGTACTAACCTAACCTAACTTAATAAATACACTCCACAATTTATAATTTCAATATACAATCTGAACCAAATTGCACGATTTGATACACTTTTGCCCTTTAAACAAGCATTTATAATTTTTAACACAAAATTACACTAAACGGCACGATTTAATCAACTTCTTGGAAAAATGTAGCATTGTCAATTATCAATAAAAGTTTTTCAGAAACTGAACATTTACAAACAAGCCTTTAAATAAGAAACAAAACTAACACCTTACAAAAACTACGAATAGAGGCATTATTTTCGATGGGAAAGAACATGTGAGTTATCGCGATATTACAATATCTCTTGCAATGGTTTGCGATATAGTTCAGATTTATTGTTAAGAATACTGGAAACTGAACGTGAAGAGGTGTGATGTTTTAGTTTGAATGTGTTTGGAATGATGTTATAGGGTCTGCAAGATTAAAGAAAAGCAAGATCACAAAGAAACATAGATTTTCCAATAAGAAGTTTGCTGTATGTTTTTGTGAGTTGGATGAAATTCTCCCCGTAGAAGAGAATGAAATGTTCTGAGAGGCTTCCGCGGACATTCTTATGAATAAGGCTAGGTTTCCGCTTGCTGATTGGTTATTTCCAGTTGAGTTATGGAGCAGTGCCTGGACGGTACGGTATTTGAGTTCTGGATTTCATTGCGTGCGCTTAGACTGAGAGGCATCTTTCGCGATTTCAATATTCTCGAAGTCTATTCGGATTCCACAACACCGTGCTTATTTTTCTGTCGGTATTGAAAATAGTATCGATATTGTGTGTTCCTAGAATTCTCGCAATACTGTCCGTGGTACCCTTGAAATACGGTAAAATAAACCTTGTGTATTGGTGTCTTATCCTCCTGGTCTGTTTGTCTTGGTATTGACTTTAGGGCTCTTTGTATATTTCTGTCTGTAAATCCGTTTTTTTCTCAGAGCTGTTTTTAAACTGTCCATTTTCTGCCCGATGTTATCCTGGTCAGTTAGTATTTGTGATCTGTGTTTGAAGTTGATGCCAAGCCTAAGAAATGCATATATTTTACATAGGAATATAAACAGCTTTATAAATTAAACTGTTATTAATTTATAAAGTTATTTATTCGCCATGATACACACATATTTTTCAGGTCTGGCACCAACTTCAACGCAGTCTTATAGAACATATAATATAATTCGTTTTAAATATTCAATTGAATTATTTTTTACTTTTTAATGTCATTATTGTTACTATGCATTGAAGTCGGCGATTTATTTTGTGCTTTTTGGTGATATAATGACGTAACTAGATGCATGATTCAATTGTTACTAACGTTGTTTTATAACATTTTTTATAGACAAAACAGGGGTACTTTATAGTATTAGACAAAATTGAAATTTTTTGACGAATCTCGTATAACTGAAAAAACTGACATGTTACGATTTAATTATAGGTACCGGATCACGCAGATCATTCTATGAAAACTGGAAGACTATATTTGCTTAAATATTAATATGTTAATATTTGGGTAACATAACTTCACTCGCAAATTCAAGGTTTCGAAAAAAAATGTGGATACGTATATGTAAATATACCATGTAAATAAATTTATCCTGAGACTAAATGACTCAGTTTAATTTCATTTCTCTCTAACATTTATTGAGACACTCGTTATAATAATTCCACTTTATAATATATTTCAACCTGTCTCTATATGCTGATACACCAAATTTTGCGCACGACCCTAAATAACTAATACTTTATATTCCAACCATCCTGTAGAACAATAACACTTTATCTTCCAACCATTCTGTATATGCGACTGCCTGTGGCCAACAATATAAAAATTTTTTGTTTGGAATTTTTTTAAAACACCTATAAATTTATTTATATTTCGCCTATATTTCAACCCTTGTAGGGTACCCAACAAAACATTTCTTTTTATATATATTTTTTAATCAGCCTGAATAACTACAATTCTTCTCCAGCCCTTATTGCAACCACCCTATATATACTGCCTGCCCATGGACTACAAATATAACACTTTTGTTTTAACATTTTTTAAATCACGCTGCATGACTATAATTATACTCCATCATATACGTCACCACCCTGTATATGCATCTGCTAATAGCCACCCAATTTATCATCACCACCCTGTTAAATAAACTATAATTCCACTCTACCCTATACTCCAAACATTCTTTATTTGTAACTGCTAAGGTGCTACCCTACAGGTAGAACATTCTTTACCCATTTTTTAAACCTCCTTGTATAACATACGTTCTACTACACCCAATCTTACAATTATCATATGTAATCAACTGCTTGTGGGTTTCACGATATAATGTTTTTTTCTACCTTTTTTCTACCCAACCTGCATAATTACAATTTCTCTCCACTCCACTCTATATTCTAACTCCTCTGTATATGTAACTGCTTATATATCACCCAACAAAATATTTAGTTTCTAACCTATTTGTACCGTCCTATACAATTATAATTCTAAAACGCCCTATATTTAAAAGTATTTATATAAGCATATTGCTGCTGCTTATTGGCTATATAACATTTTTAGTGTCATCATTGTTACTATGCATTAAAGTCTGTGTTTTTTTAAAGATATTTATTAATGTAGCTGAAACAAATAATAAAGAAGCAGAGACAATCCCACAGGTTACGACCTTACAGACTCCATAGGATTGTTTTTTGAATTAATTAATTATTTAAATCCAATATTTCCAAATAGGAAATTCGCTATTTTGAAACAGCAAATAGATTCAATGTTCAAAAATGACCTTTAATCAGCAAATGTTCTTTGCAGATACTGCATACACAATATTACAATTTCTGTAGTCTTTATGGTATTCTGTTGAATTTTTTCAATAAGGGATACGTCTGGAGCTTAGCAAGCTTAGTTATTCAGAAAACTGAAGGATCAATACTGAACATAAAACAGAACAAATTTTTGTCCAAAACTATCTATGAAACCATGACATATTAGTTTATTTCAGTTAAGTACGTGAGTCCCAAGATGATAGTTATTAATTGTTTCAAATCGTTTCAAAGTTTGTTTTAATAGATGGCCACAATCGTTTTCCAAATATTTTATGAAAAATTATGTTGAAAAAAAAAACTTTTTATCAGACGGGACCAAATTTATGACTAAGAAAATTGAGATGATTATTTGAATGTTTTGGCTTCTGTGGAAGAAGTAGCTTCAAATTCGGCTCGAGCTTCAGGAAAACGTGTTGGTGTCTGCAGATTGATATATGTGCATTAAAACAAACAAATACGGTCTTCATAAAAAATAACTTAACTAAGATGCAAAATTTTTTTGCTAAATTAATTTAAATAAATACTCATAAAAAGTATTTAGCCGATGCCAAGTTGAATAGCAAAGTTACAAAGTACAACTCATAAATATACTTACCAAATTATTTTCACTTTGACTTGGCATCGACTTCAGAAAAAGTATTTAGTTGTTGCAGAAAAAAACGTTTTTTGCTGTTTAGATAGAACGTTCACCTTGAAGTTGATTAACTGGCATATTTTCATGTAAATCCAATTTATTTTCAATTTGTCACACCCCAAGTTCAGGCCAGAGTTAGTTCCTTTTTTTAATACCATGTCACCCATCAAATGCTTCTAATATATAAAACTCGGTTAAAAAGTTTTTTCGGAGTTTTTAAAAATCTGTATAAGCTATGTCCTCGAAAAAACTGTGGTAAAACTTCAAGATCCCCCTTAACAAAATCCAGCTTAAAAAATCCAAATTCTTTAAGCCGGTTTCGAGTATTCGCTGAATACACCTAAACAACACAGACAAATTCATAACCTCCTTCTTTTTGCAGTCGGTTAAAACTACTACCAGAGTGAGGAATTTTATTGTCCTCATCTATAAGTTTTGAATGGAATAAGATATCGATCTTAAACAAAAACCGTATAACATGTTGTCAATCAAATTAAGTTTTAACAATAAATTGATAAGTGCCACATTTTTCCAAATGCAAAGATGATCATGTGAAAAGCTTGAGAACGTAGGTTTTCGCGGCCAGTCTTAGCTAATGCTGCTTTTCCGAATTTGGACCGCGTCAATTTTTGGAATTGATTTATTTATATATCTGAAACCAGCATATAAACAAAGTTTTCCGACGTTTCGCCCACACTTATAAGGGACTTTTTCAAGGATGAGAAAACAAAACACAAATTGTTAATTACCTTGCGGCGACTCCATTCGTTTCGTCTTTTTCTCACAAACACACTTGGAAACTTTGGTTTATTAGAGATTTGTTTTATGGTATTTTTGAATAGGTTCCTCGAATTTTTATTAGTAGGTAATGCAAGTGATTTATTTTTTTGGTGGGATTTCTGTTGAAATGGGGATGCAGGGTTGCCAGATGGGCGAGAGTTCAAAACCTTTGTCTCGGTTGACATTCTTAGGATTTTTGACGATTTCAACGGCCTCACGGAATTTTCTGGTGAAATAATACGGACATTTGGCCACGACTGAGAAGTTATCGAAGAGGATTTGGGGGCCCGTTTCGTGATGATGTTCAGCTACAGCGGAGGGTAACATTTGTGAGATTTTGGATAGTGGTTTGTAGACTGTTTTTATCTCGTGCTTATGGAGAAGCTTCCCAATCCTATCCGTGACCTTGCGGATATATGACAAATATGCTACTGATTTTCTAGGTAACAATTCTTTCTTAGGAAGGGGTGTTTGGTGACGAGAAATGGAATTGTGAAACTCTCGTTTACTGTAGCCGTTGCTTAGTAGGCTGTCCTCTACCTAAGCTAATTCCCTTCTCAAACTGTTGGGTTCGGAAATTGATATTGATCGATGCACCAGGGAGTTCAAGACTGACCGTTTCTGAGATAGAAATTGGATGGAAATTTAGTTCTATGGATCCCTGCCCTTCTTGGACGTGTTGGTTTCACATTTGCCAAATGGTCGCCTGAGCCACTCTGTATACAAAAAACCAACACACACTGACAGAAGAGAATTTTTCGTTGTGTTTATAATTCAAATTTATTTTTAGAAAATTGTCCATGCAGTTTTTCGCGATGATATCGAATTTGATGTCGGTTCTCTGCTAAGTAATCATTTCAAGGATGGAACAGAGAGAAGGGTGTATGTATTCTAGG
Source organism: Octodonta nipae (assembly GCA_034190945.1). Taxonomy (NCBI): domain Eukaryota; kingdom Metazoa; phylum Arthropoda; class Insecta; order Coleoptera; family Chrysomelidae; genus Octodonta; species Octodonta nipae. The sequence goes on along the minus strand of CM067221.1, from coordinate 33,273,806 downwards.
GTTACTCGTCAAATCCGGAGTCAGTTCGACCGTTTCGCGTCAGGGTCAAGGGCATCTCAACTTCAAATGTAAAGTTAACCCACAGACCCATGAAACAATTATAAATGAATGTCTCTGCAGAAGCTGAATACGAGGTGAGGGTTTTAGTTTCAAGTTGAAATTGACAACGAAACGTATGAGTGAGAGATCCAAGCCTCTGTTCGTATTTGACTCCTTTTACAATAACTGATATGCATACTTAAGTATCGAAAACTGGATACAGTGTAGGTACACGTACCAACTTCACAGTAGCGATACCGATGGTTATTTTTTTCGTTCAACCTCGTAATACATTCGTCTTGTATTTGGGAACATGTCATACGATGAACAGGTTTAAATGCGATATTCTAGAACCAGCAAAAAAAATATTTTATTGCGAAATGAATTGCGACATCTATATATATATATATATATATATATATATATATATATATATATATATGTACTAAATACATAAATAATTTTTCGAAATTTTAATCAGTTGAGGGGAGTGCAACTGATGAAGGTTCTCGACTGGAAACAATATATTGCAAACAGTGCATTGATAAGAAACCTTTTGATCAATAAAATAAACGAAACAAAACATAAAGAGTTAAATAACCTTAAATGTACGCTAATGGAAACATCCATTATCGAAAAGCACTCGGGTTTGAGCTCTCGCTGTGCGTGTTGAAGCAAATTCGATTGCACAGAGTTGTTAAGAATTGCTTGCTTGCTCTGAGTCTGCAGCGAAACTTCAACCACCATAAAATGGGTTACACTCTGTTAACGTTAAATTGTTTCCTCAATTGTAGAATTTTTCTTTCAATAATAAACCAACGAACATATATCAACTCTAATACTTCAATTTAAGTGATTAGGAATATATACTTACACATTGCAACATAATGAAAGGTATCATTATTGTAAATCTGTTTTCAATGCCGTTGCTGGAAATTAGCTGAAAAACCGCTATTGAAATAAATATCCATAGAATGTAAACTATTCCAAAAAATGCTTTTAACCTTTTTGATTTTATAGTAAACTCAATAAATGTGAACAGTTGTCCGAAAGGTTGTTCTGAAACAAATTAATCTATGGAGGTGACTACTACGTATATGAAAATTTTTTAGTATAATCGATTTCCTTATATTTCCCAATAATCGATATTTAGAAAAGCGATATTTTAGAATTTCGATTATCCAAAAAATTCAATTTTTTTTTGGAACGACATATTTCATAAGCTAAATTTTTGTGGGACTAATAGAAAGATCAATTAAACTAATTATTCTAAGCAACTAGAGATCAATAAAACTTAGTTACTACTACAAATCACTAGACAAAGAATGTAGAAACAAAAGTACAGGCTTCATGTCTTGGGGATAATATATCCTACTTTTTGAAAAAACATTCTGCCGGAGCTAATGAAGAAGATACGATAAGATGCTTGCAAGTTAATTTTGTATGTTGAAACAAGTAATTTCAAAGTTTTCAATGAGATCAATTGAAACATTTAAATAACTATTCATTTGTAAATATTTCCATTCATCAACGTTAACTTATAATGGCTTTTCTACTTACTGTTACTGTTAGTTAATAAAAAACAGAGATTGTCTTCTAAACGTTGTTTGTGGCATATTCTTGATTACTTTTATGTTTTTTTGGGTAATAACACCACAATCTTCATCAATAAATATAAAGCCATTGACAACGAAGTCAGAATAGACTTTGAAACGTTTGGTATTCCTGCAATATACGTCGTTTTATTTCTATTGTGGTGTTATTACCCAAAAAAACATAAAAGTAAAAATCAGAGATTTGTAAAAAATATCATACATTTTTACTTTAATATAATCAGTTACTTAAAAATCGATATTTTTGTTGTTTATAAATTTGTAGTGAAAATCGATTATTATAAAAAATGTATTAATATTGTTCTAAAGGTCATTAATGCCACCAAAAAAAATACAAAAGCTTCTAAATTAATCTTTCCGATAAAAACAACTGGTAAACATAAAAACCGAATCATTGAATTCTGGTATTTTCTGCACTGGCTATTTAAAGGACGGTTGTTCAAGTTGAGTAGTTTAAAAATTTGTGGTGTGTATACATAATCTAATGCAATAATAATATCAATTAGTTTTTCATCTTATTCTGCATACTTAATATTTGTGATTTGCTTCATAAAGATTACTTTCGGTTTTCAACTAATTGTCGTGGCTTCTGAAGTTTTTAAATTAAATATACTATTATTATTGTTTTACACTAATCAGAAAAGTATAATAATTTATTCAAAACGAAATTAAATTAGACCCTCAACAAACTTTACTTTTCTATTACCTAAATAATAATATCCATTTGACGTAATAATTATAAAGTACTGCTTAATTACTTGCTAGTATTGCATTACTTTAATAATAATTTGCTTTTACAAATGGAATAGCAGATTTAGTTATCTTCAATGTTCAAAGGTTATGCAACTATTTATTTCATATAAGTGAAAGTATTAAATGCATTTTAAAAGTAAATTCGGTTAGGGTTTGAAAGCATTTATTCTGGTTTCAATTTTAAGACGCCATTATGTCTCCGGATTTTTTGGATTTCATTGTCTATAAGGCCTTTATAAAACTATGGATGGTAAACTTAGATCTCAGCACTTCAAGTGCATACGGTTCGGTTAGATATACGGATTTCTAGTAATGTTCCTCGGTTTTTGCATACCTATAATAATATAATTTGAAATTGATATATTTTACTTAGGCATAGGTTTTCATCACAGACCTAAGAATTAAATAGACCCAATTGTTTACATTTTTATGCGCTCCAACATTCAAATTATCTCTTTTTATTCTCGATACACTGTTGCCAGATTCCACAAAATCATTATAAGCTAATTGACAGGGATATAGAAACTAAAATATTTTACTCATTTACACACAATATATAACATGCAACAGACAATATAAACCATAATTTACTTAATTATATAAGACGCTTAATGTGGCGCTGGCATATTTACTACAGAAATATCTCAAATTATTCTCATATTGTAGTATAATACATAAAATAGCTACATTTGGCAATGCTTTTACTACGTTTACGATGGGATAACGACCAGTATGGATTTATGAATGAAATTATTTCTTACCGTGTTGCCGGCAAGAAACTGTGTTTGGTTGAGGTTAAGTACATTTTTGGTGATATTTTGAAGCTTTTTGTAAAAAAAACATTTTATTTATTGCTTAATCATGGTGCGTGGTTGTGTAGTTTGTGGAAAAGTACATAACTTGTTTCCGAATTTATCTTTTCATCGGTAAGTGATTATGTATACTTTGTTTATGTCTCAGTGGCGTACTGTTTAAGCTTTATTTCACAAGTATATTTATTAAAAATTGACAGTCCATATCTTTTTAACAATGACTATAATATTATTGATAGAAAAGCGGAAGAGATTGGCTACTTTTTTATACAAAAGCCCTATTTTTAGAGGATCAGTAGAAAACATCATATAGTAAAATTTTTACATTTATTAAAACTTATACAGGCTTTGTAGTAGAAAATAACTTAATATACTTTGAGAGATTTGTCCCAACGTTTCATTAACAATACTAATAAAATATCAATTAATAATGGTCTAACTAATATGGGTAATTTTGTAATTAAATTTAATAAGAATCGGTTGATACCTGGACGTATAAGGTAAGCAGTAGTTGAGTGTTTTATAAAAAAATCTGTTTTTACTGTACTCAGATATTTAATTGTGAAACATTTCATAGATCATTTGCAGCAATGTATGCTAAACAGTGTACCTTGAGAACAGTTTAAATTTAAACATCAATTTGCTCTTCTCACATTTTCCTAAATATATATTGTTATACCCAAATGTAATGCCAGAAATAAGGTTTTCTAAACAAATATCATAATAAATGACAAAGGAATATATATATATATATATATATATATATATATATATATATATATTCATATTAATATATTGGCACTTTATAGAGGAATTAATTGGGCAGTAAATTCACCAAGAAATTGTGCCTATTTTTCGTTTTACACATACCAAATTTTCCATTCTGCAGGTAGTTTGCTGTTAAAGATTACAAGTTGCAGATAGTAAAAAATAGATATAAAGCTTTTAAAAATAAGCGACAACTCTCTGGATCCAGAATAACACCTAGAAAAATCTATTTACACCGTTTTTCCGCATATTAAAAAAACGAGTTACAAAAAAGTATACAATTCTTCACCAATAACTCATAAAACTATTAATGATTAAAGTATTTAAAAAAGGTACTTAAAGAGGACGAAATTTCCAATAAAAAAGTACTGATTACCGGATTTCCATTATTTATAATTTAAGTTTAATACTTAAAATAGGGCTCGAAGCTTGCTGTTAAATTGAGTTTGATTAGCAGTCCGCCATATTGCATTCTAGATTTTGAATTTCGAGAATCTGTCCTTAGATCCATAATGTGCGACACATACATTCCTCTTACCCATTACAATTGACGCCTTTACCACTCAATATGGAGTTTTCAAAAATAATTAAGTTCCCAATTGCAAATAAATATTTAGAAATTTCAAACTTTGATGAGTTATACTTATTTTATCACCTTAATTGTTGTATTACATTAAAATTTTACAAAAAGATTTTGTAATATTGAATTTAAAATATGTAATAGATGTTGGATTACATTTATTTATTTATTTCTACGTTACGCTACTGGATATTATACGACAACAGGTCTCAAGCCGGACATTGTTGCCGCGGAGCAACTCATGATGCTCTGTCTTTTTCCCACTCATGATTTATTTACATTTAATGTTGGATCGATTTTGTATCGGATTTATGAATGAAGATTTCGGTCTCTTGAATTTATAGGTCTGTGGTTTTCATATTTTTTCGAGGACAAAGTTAAAAGCTCCTAAAGGAATCCTGTTTTAGAACTAGCTTTTGCCAAGTATGTAATTATTTCACTTTGACGGTTTCCTCACATATCTTTCCGAGCCGTTCCAGTTTAAGCTTGAAATTAAATCTGAAATTATTGACCGCTTGGCCTATGTAATTTTCAATTTGTTTTGGAAACGAACTGGCAATACGAAAATTTAAGCGAATTCCTCATAATCCACAATCTCATCGACATTTTAAATACGGACACTAACCCATCTCAGTTAATACTGCCAGAAAATATTTCTATGACAGGGCAACCAGTTTTCCGACAATTTTCACAATCTGCTCTTACTACACTATGATTTCCAATTATTTATTTTAGTCGTTTTTTAGACATTTTCGTTCATTATTAAACATACTGCATTGTGATAGCCATCGGAGAAGAAACCAATACAGATCTTGGACAGCTGTATGTCAGACAAACAAATTTAGTCCCAATATTGCGGCTTGTTTCTTTATTTCGTTAGTAACTTTATATTCTAATTCTTTAAGTGATACACAAAAAAGTAGCTATAATTTTCTCTGTTATTTGGGAACGGTTGTTTTGTTTTCCCAATGTTATCTAATTATTTTTTATAGATTTTATTAGTATTATTATTTGTATATTTTTAATACATAGTTTATATGGGAACCCATGAGAATTCTAAAATAGTGCCTCAAAAAATTATTTACTATGAAAATTTGTCTATTTTATACGAATTCGGTTGTAAAACTTACTAACAAATTGTATCACACTTATCTCTAATATCTGTAATAGAAATTTTTAAAAATTCATCAAATCTACAAACCAACTTTTAATATATGATTTGTCAAATATAGAACAAGTTTTGTAGTGCAAGAATATTTAATAAGCAAACCTGTAATACAAAAAGCGTTGCTGCAGCTCATGACACTTCAATAATTGCCTATATGGGAATAATATTGATATATGTTTATGATATTTGAGATGCTAAACACCTATTGAATACTTTCAGCTCAATAATGCTCTAGCTAAAATTATTTAAAAGTTTCACTAGTAACCAAAAACAAATATCATTAATAAATAATTCAGCTCTTTAGAGAAGTTATAATATTCATAAAATAAAATATACTGTTTAAAACAAACAACTTGAAAATAAATGTAGTCTAATATAAACATGAAATCAGTCTGTGATCAATTCTTTAATAACATTTCATGAAATCTGCAAATCAACACTTAAGTAACAGATGTATTTTTAAATATATAATTTATAATATTGATATACTTTTATGATGTTTTAGATGCTAAACACCCATTAAATACTTTCAGGTCAATAATGATCCACCTATAATTATTTAAAAGTTTTATTTCTTAACCAAAAACAAATATCATGAATAAATAATTTTGCGCCTTTAGTAAAGTTGTAATATTCATAAAATATAAGACGTAGTTTGAAACAAACAAGTTAAAAATATGCACGCTATTATAAAAATGAAATTAATCTTTGATCTATTATTTAACACAAGTACAATGACGAAAATTTGAATGTTAAATTTGTTTGTGACTAAAAATATGTCGATATAAGGTAGTATTTAACCCGCTATTTACCATCCTGTGTTCAGTCTCTTGGAAACTTTTCTACTTCTAAAACATAGTTCTCTAAGTTTGGTACCTGATGTGGAGTGTAGAGTACAGTCAGACCAACTATTACTTGTCCTGCGTGCTCACTGGGATTGTGTCTCTGAGTTTTTTTTTGTAAAATTGTATTTGAAATTTGTAATAGAGACAATGTGGAGTACTGGTTTTCGTTACAGAAAGTCTTCCTCATAAAGATTTTATAAGGAAGAAACCTGTACGACATGATCAACCATTTGCATTGTATATTGTTCAGACATATCTTTTGCGGATACATCGAAGTTCCACATCTGGAAATTACGCATAACTAATACGTATAAATGTCCTGCACCACCCTTCAGTTATTAAAACTGGCTATTTCTCTATTATATTCACCCCCGCTTAAGGGTTGAAACATCAGGGTGACCGATACGTGTAAAATGTCTCCCCCCCCCGTAAATGTAAATTAACGTGCTTTTTGTCTTTTTATTTTAAAGATATTGTAAAAGTTATTTTGGGTGCCTAGTTTTGAAACGAAAGCCCTTTATATGAACAACAAGTAGAATTTCGTTACTTTATAGACACAATTGGTCAAATTAAGACCACAGGCGATACTAGTAATTTCCTATTGTGCTATTATATTACAAGTGAATTTGGCCAAGTTAAGTCGAATAAGATTTTGCAAATTAGAACTTACAAGTAAACCATATATATAGAAACAGATTAAACCGTTGGTGTGGTGGCGTTATGTTGATGACATATATATTGGGTAACATAATATTTGAAGACTTAGGGAATTACTTGACGACATAAAAAACAAAGAACAAACTATTCAGTTTACACTAGAACTTGAACAGAATAACAAATTATCTTTCTTAGACATTTTAATAAAAAAAATAGAATCGGTATTTCAAACAGAACTTCGTAGAGATCCAACTCACACTAACAGGTATCACAACTTTAGCTCTAGTCATCAAAATTCAGTAAAATGAGGTATCATCGAATCTCGATATGACAGAGCAAAAACCAACAGTTCTCCAATAAATTTAATGAAGAAAAACATTTATAAAAAATGTGCTTTCTGTCTATAATTTCCCAGGAAAAATTATTAATAACTAGCCGTTACCCGCGGTTTCACCCGCGTATGGAATGTAGAATTCTTTGAAAAATAATTTGGTCAAGTGCGAGTTGGACCTGCATACTTTGGGTTCCGTACCACCTTCAAGATTCTAATATTCCAGTTTCAGACAAGCAGAGAATGAGTGCATTTTCTTATATTTACCCTTATATCTTTTAAAGGCAGCGTTTTAAATGTATAAAAAATATGCACTTTCATTTTCCCCACATAGACTTTTTATTTTATCTGCTTCAGGATTCGCTTGGTTTTTATCAGAATACATATGTATTTAATTTAATTTAATTTGGCCCCCAAAAATTAACATTAGAGTTTTATTTTACTAATAAACTTTCAGAGAAATCTTTTATAATCCACTGTCTGAGTTTTGAGGCTCTGTAGATTGGAAGAAAAAGGGCAAAATAGGTCAAGTTTTAAATTATAAATTATTAAATCTGTTATTCAAATTATTAAAAAATACAAATAAAATATATTTTTCAAAATTTAAATAGTGTAGTTTCTAAATCTTTTCGACAAATGATTTAAAAATATGATATATTTGTAATTCACATAATGAGCCTTTTATCTGATATATTAAATGATGCTTTTGAAAATTGAATCTTTATTTTCCATTTAATTGTATAATTTCTCCCTAAAATTACTATGGGGGTTTTCTAATAATTTATTTTCCGTTTAATTTTATTATTTGGGGGCCAAATAATAGAATTAGGGTTTTTTTTCATATTTTTCAAATAAACAAAAAAATTTAGGTCTTATAGTTTTGGAAATAACGGGGGGAATAGGTAATTTTTATATAATATTTTTTTAATATATTTTAAAATATTCATTAAAAAAAATAAAAAAATATATTTGTATTCGTCATAGTGAGCTCTGTGATCTGATATATTACATGACCCGTTAGAAACAATTATAATTTTTTATTTTTTATTTAATCCTATAATTTGCCCTACAAAATGAATATTAGGGGTTTCTCCTTATTTTTCCAGTAAAGTTCAGGTGAGGGGCTATGCTTCAATTTTTTTCAAAATTTTTCAACTTATGTTTTCCGAGATAAGGGGGGCGGATGGGTAATTTTTTCATATTTTTGTTAATTTCTTTTAATTAATTTATTAAAAAAAATGAAAAAAATATATTCGTTTTCGTCATAATGAGCCCTTTCATTTGATATATAACATGATGGGTTAGAAACAATTTTAATTTTATATTTTCCATTTAATTCTGTAATTTGCCTCCCAAAATTAAAAGTAGAGGTTCCCCTTTATTTTTCCATTAAACTTCAGGTCAGAACCTATAAATCTATTTTTTTCGAAACTTTACGTTTTATAGTTTCGGAGATAAGGGGGGGGGGAATGTGTAAATTTTGCTATATTTTCGTTAATATCTTTTTAAATATATATTTTTTTTAAATGTGAAAAAAATATATTTGTGTTCCTCACATTGAGACCTTTCGTTTGATATATTACATGATGCGTTTGAACTTTTTTTTTTAATTTTTATTTAATTCTATAATTTGCCCCCCAAAATTAATAACAATATTTCCTATTTTTTTCAAAATTTTAGGCTCAGTAGTTTCGGTGATCAGAGGGGGGGAACGGTCGATTTTTTTGGTTCCCCCTCCCCAAAAGTACCCCTAAAATCAATTTTTTTTCTTTTACGATATGTACTCCTGATCGGGTCACTAAACTATACATTGATACCAAATTTCAACCTCTTCCGTCCAGTAGTTTAGGAGAAAATTGCTGTGATGTGACAGGGGCAGAAATCCTGAGTGATATTATAAGGGTATCCGTATATTGTATATACGGAACCCTAAAAATAACTTATGAAACATATGGTCTATCCAATATAACTTTGTTGAACCACCTTACATAACTATAAATCTACCAATCCCGAATATATTTCACTGAAACTGCAAGAACTTATGGGCCACCCTATAGCTAGCTAGCTAGCTATAGATTATTAAACTATTTAACAAAAAACAAGATACTTAACCCTAATCAGTATGGATTTCAAAAGAATATGCAATCCTGTCCCTAACAAAAGATATTTTAATAAATACGGATGCTGGTAAAAAGTGTCTAGCAGTGTTTCTCGATCTAGCGAAAGCATTCGATACAGTAAATCATGAGCTGCTCCTTATACGAATGGAAAAAATTGGTGTCCGAGGAAAAGTTCTTAAGATTTTCCAAAGCTACCTATCGAATAGATTTCAAGTAGTAAAAATAAATGATACGATTAGCCATCCATTACTTGTTATGTTTACGAAAAAGCAGAACTTGGAATGCAAACTCTTAAAAGTTGGCTAGGTGTAAGTATTTTAAGTTTAAACCGATCTAAGACAAGGTTTATTACGTTTTCTATAGACAGTGTAGATCAGCCGGATAACGAAAAAATCAAAATTCATGAAAACTCATGTAAAAAATTTTCAACTTGTTCATGTAAATATATAAACAAAACGACAAATATTAAATATCTTGGGGTCATAGTTGATCAGCACCTAAAGTGGAAAGAACATGTAAACTCCTTGTCAACCAGATTGAGAACGGTAATCCCTAAGTTTTATCATCTCAGAAATATCTTAGACCGGAAAAATATGATAATAGTTTATAATGCTTTGGCCGTGTCGATCCTAAGGTATTGCATCAGCGTCTGGGGTGGTTGTTATAGTACTACATTGTTGTGTCTTAACGTATTACATTGAACTATTTTAAAAATTATATTAAATAAGGATAGACGTTTCCCCACAAATTTATTGATGGAAGAATCAAACACTTTAACTATTCCCCAATTGTATATACTTCAATGTCTAGTATTTATATTAAAAAAACATCACTTTGAGCTTCGATTACCGAATATCCTTTCAAGAAGTACTGCTACAGAGTAACTCATAACGCCACTATTTAAAAAATGTCACATACAAAGAAGTATATGGTATTTTGGACCAAAATTTTTTAACTCTTTGCCCGCTCACATTAAAATGTGAGGTCCTTAAACAAATTTAAAAACGAACTTAAAGCTTTTATTAAAAGTCATGACTCCGAATTTCACAAATATTTATTAACAAAAACTTTTATTCAAGATTAAAGTAAAAAATTTTGACACTTTCTAGTTTTGGGTTTAGGAGTCTACCAGTCCAGTTTGGTATTTTGTATTCTTAGTAGCTTCGCTCACTGACAAATTTCTCGCCTTTCTCCTCTTTCAAATGCCATTAATTTAGTGAATATTGTATGCTTTGTTTAACACTGTTAATACATTATTACAAATATGGTTGGTCTGTGTGGACTTGATCACTTATACACAAAACAAGCATTTCATGCTTAGGTGTTGAAGTGAACGTTTCTGTCCTGCGGATAAACCATAAAGTGAAATATTTTCCAATTATATAATTATTTATTGATATGTATATGTGCCATTATAATTGTAGTAATAATTGTAATAGTAACTGTAACTGAACAAATTGAATAAATTGAATTGAATTGAATTTGATCGTAGACAAGCAGGAAAGCATAGCTGTCGAAATTAGGAATAGAGAGACGGGTTTTGAGGAATACGAGACATATAAAGGTTTCATAGTTATTAAACATAAAGATGTCAATATAACATGTTGTTATATTTCTCCAAATATAACAATAGAAGAACACAGAAGTATGATAGATGGCATAACACAATCACTAAGGAAATTACCACGAAACAAAATCATGGTATTGGGAGACCTCAACGCAAAATCCCCGCTATGGGGCGCTCCTAAGACGGATGCCAGGGGAGGAACAATAGCCGAATTGGCTACTACATACAATTTAGAGATATTAAATAACGGCAACCCAACTTTCGTTAGAGGTAGTACACAAACACACATAGACGTCACCATGTGTTCGAGCAATATGGTCCGGCACATTAAGAAATGGGAAACCATAGACGAAAACATATTACAGACCACAGATATATTCTGGTCCATCTACAAGAGGGGGGGAAAGGCCAGAGGAATCCTAAAAACAAGAACACAATATACATCGAAGAATATGAAAAAAGGTTTAACTCATTAACCGGAGAAATAAACAAAGAATTGACACCAGAAAAAATAACGACAGAAATCAAAAAATGTCTGAAGGCCAACAGAAGGCAGATAAACAGAAACGAAAACAGAGAAATTCCATACTGGTGGACAGCTGAAATCTCGCAAGCTAAAAGGACGTGCTTAGAGATACGGCGAAAAATCACAAAAAAAGCAAAGAAAAAGAGAACAGAACTACCGGATATGGTGGAGGCAATAAATAGGAAAAGGAAAGAATTAAAGAAACTCATAACCGGAAGCAAGAGGAAATGCTGGGAAGAATTATGTAGACAGCTGGAAACAGACGTATGGGGAAGGGCATATGGGATAGCTATCCAAAAGATACAACAGACACAATTGTTGACACTTAGTACAGAGAAGAAAACAGAAATAGCAAATACCCTTTTTATAAAGACAAGAGGTGAATGGAAAGAGCGAATAAAAATATCAAGAGATTTAGTACCCGAAATAACAGAAGAAGAATTTAAAAGAGCAATTAAGCATATCAAGATGAAAAACGCACCTGGATCAGATAATCTACCACCAGAAGTCAAAAAAATAACATTTGAAAAGAACCAAGCCACAATAAGGGATATGTATAACGAATTAATAAAGAAACAGTAATTCCCTACAATCTGAAAGAAGGCTAAAGTAATATTTCTGAGGAAGGGCGCTAAACCTATGAATGACCCAACATCATATAGACCCATTTGCGAGGCGGTGCTACTCAAAGGTACAAAAATGCAGAAAATAAGAGAAAAAATAAAAATAGAAATAGACGATCTAAATATAATGTGGTGTTATATTTGAGAGAGAGAGAGCGTAAAGTATCTAGGTATATTTATGGATCACCAAGGTACATACTGGACACATATTGTAAATGCAGTAAGGCAAAGCGGGTGATAACTGAGCAAAACATGGAAAAATTATGAAAAACATAAAGGGACCGTCACATGCAAAGAGACAACTGCTTTATGGAGTGATACAATCAACACTTTTGTACGGGGCACCAACATGGCACAGAGGTATGAAGATAAAAAGATATAAGGACATGATGTTAAAAATACAAAGACTGGCGCTGCTGCGGGTAATAAACCATCTGACGGTAGAAGAACTTAGAGAAAATTACGGAAATACAAAATACAGAGAAAACAGGAGAATACCCTAAAAGAATGGCAAAAAGAATGGGATGAGCTAACGGGAAAAGCGGAATGGACAAATAAACTAATACCAGACCTAACAAAATGGGGAGCAGCAAATATAGAAGTACAGATTACTTTAGGACACCCAATATTACTTTTTTTACCACTATAAATCTACCAATCCCCAACATATTTTACCCAAACCGCAACTTTATATGGTCCCCCTATGTAACAATTTTATTCAATATTTTTTTAACTGCCTTTTGTAGCTATAACTCTATTTCCATCTTTATTTAAATCATCTTGTATATACTGCTGCCAATTAGTCGATCATTATAACTTATTTGTCTATCATTTTTTAAACCATCATGTATAATAATAATTTTGTTCTACAAAATATTTCAACCACGCTATATATGCATCTTGTTTAGGGGTCACCATATAACTATAACATTTTTTAAACACTAACTATAAATCTGATCCCCTCTATATTTCATCTATCTTATTTACACTACTGCTTATGAACTACGCTAAATAACCATTTTTCTGACATTTGGAATGTATAACTTCAAATAAGAAATCGTAATTAAAATGAAATTTACTTGACGTAATTTCGGAATAATTTATTAACTTCCAGTTAACATTCCTATTACAAATGATTCTTAGTTTTGTATTTTCGTGCCATCAAAAACAACAAAAAAAAATTAACGACGTTGAATATTTGGTAATAATTCGACAAAGTATTTAATTTAAGTATATGCCAGTATTACATCCCCATTCACTTGTAGAAAATCACCATGGATTTTATGAAAAAATTGGTTTCTATGAAAAAGTGTATAACAGAACAAGGTAACCCTTAATACTTTAATAAATGCACTAATATAATAACAATTGAATAATTGTGTTCAGAAGATTACTTTTTGTTTGAGTACAGGGTGGCACTTATTAAAACTCCTAAGAAGAAAAGCAGTTTTTCAGTTTTCGGGAATTTACAAAACTTTGGGTCGCAAATTACATAATTAAATTGGAAATAAAATATTGATTTTTTAAAACCCATCATGACAATATATGAAATAAAAGTGTTGATTATGAAGAATACACGAATATTTTGTCATATGTTTAAAATAATTTGTTAAAACATTATAAAAAAATATATAAAGTCGACATATCTGCGAACTACTGAGCCTAAACTTTGGAAAAAAAATAGCATATAGGGTCTCACTCAAAATTTACAGGAAAGTAAAACACAAATTCTAACATTAATTAATAAGCCTAAATGAAAAATAAAACATTACTTTTTTAAAGTGAATCCGTAACATATGAAGTAAAAGAAATCTTCATAAAAAATATTTCTTATTATTTATTCGTAAATTTAAATTAAAAAAATATATATGTTATATGAGAAGTGTACTAACTTACAATTTACACGTTAAAGTTACCATAGGTGCTTGAACCGTAATTGACTTCACACAAGTATCATATTACAACTTCCTAGAATTCTTAGAAATCACGTAGACGCTTTGTTCACATGAAAACTGATGACATAGCGTCAGCATTTTTACGTTATAAATGTAACCGAAAACAATTCTCAGTGTTCATTATCTTCATTTAACTTCATACCTATAATATTGTCTTTGTAACTTAAACATATGATTTTTTGTAATAAATATATTTTTTTTAAAAAGTGAATTTAGTGAAACCAAATCTAAAAGTGGCGCAGTCAGTAGGATATTCCAGACGTAATTAGAACAAGAAACAGTCTAACTAATTACGGTGGTTTCCTAACCTTCGCGGATACAAAGAACCTACTTGGACACCAACTACCGAGCTCAACAAGGGAACAAGCAGCGGCTAACCAGTGTTCAGTGACGGATAGAACAAGTCCTATGATAGGAATAATCACGTAAGCGTTTAAAAAAAAAAAGTTACAATATTTAATAATTGTTGAACAAACAGTTCTATCATTTTTCCTATTTTAAATGAACCATCCTAAATATTTACCCAAGAACGAATTTTGAAATTTTATTTTGATAGTTTAAGATATTCTAAATATTTATTTACGTTTATACCTTTATTTAATTTATACTTATTTTAGAACCAGTAACAAAAATTTATTTCTCATATTTTTCTTCATTTTAATTACAATCGCAATTATTTACTTCGCTTTTCCCAAGCTTTGTATTTTCCTAATATTGCACAATCTTGAGTAAAATTACAAAATGCCAGAAACTAGAGCTGTAGCACAAAATGTAGAGCCCTACAAGCTCTCAGAAATTTTCGCCATTATTCCCGAATACGATGGGAACCCAATATTTTTAAACACATTTATCTGTTCTTGCAATACCGCATATAATATGGCATCTGATAATCAACAAGTTCTGTTAATTCTCCACATTAAGAATAAGCTCCGTGGACGAGCGGCTGAACTAGTTAATTCACGTGACCCCAGCCATTTAGCAGATATTCAAAGTCTATTAGAAAACCATTTTGGAGATCCAAGGGATCTCTCCGCCCTTATTCAAGACCTACAAAGAATGAGGCAATTACCCAACGAATCTCTATTGACATTTTCAGCTAGGCTTCAAACACATCAAGCAAAAATGTTATCAGCTGTCAATAAACAAAATTTAACTGTAAAGGAGAAACAGGCCCAGATTGACTTAATTGAGTCAATGGCTCTAACTAGCCTACTTACGGGTCTAGAGCCGAAAATTGGCCAAATTGTGCGAGCCAGTGATCCCAGAGATATTCTGACCGCTATTTCCCGTATTAAAAGAGAATTACAGTTGTTTAATCTAGAAACTCAAAAATTCTCAGTCAACCGAAATGCACCCCAACCGCCTCGTAAACCGAATAATGGTCCACCCCCAAAACAATGTTCGTTTTGCAAAAAGATCGGACATTTCAGCAGCGACTGTCTCATCAGAATGAGACAATCCCAGACTAACCAAAATTCTCACCCAAATTACTCGGGCCATCGCCCATATTATCCGAATCAGCCCGCTAATCACCTACGAATTTTAATAATAGGCCTCAGTTTCTCACCAACAACAACAACCCTCAACAAGTAGACCAACCCCAACTTCTAGTAATTTCAGACCAAATCCGAGTTTTTTCAAACAACAACAGAAAACTCATCACTTAAACAACGAACAATTCGATCCGTATGAACATAACTATGATTTTTCTTACCATGAGCAACAGAACTTTCAAACACCAACTGAATACAAAACCGTATCAGACTATTATTACCCTGATACACAAAAACACGACAAATTCGAATATCATTCCAGCGAAAATGTTTGTAATGATAATTATAACCAACAATATGATGAGTATTACGATAGCGAACAGTTTTCTTCCGACAAAATTTTCATACTACCCCGGTAGAAACAAAACCTCCCGATCACGAGATCTCCGATCTCCAAACACAAATTCAAACGATGAACTTGGACGATTTCAATCCAAACCTAAACTTTCCCGAACAGAATTTTCTGTAAGGCCACTTCTTTCGGTCAATTCGAAAAACCTTTACTACATCACTGACTCTTCCAATACATACAAACTCCTTATTGACACCGGAGCAGGACTGTCAATATTTAAGCCCGAAACTTGCCAACGATTTAAACAACGGTTCCCTGAAAATGTTATTATTCAAGGCATCACAGATGAGAAAATTCTCATTAATGAATCCACCCTAGTGCCTTTTAACATCTCCGACCCACATAAGGTGTATATTTGTAATATTGATATATAATTTGATGGGTTATTAGGTTCAGACTTCCTGGAACACTATAACTGCATCATAGATTTCAATAAGAAACAACTCGTTACAAATTTCAAAACTCTGCCACTATTCAAAGTTACGGATGATACGATCATGCGTAACAATAATTCTACATCCTCAACTAAATATATTCCTGTCAACACAATTACCCTGGACTCTCGAACTGAGCAAATCTGTAAATTGAAATGTAACCTCAAGAATACAGATGCTATTCTCGCTTCTATCGAAATTGAGAAAGTTCGTCTCCTGAATGCCATAGTCAAAATCAATGAAAATGGTGAATTCCTAACTTCCGTTTTGAACGCTAATGCCATTCCCAAAACCATCAATTTTGACAAACTCGATTTAGAACCAATACAGAATTTCACAATAAACACCTTCTCTGAAAACGAAACACGTAACCTAACCGAGAATGACAGACAAATGACGATAATGAACCAGCTTCGTTTAGAACATCTCAACGAGGAAGAATCTGAATTCATTTCAGAACTTTGTCTTGAATACTCCGATATCTTCTATTTAGAAGGCGACCAACTGACCTTTACGAATGAAATTAAACACTCTATAGATACCAACAATGCGAAACCATCGTTCACAAAATCATATCGATACCCCCAAATCCACAAACAAGAGGTGAAAAGCCAAATATCAAAAATGCTAGATCAAGGGATCATACGCCCCTCTAACTCCCCATGGTCATCCCCTGTATGGGTAGTTCCAAAAAAATTGGACGCTTCCGGAACACAAAAATGGCGTGTCGTCGTTGACTACCGGAAACTAAACGAACTGACCGTAGACGACAAGTACCCTCTTCCGAATATATCTGACTTACTCGACCAACTCGGCAAGTGCCAGTATTTCACCACTCTCGACTTGGCTTCTGGATTTCATCAAATTGAAATCGACACCAAAGACATTCCCAAAACTGCTTTTACAGTCGACAATGGTCACTATGAATTTGTTAGGATGCCTTTTGGTCTGAAGAATGCTCCATCAACGTTTCAACGGGTTATGGATAACATTCTTCTCGGAATCCAAAACGAAAGATGTTTAGTCTACATGGACGACATCATCGTATATTCCCCGACAATTCATGAGCATATAGCCCGTCTCACCGATGTTTTCAAAAGACTACGAAAAGCCAATCTGAAAATACAACCCGACAAGTGCGAGTTCCTTCGCAAAGAAGTCGCGTATCTAGGCCATCTTATAACTCCTGAAGGCGTAAAGCCAAATCCCTCAAAAGTCGATTGCATTCTCAACTTTCCCCAGCCAAAAAACCAAAAAGACATTAAATCATTTCTAGGTTTAGCCGGCTATTATAGGCGGTTCATTCCAAACTTCGCTAAAATTTCCAAGCCACTAACAAAATTACTTCAAAAAGATGTCCCCTTTCAATTTGACTCAGAATGCGTTAAATCTTTTGAACAATTAAAAATTGCTCTTACATCTACCCCAATTCTCATATACCCTAACTTCGAGGAACCATTTATCCTCACAACTGACGCCAGTTCTTTTGCTATCGGCGCAGTTCTTTCTCAAGGTCCTATAGGTAAGGATTTGCCCATAGCCTATGCCTCGAGAACCCTTTGCAAGGCTGAGACTAAGTACTCTACCATCGAAAGAGAACTTCTTGCTATAGTGTGGGCTGTTAAGCACTATAGACCGCTAATTTTTGGACGTAAGTTTCTACTCCTGACCGACCACCGCCCGTTAACGTGGTTATTTTCAATCAAAGACCCTGGAAGTAGACTTGCCAGATGGCGCCTCAAACTCGAGGAGTATGATTACCAAATTATCTACAAGCCCGGCAAGGTAAATAAAAATGCCGACGCTCTCTCTCGCATTAAAGTTAACAACTTTAACGAATACGTATCCTTTCAGACAAACAATCATCTAACACCGTTTTCAGTACTCCCAACAAACGAGACTGACGATGACTCACGAGAACCAGACACAAAAAGTCCCATTAACTTCCATCAAATTTCTGAGGAGTTCAGAACTTTTGTAGAGCGATACCAGACCGTCTCACTAATAGACTACGACAAAATTCAATTTTCTAACTGCCAACTATTAGACAGAGAAAACAAAAACATTCTCGTATTCCCTCAAGGTTCTCTCATGAAAGATTTTCACCACGACATCATTGAGGACATTTTTGAGGAAAATGCCGATTTTCGCACCCCACGAATAAACGTTTTTGCAAGCAAAAGTGTCAGAAAAAGACGCTATCTCATCGTCCCTCTCCCTTCTGACCCCGAAATAGTTAACGAGATTCTTTTCGCATCTTTATACAATAGTAGAGATGTGTTTACGGAAAACGAAATATACTGTGTTGAGAATAACATAGATTTGCCCATTCTGGAAATGCTTTCGTTCATCTTTTCCGAAATCGATTTAAAATGGAAAGTTTGCCAAAATATCGTCCAAAACGTTGAGAAAGATCAAATACCTATAATTCTCGACCAATTCCATAATGGCAAAAATAATATACATCGAGGTATCAACGAAACTATCCGCAGAATAAAGGAAAAATACTCTTGGCAAGGACTAACTAAAGACGTTGACAATTTTATCAAAAACTGTCAGACTTGCCAGAAGGCAAAAGTCTACCGAAAAAATCTCGACAGCCCTCTCGTCATCACCGAAACTCCACGGACACCCTTTGAACGTGTCAACATCGACATTCTCGAAGTCCCGACAAGAAACTATGCTTTAACTATCCGGGACGAACTAACAAAATTCTCTCAGGCCTACCCCATAACCGACAAATCCGCAAAAACCGTTGTTAGTACTTTACTACTCTATTTCCAACACTTCGGTACCCCATTACGGATACACTGTGATTATGGCAGGGAATTCGACAACGCTCTGATGAGAGATTTGTGTAAGCTATTTGATCAAACTGTCCTATTCTAGTGTGGGACATCCCCAGTCGAATGGTTCATTAGAACGATTCCACTCGACGTTACTAGACATGATTAGAATCCACAAATTAGAAAACCCCGACGAACACCCCTTCAACATACTTCCTTATGCAATCATCGCATACAACAACTCCGCAAACAAAACTCACGGATTCACTCCTTACGAACTTGTTTACGGACATACTTCGAGTAGGACTCCCGAAACTCTATACAACCAACAATCATTGATAACTAAATACATCCGAGATCTCAACAACCGTATCACACACTATTATAAAATCGCTCGTGAAAGAACAGAAGTTCAAAAGCAGAAAGCGAAAGCCCGATTCGATAAACATGTTTCCGAAAATCTCCCGAATTATCAAATAGGCGATAAATCTATATCAAGGAATCCCAAATCAAGGACAAACTCCAAAATAAATTCAATGGTCCTTTCGAAATCCTGGAGATTCACAAAAACTCCGCGACATTACTAAATCCAAAAACCAAACAAAAAACTAAAGTAAATTTCGACAGGATGAAACCGTTCTCAGAAAGTTAATTTCTGTTTCAGGCTGTGCCTGCTGTTCGGATCAGCAGTAACCCAATATCAAGTCGAACCTATAAATAACACATTAGGGATATACTACCACAACGAAGCCCAAATAACCGTTTCTAACAATAATGGACACTTTTGGTCCACAAAAATATTTCGGCCCTGGAACACGTTTTCACGACAAATAATAGACTTTTACAAACACTTATCGAAACTGTTAACTATAAATCTTTCGCAATGAATTACTTCCGCTCAGATGTACAAACTCATATAAATCTTCTAAACCAAATATCCACCACAATTAAAGACAAATTTATCGAAATAAATATGGACACCAAAAGACCAAAACGCGGCATACTTGATGGCGCAGGTACTCTTTTCAAAGCAATTACCGGAAACTTAGACGCGGATGACGGTAAATATTTTACTGATAGTATCACTAGGCTCAATCAAGGTCAATTACAAATAGAAAATTTACTCAAAAACCAAATCAGTGTAACTACCTCTGTCATTAAAAACTTCAACGAGACCGTCCAAAAACTGCAAATTGACGAAAAACTCTTTAACAGCAATATGAAAAAACTAGAAACTACAATCGGAAAAATTAACGATAAAGTCGGCTATATCGAAACGAAACTTATGTTGCTCGAATTATGCGAGAAACTAATGGAGAATTACCTTTACTTGGAAGATAGCCTAAATGATGTGCTAAATTCAATTACTTTCGCGCGTCTTAAAATCATACATACATCTATTTTAACGCCCGAACATCTCATTACGGCATTGCAAGAAATATCGCAAAACCTAATAAAAAACAATCTTCCACTACCAATAAAATACTCAAGCATTGGACAATACTTGGAAATTATCGAGTTAGAAGCTTTCCAAACAAACTCTGATCTTATTTTTATCTTAAGAATTCCATTAGTAGAACAACAACCATACGCCCTTTTCCGGTTATACCCTATCCCAATTTACGATGACAGAACTGGATTACATCACCTTTGGTCTTTTACTCAAAAGTACCTCGCGAAAAACGAAGACTCTTTAATGTTTATTTCAATCAAGGACTTGAGCGCGTGTAAACCGCTTGCTATCGGAAGAAAATTGTGTCCCGACCTATACGCCTATCCTATAGACTCTAACGCACCGTGCAAGGTGCAACTTCTGAAAAGTATTCAAAATGTGCCGGACAATTGCAGGAGTGCAGTAATTTTTAGTCAGGGTTACAGTGTCCAAAAACTTGAACAAAATATGTGGCTTGTCGTGACCTCCGAACCTTTACGTGTTGTGGTGAGTTGCAATCAAAAGAACTCAACTACTTTAACTCTAGTGCGCAACTCCATTCTAAAACTTCAATCGGAGTGTAGTGCCTTTGTAGGTGTTACTAAGGTCCAGGCTGAGTCTGGAAAAGAAACAGCCCTTTCCGAAGTCTATCACACAGTTACAGTACCTTACAACTGTTGCGATACAGTTCCAGAAAAGGTACAAATTCCCGAGCTGAAACCCTTCGACATAAGCAGCATCAATGTGGAGGAACTGGACGTTGCGAACCATAAGTTAGAACAGTACTCCAGAGACCTAGATGCTCTTATAAATCAGCCTTTCCTAACCAAGAACATCTCTTGGTTTACGTATACAACAATAGCTGTCGTCATGATCATTTCAGCGATCATGATTTTCAACATCATCAAAAAGAAAATTGAAGAGCGCCCAAAAGCCCAAGAAAATACCGACCAACCGACGACGCCTTCATCGTCTCTAAGAATGCTGCCTAAACTAAGGCCAGTATTAAAACCAAACCCGATCACAGAGACAACTGTATAAACATTTCATTTATAATAATGATTTTTTTTGTATGTTTACCCATATTTTATGTATTACCTTTTTATTTTATTTACTAACCATTTATCGTTGTTATATTATATAAGTTTGATTTTTGACTTATTATTGACACTAACATATTTTATACTAACAATTTTAATTTCATTTTCGAATTACCTTTTGTAATGTTAATACTACCATTTGATATTCCTAGTGATATTTTGTTATTTACAGATGTTTCATTTTTATTAAAAAGTTGATGTAAAGCATCAACTTTTCATGTATAAGGGGAGTTGTTATATGAGAAGTGTACTAACTTACAATTTACACGTTAAAGTTACCATAGGTGCTTGAACCGTAATTGACTTCACACAAGTATCATATTACAACTTCCTAGAATTCTTAGAAATCACGTAGACGCTTTGTTCACATGAAAACTGATGACATAGCGTCAGCATTTTTACGTTATAAATGTAACCGAAAACAATTCTCAGTGTTCATTATCTTCATTTAACTTCATACCTATAATATTGTCTTTGTAACTTAAACATATGATTTTTTGTAATAAATATATTTTTTTTAAAAAGTGAATTTAGTGAAACCAAATCTAAAATATATATAGGAAAAACTACTCACTCCCTGCTTGTATAAAACTAGAAAATTTAAAAAATATATATTACAATTTACCTGTATTACAACCAATCTACCTAACCTAAGTTACATGTAAATGAAAGAAGAATCTAATGTCATAAAAATGTTACCTATTTAAACTTTTTAATATGATTGCATTTTATTTTCACATATTTAGAGACTACTCTCTAGCAAATTGTTATTATTACAACAAAAAACTCTAGTATACTGAGAAATATAACTACTAAGAAATTCACCAACATAACTTAATAACCAAACACGACTAATATTTTTTGCACATGTAGGTAACAAAGTTATATTGTTGAATCTGATCCAAGAATTATTTGGTTTGCAAAATTTTGCAGTATACATATATGGTGTTATTTGTGAATTTATAACTTTAAAACGCATCTATTTTTATTACTTAAATGAAAATGATTTAGAGCGTCTTAGGTTGAACCATTTTATGTATTCAACTATTCGCGCCATACGGAAGGAAGAGCCAAATGGACGCGAGCGTACGCAATTGATACTTTTGGCATTATAATAGGAGACTGTTTTCGAGAAGACAAATACTTGAGAAAATTTTAAATCCGTCTTAATTTATAAAACATAAACAAAACGGGTCATCAGAGTTGCTGAGTTGTTTGAAAGATTGATGGAAACAGTATTAAAAGGGCTTTCTTGGAATATTTGCCTGGTGTACCTTAGCAACATTATCGTGGTTGGAAGATTGTTTGAAGACCACGTGACGAATCTGGAGGAGGTATTTCGGTGACTTCGAAGTTCCGGACTAAATTTAAGCCCGCAGAAGTGTCAGGAGATCCAAGAAGTGGTGCAATATATTGGACATGTGGTTTCTGCACAGTGAGTAAGTGTGGATAATCAGAAAATTAAAGCCGTCCAATAATGGCCGAGACTTAAAGGTATCCACTAGCCACCGATCATTCGAGACCCTGAAGAGTGCAATGACCAGTGCCCCCATTTTAAGTTATCCTTTACCAGACGGGAACTTCATCTTGGATACCGATGTACGCATTGTCGGAATTGGTGCGGTGTTTTTGCAGATCCAAGAGGGCCAGGAGAAAGTTATAGGATATTTCAGCAAGACCTTGTGTTTCGTACCAAATTATTATAATTAGCTTCCATTCGTTCGAACTGTATGTTTTCTTTATATTTGCCAGATGTTTAAAGGTTTTTTCCCAAAGGTTTCTTGAACTATTTAAATCTTTAAAATTATATAGCCACGGTTAAATTACATCTATTCAATAAAGCTTTTAAGCTTTACTAAACACAATATTTGCATGTTTTGTATTGAGTATTAGAATAGGTTTATGAAATTATTTGTTATATTTCTAAACCCTGCTATATAGTTTATTTAGCTGGTACGGCTTCCTCACCTCTATAATCTTTTATTTGTAACTTAGGAATTATAAAGATATAATAACTTTGATAAAGGATG
The DNA here is from genome assembly GCA_034190945.1 of Octodonta nipae. NCBI lineage: Eukaryota > Metazoa > Arthropoda > Insecta > Coleoptera > Chrysomelidae > Octodonta > Octodonta nipae. The sequence continues at coordinate 33,249,762 of CM067221.1, read as the reverse complement.
GGAAAACCCAAGCGTCTCAAGCTGAACCTGTACGGATTATCGGTATTTCAGGGCGTGATATTTACCCAAATATTGAATTGCATCTTAAGGGTGAAATTTCCGATTTGTTACCGCCCTGTAATTAAAATATTGTTATGATTGGGGGAGCTCCCACTCTCCCTATCGTAATTGTATCAATGTACCTACTAGTGTTCGTTTATTTTTAAGTTAAGTTAAGGTAAAAACCTCTAAGAAGCAAGTTCACTGCTTAATTCTTAGATATCTTGTATCCGTCATCCATTTAATATAATAAATCGTGAATTGTTAGTTTAGAAAAAGTTTAATTTTATTTCAACACGTACCGAACGTGATTAACGTCTTGTTTGGTAAGTTGGCGTTTTATACGAGAACGGCAACAAACAATTTGGTCCTTCGAGCCGGATGATTAAGGTATAAAGCAAGATTAACTTCATAGTGCGTGCGTTGTAAGTTACGAGTAATAGTGCGACGAGTAACAAATAAGTTCAACATCACGACAGTTGAGATCCCATCGTTTTCTAAAGGGATAAGCATATTATTGGAAGTAACAAATACAGAAAGAAGCTGCTGCTATCAGTCCGATCTTCAGCAACTGGACGGGAAGCCGTAATACTGAGGTAAGCTCATATTTGGATTTTCCAACTTTTCTGTTCCTAAACTATTTCATTGCTTAAAATGCCTCAAAATAAAAACGAAATTAAGCGTTTGAATATTGAACGAGGTCATATTAATGTTAGAATCACCGAGTTTATTTCATTAATTAAGGATTGTGGGGGACTCGTGGATTCGACATTCGTTAAGAATAGCGTGGACAAAATAAACGATTCAATAGTGAAGCTAAAGAATATCAACGATCAGTTGAAATTATTGCAACCTGATCTCGAGTATGATCAGGTGGCAGAAAAAATCATGTTCGATTATCAACGCATGTTGGCAATGGTAAAGGGTCTAAATAATAACTCATCAAATCCGATTCAATCGGGGACAAACAATTCGGGAATAATTTCTTCGTCATTTATATCTGATCCTCACTTGGCACTCTCAAGACTTCCTCAAATTGAACTAAAAACTTTTGATGGGTCTTTAGAGAAATGGCGATCATATAGGGACTGGTTTCTTTTTAATATACACAATCGCGAGGGTTTAGCTAATTCAGCAAAACTGGATTATTTACATGCTACACTAAAGGGAGAGGCCGCCAGAACCGTCGAGGCTTTTGAGTCTACCGATACGAACTACGAAGACGCATGGAGGTTGCTGGAGGAAACATACGACAATGAATATGTTTTGATTCTCCGTCATTACGATTTATTGTTAGAAACTCCTGTAATGGCTGAAAATACGGCGGAAGAAATTCGAAAATTAATTAACCGAATTGAAACCAATCTTATGGCGATGAAGGCTTTGGGTGAAAATGTAAATCAGTGGAACACCACCATTGTTCACACCATTTTGAAAAGGCTTCATCCTGAAACTGCAAGAGAATGGAATCGATGTATGAAGGGTTCAAAAATGCCTAACAATGAAGAGTTATTTGCATTTTTGCGTGAAGAAGCAATTCGTTTGACCGCTATAAAACCAAGTGTTAGTTCGCGAATTAAAATTAACGGTAATTTTTCGTCAAACAGGTCAAAAAATTCAACATTCAACATCAAAAATAGTCGATCAACCCTCGTAACAGGAGTACAGGCAAAGTGTCCATGCTGCGAAGCTTTACACGGTCTCGATGTATGCGAAACATTTCTTAAAAAATCGCTTACTGAAAGAGTTAAATTTGTACGAACGACTTCACTTTGTTTAGTGTGTTTACGTTCGGGTCGCAAATCCCAACAATGTAAGGCAAGGAATTGTTCCACATGCGGAAAGAAACATCATATCCTCATTCATTTGACGTCCGAAGATTGGAATATTTTAAAGGATTCTACAACCCAACTACCGCGTCAGGCTGCAACCGAAGAGTCAGGTTCAGGATCATCTTTCTCTAGAAATATTTTAAAGACATCGTCTGTTATGAAGGATCCTGTTATAGACTTATTGACAACTGCCACGGTGGAGGTCATGGATAAAGATGAACGACCCGTAAGATGCAGAGCCTTGTTAGATACCTGTTCGAGCTCTAATTTCATGACCAACAGATTGGCGGAACGCCTCGGACTTCCGACGAAAAAATGCTGCATAAATATAAGTGCGATTGGTAATGCGGGAACTACCACTACTATATGCAAAATTTAAATCTAGGATAACCAGCTATTCCCGCACGTTATCATTTTTGACAGTGGATAATATTGGAGGCTTACAACCACCTGAAACAATTGATACCACTAATTTGAAGATACCTCACGGCATAAAATTAGCGGATCCTGAATATTACAGGCCAGCTGATATTGACCTACTATTAAGTTCGGGACCCACACTGGCCGTATTTCAAGTAGGTCAGATTCGGGGAATTTTTCCTCATTACTCAGATATTATATTGCAAAAAACTCTTTTGGGGTGGATTTTAGGAGGAAGCGCTCGAGTAGAAACGCCTATCAGTTCAATTGTTCAATGTAAAGCGACAAGTTTAGAATTCGACATTATCAAATTTTGGGAACTTGAAGAAACCGTGAAAGTTAAATATTTATCGCCTGAAGAGCAGGATTGCGAAGAACATTATTCGAGTACATGTTCTCGCGGAAAGGACGGATGTTATACGGTAGCGTTGCCTTTCAAAGAAAATGCTTGTTTTTTAGGTGACTCAAGGTCAATAGCTGAAAAACGTCTTTACGGTATCATAAAGAGGATGAAACGGGATCCTGAGTTTGGCAAACAATATTCCTCAGTTATGCAAGAATATATCGATTCTGGATACATGTCATTAATAAAATCGAACGAGGAGGAGTTCGAAGGCTTCTTTTTACCGCATCATGCAGTTACAAAAACTACTAGTGCGACTACCAAAATGCGAATAGTTTTTGACGGGTCAGCTAAGACTACAACGGGCGTATCACTCAATGATATCTTGATAACAGGACCTACTATTCAAGATAATTTATTTGCTATTTTATTGCGTTTTCGAAGTTATCGTTACATTATTACAGGAGATATTCAAAAAATGTATCTGCAATTTTGGGTTCGTCAAGAAGACAGGAGATTTCAACGGATATTATGGGTCGATTGTGATGGATTAATTAAAATCTATCAGCTCAACACGGTAGTTTTCGGCATAACTGCTTCATCATATTTAGCTATTCGTTCTGTGCAACAACTTGTGCAGGATGAAGGATATAAATTTCCGGAAGCGGCTAAGGCAATTATGAATGACATGTACGTGGATGATTGTTTAACTGGAGCGGATGTACTTACGGAAGCCCTCAAAATTCGCGACGGCATGAAAAAACTTCTTCCTCTGGGAGGTTTGAAAATGCGGCAGTGGGCTTCGAACGAGCCTAAACTATTGGATGGATTGCCAGATGACGACATCAAGCGAAAAGTGTCAATTGAAAGCGGTATTGTTAAAACCCTGGGACTACAATGGAATGCTACTAAAGATGTCATCGAATACGAAGTCATTGAAGCTTCTGCCACTGAAAGGATCACGAAAAGGAGCATATTATCAAAAACAGCTAAAATCTTTCATCCTCTAAGATTGTTAAGTCCGATCATCATCAGAGCCAAGCTGATAATACAACAATTATGGCAAGATAAAATCACTTGGGATGAATCCGTGCCATTGAATATTTATAGCGAATGGCGAAGATTTTCGGCAGAACTGAAACTTATCAACACATTAGAATTCACTAATAACGTCCTACCAGATTCCATCAAAATTCAACTTCATGGATTTTGTGATGCCAGTAACAAGGCATATGGGGCCTGTATTTACGTACGATCAGTAAATAAGCGCGGCGAAAGGAGTGTAGTGTTGTTATGTTCAAAATCTCGAGTAGCGCCCTTAAAATCGGTCTCTGTACCCAGACTTGAATTATACGCTGCTCATTTACTAGCAGAGTTGTACATGAACGTTAGACAATCAATTAAAATGAAATTCCATCAAACATTCTTTTGGTCGGATTCTACCATCGTTCTACATTGGGTAAACACTTCACCCCATTTACTTCAAACCTTTGTAGCAAATAGAATTTCTCAGATTCAAGCAAACACAAGCGCTGGCGATTGGCGCCATGTACGTTCTGAAGATAATCCGGCAGATTACATTTCTAGGGGACAGCTACCTTCAGAATTTCTAAAAAACGATAAATGGTCGGCAGGTCCATCTTGGCTGATATTAGAAGAAAGATATTGGCCAACAATCGCGATAACACATCTAAATGAAATACCAGAATTGCATAGAAGTACTTGTTTATTTACTGAAGCGCATAATTATATACTTCATAGGTTTGCCAGTATGTGGAAACTACGAAGATTCGTTGCTTATTCTTTGCGTTTTAAAATTAGCAATAGAAACAAAGGCCCTCTTACAGTTACCGAATTAAGAAATGCTAACTTATTAATAATTAAATTGGTTCAAGCGGCCTCATTTGTTGAAGAAATTCGTCGGTTGAAAGATGGAAAAGAGATCAATTCTACAAGTAAGATATTGTCATTGTCACCGTTCCTAGACAAAGACGGGTTATTACGTGTAGGAGGTAGATTAAGACGTTCAAGTATTCCTCCTTCTCAAAGACATCCCCTATTAATGCCTAAATCGAATCATGTAACAGACTTATTAATATTAGAGGAACATCAAAGAAACTTCCATGCTGGTATTCAAAGCACCTTATATGCTTTAAGAAGACAATACTGGATTATTGATGGCCGAGCTCAGGTGCGCAGACTGATTCTCAAATGTATTATCTGCTTCAGAGGTAAACCAATTTTGTCACAACCCAAAATGGGTGATTTACCTGATAGCCGAGTAAATTCGGGACACGCGTTTTGTAATACAGGAATAGACTACTGTGGCCCATTCTTTGTAAAGGAAAAAAGACACCGTAACAAGGGCAAGGTAAAAATTTATGTAGCAGTATTTGTATGTCTTTGGTCCAAGGCGATTCATTTAGAGGTGGCAGAAGATTTGACAACGGAATCCTTTCTTGCTGCTCTCTCTAGGTTCATTGATAGACGGGGAAGGTGTACTAGTTTCTATTCAGACAATGGTACCAATTTTGTCGGGGCCAACAGTCAATTGAAAGAATTATATGCCGTGCTTCACTCTGAGTCGAGCAGCAAAACTATTCAAAGATACTTAGCGAATGAAGGAATCACTTGGCATTTTATGCCCCCACAATCGCCACATTTCGGCGGCCTGTGGGAAGCAGGAGTAAAGTCATTTAAACATCATTTGAGACGGGGTGTTGGAGAAAAACTTTTCACCCTCGTTGAATTTCAAACGTTTATTACTAGAATTAAAGCAATTTTAAATTCCCGTCCCATATCATACATTTCCTGTGACCCTAATGATCCCATAGCATTAACTCCCGGTCATTTTCTTATTGGAAGGTCTGTTATGAGCTTACCCGAGCCCAACTATGGCAGCATAGCCCCTAATCGTTTATCTAACTGTCAGTATATTTCTCGCATTAAAAGGGAATTTTGGGATAGGTGGTATAGGGAATATATCACCGAACTCAATATTAAACACAAATGGGGCCAGGGAGATAACAACATCGAGGTAGGAACTGTTGTTTTAGTCTAGGATGACAAGGCACCTCCACTGCAATGGCCGTTAGGACGGATAATCCAGGTGTATCCAGGCGACGATGGAATCATCAGAGTGGTTAAGCTCAAGATGGGTGATAAAACTTTTAATCGTAATGTTCGCAGTTTGGCACCATTACCTTTGGACAAATAGTGAGTGTGACAGTTTTGTTTTTTCTCAAACACTTGTTTACTAACTTTGTTATGTGTACTTTATACACAGACTTAGGACAGTAATAGTTGTACACAATGATAGTAGTGAATGTTCCAGGAATATATTTTCATTTATTCGTAATGTTAATGTTAAACTTTATTTTTACATTAGTTGTATTTCTCAATTTCCTAAACATTACATTTATAAATATGCACATTTTTTATAAGTTGAGAGTGATACCCTCAACTGGGGGGAGGATGTTTCGTACCAAATTATTATAATTAGCTTCCATTCATTCGAACTGTATGTTTTCTTTATATTTGCCAGATGTTTAAAGGTTTTTTCACAAAGGTTTCTTGAACTATTTAAATCTTTAAAATTATATAGCCACGGTTAAATTACATCTATTCAATAAAGCTTTTAAGCTTTACTAAACACAATATTTGCATGTTTTGTATTGAGTATTAGAATAGGTTTATGAAATTATTTGTTATATTTCTAAACCCTGCTATATAGTTTATTTAGCTGGTACGGCTTCCTCACCTCTATAATCTATTTGTAACTTAGGAATTATAAAGATATAATAACTTTGATAAAGGATGGGGAAAACCCAAGCGTCTCAAGCTGAACCTGTACGGATTATCGGTATTTCAGGGCTTGATATTTACCCAAATATTGAATTGCATCTTAAGGGTGAAATTTCCGATTTGTTACCGCCCTGTAATTAAAATATTGTTATGATTGGGGGAGCTCCCACTCTCCCTATCGTAATTGTATCAATGTACCTACTAGTGTTCGTTTATTTTTAAGTTAAATTAAGGTAAAAACCTCTAAGAAGCAAGTTCACTGCTTAATTCTTAGATATCTTGTATCCGTCATCCATTTAATATAATAAATCGTGAATTGTTAGTTTAGAAAAAGTTTAATTTTATTTCAACACGTACCGAACGCGATTAACGTCTTGTTTGGTAAGTTGGCGTTTTATACGAGAACGGCAACAAACACCTTGAGCAAGCCAGAACGGAATTACTGCATTACTCGCAGGGAACTTTTGGCTGTGGTAAAGGGCGTAGAACATTTCTACACAACCTCTATAGTAAAAGATTTCTCCTGAGGACTGATCACGCAGCACTGAAGTGGCTCTTGCAGTTTACAAACCTCGAAGAATAATTGGCCGGGTGGATTGGGCGGTTACAAGAATTCGACATCGAGACTGAACATTGAGCTGGAACAAGCTATAAGAGGGCTGATATCTTATAGAGGAGACCATGCCCTGATGCTTGCAAACATTGTCAGCGAGCTGAAGAAACAGTGGCAAACCTAAGTGGCAGGAGATTTCCCGATACTCACCAATTATAAAGTCATATTGTTCTCAGTGAAACTCCCTCATCCTGGAGAACGGATTTCTGAAGCGCGTGCTGGAAACTCCAGAGGAGGGCAAGGTCAGAAAACAGTTGCAATCCCTAGAAATAGGAGACCCTGGGAATGTTAAGAGAACGCTTCTATTGGGTAAACTGCCAAGCAGATGTCAAGGAGTGGTGTCGAAAGTGTACAATTTGTGTAGCAAGTAAAGGAACCCAGAAGCGAGCATGAATCAATATAACGTGGGCAGTCCATTCAAAAGAGTAGCAATTGATGTTGCTGGTCCATTTCCTGAATCTGACTCTGGAAATAAGTACATTGTGGAGGTGATCGACTATTTCAGTAGGGCAGAAGCTTATGCCTTGCCAAATCAAGAAGCCTAGCCTGTTGCTGATGTTCTTGTCAAGGAATGGATCTGTCGTGATGGCGTTCCCTTGGAGACTCAGACCAATGTAGAAATTCGACTGTACTCTTTTCTAAGACCTCTGCAAACTATTGAAAATCAATAAACCACATACTACAGCATCACATCCTCAATCCGATGGGATGGTAGAAAGGATGAATAGGACATTAACCGCCATTTGTCAATGGTAGTCTCTGACCACCAAAGAGACTGGGACCAGTATCTTTACTTGTTACTGGTGGCATATCCTTCGTCTGTGCACGAGTCCATGGGTCAGACCACAGTTAGTGTCATTATCGCACGAGAAGTTGAAGAGACCACAGGTGAAGACTATGTTAGTCAGTTAAGTCAAAAGATGAACGACATCCACCAACGAGTCCGGTTAAATATCGAGAATGCCGGAAGAAGGTCTATGACATCAGAGGCGAGGGCGGAGAATTCCAAGTTAATGATATTGTTTGGTTGTATAATTCGCAACGTCTTCGTGGATGTTCGCCCAAGGTGCAGAGATCTTGGGAGGGGTCTTAATAAATAGCAAAAAGAATCAACGATGTTGTCTACAAAATAAGGAAGCTACTTCGAGGAAAATGCAAGGTGGTATATTTTAACAGATTAGCCCCTTAAGCCGGAAGTCATGACGGCGAAGTTGACCAAGCCCAATTCCGCAGCATCCAACCACTCGATGACACGACTTTCGAAGAGTTTATGGCACTGTCCTCTGATGGACAGAAAGTGCAGCACGACGTGACCAGACAGGAACCCCGAGGCCCGCTTGAGGTGCATATCGAATATTCCCTGGCTCATTCTGGGTCTCGAGATTTCCGGATGTCTAGAGGAATAGCCAAGGTGTTTGCAAAGCAGTACGGCCAGTTCCAGAAGCTAAGGAAGCAAGATCCTGTGATGGGGAAGTTCCTTCATCTGGAAGATAGACAACCAGTGGCCGCCAGTGGGTACCAGAGGCATCTATTTGGTACCGAAAACATTCTCGCAGGACAAGTCAACAACATATAGCGATCTTTGGAAGAATTGAGGAGCATGATGATCGAAAAGAAAGTAATGAAATTGGCGGTCTCAAAGCTAGCCTTGGGGTTGGATGGACTGAACTGGAGGGTGGTGAGAAGTATGATGGAAACTATCTTTCCATTTAGTGACATCGACATCCTTGTATGCTGTCTCAATATTCGCAGCCCAGATTCGAAGACCGTTGACTGTTAGTTCCATCAAACTTCCCTTGTCGAAGTGAAGAGTTCTGCAAATATCGTCACACCAGGAAGAATTTTGGAACATTCTGGGAAGAAATGGTCTTAAGGAGGGGGCAATGTGACGAAAATTCATCCGATAACTCGTGGGAGCGGCATTGAATCGATATTTCGGCGAATTCGAAATGTTGTTCGTCTGGCGCATCGAGATCGGCGGGCTTGCTCTGCTTTTTGACGTTCTGGAGAATTCCGAGAAGAAATATATGAATACGGAGAGTCGACGGAAGAATTCATTGAGTACTCAAAAATGTACCATGTGAATATTAGGAATTTAGATTTTAATGTCATATTAAGATTTATGGCAAGGCAGGTTCTTCAGTATTGTATTTGCATAATAGGTTTTTCCTACTGTTCTATTACTGAAAAGATAAGCTCACGTTTTAGACTGTGAGCTAGTGTGTTATTGTTGAAAAAAATTCAGTCAAAATTTGCGTGAGAATATTGTATCTAACCAAGGAAAAACTCGTTTTCCCTTTCCAATAGAATATGTTATGGACCGATTTTCTCTTCTCTGTCGTGTAGACTAGATGAATTTAATGATGCCACTAAGGAATAAAATACGGTAGGGCGTAACTGTCGATTCTGCCAAGAGGAAGAATGAAAGTTGATATCGAAAGTAGTCCACAAAAAATTGGCATATAGCATATTTAGGACAGGAATCGTTCTTTATAAATAAAAATAAAATATTTTCCGTTCTTTAATCTTACTTGACTATTCGTACCTAAACATTTTGCTACTCTGGATATCAAAATTTTTTCGGGGAATTAACAATATGACGATAAACGGATTTATATTTTATAAGTAAACACAGGTACATGCTTAAATAAATTTGAAAAACTCTGAAAACCATTTACATTTATTGATATTTTGATATTGCAATATAGTCCGTGGGTTCAATTTTAAAATTATAAAACTAATATTCACTTTCACTTTCCTAGAACTTTATTTATATCAAATTATACAGAACAGCTGATTCACAATAACATTACGAATACGCTAGCCGTCGCGGTATAACTCACTGCTTCGAGGATGGGTCCTCCTTTTAAAATCAGAGTCGAATTCTCTAGTATAATCCAGTGTCAATTTTACAGTTGTCGAGTTATGATCCAGATAAGTTTTTCTCCCGTTCGAACCTTCTAGCTTTTTTTATATCCCAGCGATAGTTGTTGTACTGAAATGAAACAGGGTCGGCTTTGGTAAATTTCGTAACACTGTCCCCCCTTTAATTCTCATCGTCCCGATCAGAAACATCCTCTCCATAGTAGGGAGCAAGTCGATCTAAATGGACCACCTTCAACTTAGCCTTGGGGTTTCGACGGATCCGGGAGACGACGTCATTAAGCCTCTTGACCACCTCGTATGGACCATCCCAGGCGGGTGTGAGCTTTGGGGATTTACCCTTGCTCCGTTGGGGGTTGTACAGTCAGACTTTGTCCCTCTCCTGGAACCCGACTGAATTGGCCTTGAGGTCATATCGTGTCTTCATCCGGTCACTGGTGGACAACATCGGCGTTCGGGCTAATTGTGTATTGCCAGCATGTTATGTCGGAGCTGGTCGGCATAATCGTCGATGTCTTGGGGAGGTTCTTCGGGGGAGCCAAATGCCAAATCGCAGGGTAATCGCAACTCCTTTCCGAATAGGACTGGGCTCAGGCCTGTACTAATATGTACGGGAGAGCGACATGCCAACAGGAATAGTGGAATATGCTCATCCCAATCACGCTGGTTATTGCTGACGACCTTGGATAGGTGTTGTTCCAAGGTCCTGTTGAATCTTTCCACCATTCCGTCTGACTGGGGGTGTAATGGTGTTGTTCCCGTTTTCCTGATCCCCCAACATCGTGCAGACCTTCTGGAATACATTCCTGCTGAATAGTTGTTCTACTAGCACCGTCGCTATCGTGGTTGCCTCTTGGTTGGGTATCGCATATGCCTCAGGCCATTTGCTGAAGGGACGCTCACATTGTACTGCTGCATTCTGCCCTTGGTCCGGGCCTTCGGGCCCTTACTGGCTGCACAGGTGGCACATTTGCGGCACCAAGCTCTGACGTCTTCGAAGTAATTCACCCAGTAGTACCGCTGGCGAACTTTGCCTAGGGTTTTAATCATGCCCAGGTGGCCTCCGGTAATCCCATCATGTACTTCGGTCAGGATGGCTGGTTACTTCGGAACTACCAGTTGGGACTTGGTTTCTCGTCCATCAGCGCTTTCCCAGACACCCTTGAGCATTCCATTATCTACTCTTAGAGAGTCCCATTGAGCCCATAACGATTTCAGCACGCCTGAGTATCTAGCTATCTCGTCCCATCGTGGCCTGGGTGCCCCTCTCGTTTTTAGTGACAAGATTGGTTAGATGTCTGGATCAGCCATTTGGTCCTGGATGCACTGCTCCGTTGTCCAGTCTTCATTAACCTGCACTCGGATCTGCCTGATGGAGATACTCTCTCGCTGTTCCGTCTTCTGACAATGTCCGCATTCCGCTCTACAGGATCTTTTGGATATGGCATCGGCATTATTGTGTAAACGGCCGGCACGGTGTTCCACCTTGAAGTCGTATTGTTGTAATTTCTCCATCCATCTGGCCAGTTGTCCTTCCGGTGTCTTCATGTCCAGCAGCCATTTGAGTGCGGCATGATCTGTTCGGATTAAGAAATGACGATCATAGAGGTATTCGTGGAAATGGTCTACAGCCCCTATTATTGCAAGGAGTTCTTTCCTGGTGACACAATAATTTATTTCTGGTTTCGGCTATAGTACTCGATCACCCTCTCTTCACCATCTTGCACCTGGGATAGAACGGCCCCCAAACCTGTGTTGCTGGCGTCGGTGTCGAAGATGAACTTGCCGGACTGTGTAGGAAAGACTAGGATTGGCCTGGAACACAGTGCTGCTTCAGTCGCCTGAATGATGTTTCGCAATCCTGATTCCAACGGAAGGTCTCTTTCTCAGTGGTCTGCCGATGTAGAGGCGCGGCAATGGTGGCAAATCCCTCAACAAATCGCCTGTAGTAGAAACAGAGGCCCAAGAAGCTTCGCAGTTCATGCTTGTCTCTCGGGACTGGCCAATCACGGATCGCTTCTATCTTGTCCTCGGTGATGCGGATTCCTGACTTGGACACGACGTGGCCCAAAAACTCTACTTCTTTTTGGAACAAGGAGCACTTCTTCGAGTTGAGTCGCAGGTTGGCATTATTAATTCTGGAGAATACTTCGCCCAGGTTCTTCAGATGGTGGTCGAATGTCTGACCCATGACTAGAATGTCGTCGAGGTATACTAAGCACGTCCTCCATGTTAACCTGCTCAGTACATACTCCATTAGCCTCTCAGATGTAGCGGGTGCATTACATAACACAAAGGGCATGACCGTGAACTGAAACAGCTCTTTACTGGTGGAGAACGCTGTCTTGTCTCTGTCGTTTGCGTGTAGACCAACCTGCCAATATCCACGTTTTAGGTGTAGTGCGGAGAACCAACGGGAGCCTGCTAGTTTGGTAAAAGTGTCATCGATTCGGGGTAGTGGATAGCTGTCTTTCTTCGTTACGTCATTCAGCTTTCTGTAATCCACACAAAATCGGGTGGTTCCATCCTTCTTTTTAACTAGCACGACGGGAGCAGACCATGGGCTGATGGATGGCTCAATAACCCCATTTTGTAACATGGACTCGATGTTTTCCTCGACCGCCTGTTGTTGCCCCAATGGTAGTCGTCTATGAGGTATTCTGATGGGTTGAACCTTTCCGGTATCTATTCGATGTTGGATGATGTTGGTGCGACCGGTGATTCCATCTTGACTGATAAAAATTTGCCAGTGCTTTGTGATAAATCGCTTGGCTTTCTTCTGGTGCTCTGGCGACAGGTGTGTCAAATGGTCAGCAAACTGTTGTAGGAACTGGGTCCTGTCTCCTTCACTGACGTCTGGTACTCTTCTTCGCAATTGATGATGGTCTCTACTGGCTCGAAACAAGCAATCTCTTGACCATTGGCAATTCCGATGTTGGACAAATTCAGGACTCTGATTGGTATATCTCGTCCGGTTTTAACTATTATAGCCCGTCCAAATAAGTAGTCATGAGTTGAGTGTACGTGCTCCACCATTCCAACGCAGCTCCTAGGATTGCTGTCTAGCTGCCCATGAATAATCTGTTCCGTTCCACCGGGAATTCTAGCTGAAGACTTTGCCACAATTTTTATGGAGGTGACTGAACTGTTGACATGCCGTGTCAATACAAATTCCTGATTTAGGAACCGAAGAACATCATATCTCGGGTCGAAACTAAATCCATGCTGGCTAATTAGGTCCATCCCCAGTATAAAATCGTCCTCAATATTCGCTACCAGGACCCTATGCCGGATCATGTTGTCCCCTAGCTGTAGCACGACATCTGCCTCACCCAGTATTGACATGGACTCGCCGGTGACTATTCTGAGCTGGATGTTACTGGTAACTGACTGAATTTCTAATAATTTCAAAACCCTGGACTTGGCAATGGACACAGCGGCGCTGGTGTCGATGGTGAGGCTGCTGCTATTTCTGCAAAATCCCCGGATGAATAACGTTCTGGGGGCTGGTGGAGGGTCAGTCAGCATTCGCCCCCTTATGCTGACTGGCTGACGCTCCCTGGACAGGTGGCTGTTCTGTTGGTTACTCCTAGTCGGTGATCGTTCAGGTAGCCTCACTCGACCATCACGTTGAAAGTGCCCTGTCCGTCCACAGCGGTAACATGCCCTTCTGGTGCCAGTTCTTTGTGTTCATTCTAATATTTTGTTCAGATCAGCCAGCAGCGCTTGATTTGGTGACTCTGACTCTTCCTGGTTGAAAGAAATTGCTCGGACCCTCGGCTTGGTCATGTTCCTAACGGCCTCTACTTCCAAAGCCCGAAGTAGAGCTTTATTACTCTTCTTGGCGCCACTTAGTCTTAAATTTCTTTGTACTTCCACATCTCTGACGCCTTTTATGAAACTCTGTGTGGCCAACTGGTCTTTCGTTTCCTCTCGCAGTATCACTATTCTTTCTGCCATATTTATTAAGTCCTTTAAATAATTCTTAGACAAGTTATCGAGATTCCTCAATACATTTAGGAAGAATAACTATTTTTTGATTTTTCTGTTAGTTATATATAGTTTAGTTTATATTAATGGTTTTATTGGAAAATAATAACAGACTTGAGGAAACATTTTGTATATTTAAAAATTCCAATCGTTTTAGTCTTATTCTGACTTCGTTGGCAATAATATTTAAATTTCTATTCAATCTTTTCTGCATTCTCATAGTGCGTTTTTACCGAGAAAGTTTTTCCAAAATTGTTAGTTGTATTAATTGAACAGCAGGTATACTTATGTACTTGAAGTTTCGAATGTTCTATCGTACGAAATTATATAGATACTCAAACAAATTATCTACCTCATAAATTGGACCTAATTGCCTTATGGATTGCCGAATCATAATATCTGACTCATGGAGGTGTAAAAGCCATCCCATTTGCGAATTTCGACTCACCCCCTATCGTGTCACCATACCATAATAATTTTTAATTAATTATTTTTTTCAATTCACCACTTTAACTCCTCCGCAGGGTTTCAAAAAAACTTAAGGGCGGTTCCTTCGGTGAGTACTGACACTATCTCACAATTTTCGGACTTCGGACTCGCCACTTAATTTCGTTCCTTTCTATGTTTTTATTATTTCACTTCTTTAATACCTCCCCAGGAGTCTGAATAAACTTACTTGTGCTTTCTACGGTGAGAACAGACACCCCCATTAAATTTTAGATCTTTGGACTCATCACTTAATTTCATTCTTTATAATAATAAAATAGTAAAATACAGGTCGAGTCGATGTTCGCTAATGGTATCTTTTCACACTTCCATGAGTCAGATCTTATGACTCTCAACCATCTACATGATGATTTCAATAGAAACAACAGAAAATTTCTAAAAACAACGAAGTTATCATTGCCAAAAATAAATTTTCCAGAAATTCAAGCTGCCTTCAATCACATTCTACTTCATCAAGATAAATGAAATTTCGAAAATACAGCAGATGTCCCATGACATTCAACCTTTCTACATCAACCCTCTGGACCACATCAGCCATTATTCTAGTATTCATTAGTATTGGAGTAATTAAATACTATAATACGAGCAATGTTTGTCTATAAATATATATGTCGGTTGATGGATAGAAATCGATTGGTAAGGGTCTCATCTTTGGGAAAAATCGTTTTACTGAGAAATTAAGTTATTAAAAAATTTATTGACAGTTTGTGACAATCAAGGCGGCTGCTTTGTACTTTCAAGGCGTTCAATACAGGGTAATTTGGTAACCTACGTAAGAGTGAGACTCCTGCTGTAAAAATTCTTTCAATACAGAGTGATTTGGTGACATATTTGAGAGTGAAACTGTTCTTGTAAACATTCTTTCAAAACAAATTTTATTTGTATATTCTGAAAAAGTAACTATTTTATGCCTCATATTTTCCTAGCATTATATTTTCATAACTAGATATTTCAAGTTTTCCAATTTTTCCAAAATATGTTAGATGGTCCATAAGAGTTGCTATGCAGGATGGTTAAAATAGAGCGTCAAATGGAATTAGAGCATGGTTAGAAAAAAAAATTATAGGGTGCCCCATAAGCAGTTGGAAATTAATGATAGCTGGCATACAGGTCGGAGTAAAAATATTGTTATGCATGTCGCTAAAAAAATGTTAATAGTGTTACGAGAATTCATCCGACAGCTGGTGCAATCGGCCATCAACCAATTCGTGGAAGGGACATTATTCCGATAAATTCTAGGAATCCGAAATGTTTGTCTCTCAACAGTCGGACCGCTGCCGTTACTGGGAATTCCCTTAAAGCTTCCAGAACATGAAACAGTTTCCCGATGGTTCGTGGACGTACCAGACAATTCTAAGATAAATATATAAATAAGAACAGCTGAGGATAGGAGGCATTCAGTTTTCGTCAGTCGTAACGTATAGTTAAATGAATATAAATTGTGTAAAGTAGTGGAAATAAATTAGAGTGAGTTGGACTGTGTTTTTAAATAAATCCAAGAACTGAACAGAACCCGAGTGTGAAAATAAAAACACTACAATAGAATGTTATACCTATAGGGTAGCTTATTAGCATTTCCATTTACAGGGTGGTTGCAATATAGGATGTACTCGAATTATAACTATACATGGTGGTTCAAAATAAATTGCAATAGGTGTCCATAAACAAATTCATATACAGGGTGGTTGAAACATATGGTAGTGTAAAATTATAGTTATACAGTGTGATTTAAAATATATTATATTTGGTAGCCTACGTAAGAGTGAGACTCCTTTTGTAAAAATTCTTTCAATACAAAGTGATTTGGTGACCTATTTGAGAGTGAAACTGTTCTTATATACATTCTTTCATACAAATTGTATTTGTATTGTCCGAACATGTAACTATTTTATGTCTCCGTCATATTTTCCTAGCTTTGTATTTTTAGGGCTAGATATTTCAAGTTTTCAAATTATAATTATACAGGGTCGTTCAAAATATGTTGGATGGCCCATAAGAGTTGCTATGCAGGATGATTAAAATATAGCGTCAAATGGAATTAGAGCATGCTTAGAAAAAAACGAGAAAAATTAATTTTATAGGATACCCCATAAGCAGTTGGAAATTAATGATAGTTTACATACAGGATTGAGTAACATTATTGTTATGCAGTGTGGCTATAAAAATGTTAATAGAATGTTATACCTATAGGGTAACTTATAAGCATTTGCATTTACATTGTGGTTGCAATATAGGATGTACTGGAATTATAATATTTTATTTGTTTGTTCCGAACATGTAACTATTTTATGCCTCCGTCATATTTGCCTAGCATTATATTTTTAAAGCTAGACATTTGAAGTTTTCGAGGTGAAAAAATTGGCACGGTAGACAATTTTTGGATGAGCAAGATCTCATGATTTCGCATGATAATTTGATGTATATAATTTGAATTGGTGGTGTAAAATTATAATCATACAGGGTCGTTCGAAATAGGTTAGATGGTCCATAAGAGTTGCTATGCAGGATGCTTAAAATATATCGTCAAATGTAATAGTATGAGAAAAAAGCGAGAAAAAATAATTGTGTACCCCATATGCAGTTGGAAATTAATGATAGCTGACATACAGGTCGGAATAAAATTATTGTTATGCAGGTCGCTAAAAAAATGTTAATAGAATGTTATACCTATAGGGTAACTTATAAGCATTTGCATTTACATTGTGGTTGCAATATAGGATGTACTGGAATTATAATATTTTATTTGTTTGTTCCGAACATGTAACTATTTTATGCCTCCGTCATATTTGCCTAGCATTATATTTTTAAAGCTAGACATTTGAAGTTTTCGAGGTGAAAAAATTGGCACGGTAGACAATTTTTGGATGAGCAAGATCTCATGATTTCGCATGATAATTTGATGTATATAATTTGAATTGGTGGTGTAAAATTATAATCATACAGGGTCGTTCGAAATAGGTTAGATGGTCCATAAGAGTTGCTATGCAGGATGCTTAAAATATATCGTCAAATGTAATAGTATGAGAAAAAAGCGAGAAAAAATAATTGTGTACCCCATATGCAGTTGGAAATTAATGATAGCTGACATACAGGTCGGAATAAAATTATTGTTATGCAGGTCGCTAAAAAAATGTTAATAGAATGTTATACCTATAGGGTAGCTTATTATCATTTGCATTTACAGGGTGGTTGCAATATAGGGTGTACTGGAATTATAATTATGCATAGTGGTTCTAAAAACATTACAATAAGTGTCAATAAACAAATGTATATACAGGGTAGTTGCTACATATGGTTGTGTAAAATTATAGTTATACAGTGTGATATAAAATATCTTATGTTTGGTAGCCTATAGAAAGTTGCATATACAGGGTGGAGCGGAATTATAGTTACACAAAGTGTTAACAAATATGTTAGAATATAAATGTATTATAGCGTATATATATATATATATATATATATATATATATATACCTATATAATATTTCAAATTTAGGGCGAAGTAGAATTTTAGTTACAGAGAGTAGTTGAAAAATTTTGGAAACAAAAGTATTTGTAGAATGGCCAAAAGCGGTCGTTTATAAAGGGTTGTTGGAATATGGAATCGAGTGGAATTCTAGCGTGATTAAAGAAATCTTAAAAAAGTGATGGGTTTTTCAAAAAAAAATTGCATATATATTGTGGTTGAAACATAGAGGGGAGTAGAATTCTAGTAGCACCATATAAATAAAAAAATGTAAGAAAAAAATATTATGTTAGGTAGTTTAAATTACTTTACATAGCATATGTCCATAATTTGGATATATGTACGTTTATGATAAAGCCTTGAATTTACGAGTGAAGCTCTGTCACTCAGGTACTACTTATAACAACAGCCCTCATGGTAATTGTTGCAGTCAAACTATCCAGGTTCGTCAAAAAAATGGTTCCATGAAGAAGGACGCCAGGGTCGTCGAACTTCAGCGGTTGTCTGAAGTTAAATTCCGCTTTATAGACAAAATAATAAGTGACATTGCATTGACTCATTTCTCAGTGAATTGGACTTTTGTTGTCTAATTAAAGTTACGTATTTAATTTTATAGTATTTTCAAATCAGTCAAACTGTCGCTAACAAACTTCTCTAGAATAAATGTTATTTTTAAATTTAGAATTGTTCTTAAAACAAAAAAAAGTTTTTCACCAAACAAACATTACTGTGTGTACAATAATAAAGGTTTGTTATGTGTATACACGATTATAAAGTAAAAATTATTGCAAGAACTTGTAGTGTATTGTGTGCCTCAGTGATGAAAGAACTTTGTTGCACCGAGAGGTAACTAAGCAGTAAACATAAAAGGTAAATGCGTAGATTCATATTCTTGTGGACCATAGTTCTAGTCCATATTTTATTGAACATAATTTAGACGGTCCAATAGACTAGCAATTGTAGCAAAATGATATCTAGCTTGTAGATTGTCAAGTGCTTGAGAGCAATCAACTAATAAGTTGCAGAGCGGCCAATTGAGTTGCCATCCTGTCAACCAGATTTAGCCCCATTCAATGTTCTCTGTTTTATTTCTGATTATTCAAAAATTAATTTGAAGTGGTTATGTTTTATACTGTCTGTAAATATTTAACATTGATTATATTAATGAGAAAATATAATACAGATTTTTCGTTCATTGGCAATTAACTGTTTTTATGAGTTTCAGAAGAACCAATGCAACAAATATTTGCATGCATTGAGCTTAGTCTAAATTCTAGAAATATGAGAGGATTTTTCGGAATAGTGTATTTCATATGGATACTTTTTACAATAGTCGCCTTTCCTCTCACTACTCACCACAACACGCAAGACAGAATTGCAATAATATGCATATTTATTCTTTTGCATGGTGTAAGTAATTATTTCCTTTCGTTATGTTAGAAATAATGCATATCTCGTAAAGTGTGAATGTTAATATTTATCTCAACAGATTATTGCAAACTAGTTGGTGTAAAGTGATAATGTTAATATTTCTCTTAATTGATTGTTGCAAACTGGTTTTGAGATGAAAGCCCTGCATAAATTTTGTAATTTTTTATGGTTTTTTTTGTATTATGCAGCGTCATTAAAGAACTATTAACATGCTGGTAACAATTTACTCTTAGTTTCTGTTAAAACACTCGGTAATGAACTAATTATGAATAACATAATAACATTTTCATGGAAACTTCAATTCGAATTTTATTTTATTTTATTATCATTACATTTTACAATGAGAACGGGGTCAGACCTAGACATTGAAATATTTGGTACTTTGAATTATATAGTTACAAATCTCAAGTGTAGTGTTGTGCCCCCAAAAAATATATTACTTTATTACTATTCAACACTTTATGGGTTGAAAATTAAATAATGTATATTTTTTATTTCAGACTTTAATTACAGTTCTACCCTACTCATCAGGTACACTTACACGGTATCTGGAATTAAAATATGAAATTGTTGATGACTTGATCTACTCTGATGTGTTTAGTTTCAGTCAAAGTAAAGGATATGTCAAACAATGTGAGAAAAAGTGGAACTACCTCTTGCTATTTTTGGGAGTAATATGTATTGGGGCTCATGTTTCCGCATCTCACGCCATCCTCAGCAAGCCAGTATCTAGAATTCTTTTGAAATGCACAGGCAACTATAATGTGGTTATGCATTTAATTGTTTTCATCGAATTATGCACAGCGTCGTATGCTGAACTTATTATTTTAAGCTGTACTATTTATTTTTGTGGCGTCATTGAGATCTTGCAATATAAATTAACGGAATATATTAAGGCTAACTTGTGCAAAACATATGTCAACTTTGAAGTTATTGGGTCAGAACAAGAACAAATATTATACAGTGAACATCTAAAAACGATTGCTGTATTTCATGTCCAAACAAGGGAGTAAGTTAATATAATATTATATAGTTTTACAGTTTCTGACACTTGGCTTACGAAAATTGTTAGAATAGAGATTTCGTCTATATAGTAGCATGCTATTATTTCACCTCATTAAAGGACTGGAAACAAGGGACATCGAGCGGCAAATATCCACGTGACACAGTCTTTATGGGCCTTGAGCCAAATGAACCGGAAAACGGCTTTGAGAACACTACTTGTACACAGTGGGCTAGAAGAGAGGAATCACCTAATATTTTTCTATTATTGCTTGTTCTACCCCAGGTGGTACTAACAAGAATCTACATTGGACAGATTAAGTTGCATATTTGCGAATTGGAATTGAAGGTACTGATGGCAAACAAATAACAAGGCTGAATTATTACTGAGCTTGAAATTACCAAATTCTTTAGAGGGATTCTAAGGAGCATGACTCTGAAAATAGTGCAAGAAATCTACCATTTTGGGAGCTGATCTAATGATCAAACAGTACGTAACGTAATAATTAATTGCGTAAACTTAACGGCTATCATTGGGGGACTTAATGAATGATTTTAAGTTTCTGACATCATATAATTAAGATCAAAATGACATCGAACAGCAGTGTTTGATTTTGAGTGGAAAATAAACTAATGCAATTGTAGATTTGATAAGGCAACTGTAAGTAAGTTATCATTATGTGAATTTTCTTTTTTAAAAATGCGAAAGCAAGTAATTTTGATAAAACTAGACGGTAACATGAGAAATAAAAAAATAGTTGTCCTATTCTGGTTGTTCTGAACACTAGATTAGAAAAAAATAGTTTAAGAATAAATAATTAGGCAATATTCAGATAAATATTAGAGGCTAAGTACAATGTAATAGTCATATTTGTTATAGCATATAATACCAGTAATATAAAGCCTTTATCAATGAAGAAATTAGAACACAGTATATATAAAGTATGTTGAAATTAAATGAACAGTAACATAATATATAATAACAAAATAAATATAGAACTCATGGGGTTAGAAGCATGCAAGGTGAACTAAGGTCTACAGTCTACCCATGATTTGTCTACGAGTTAGCTATGATGACATTTGAGTAATGACTTCCCATCACCATGTATCTTGAAAGGCACAATGTAATTACTACTTGTGTTCCTTTTTAATACGGTAGTTTTATCAGTAATTTTATTCAAATTACTAAAACATTGTTTATAAAATTACTAGTGCTGAAACTAGAGTGGTGCCTAGAAACAGGGCACAGTCCCTGAACAATAAAAACTATGTGTCACCTGGATATTTTTCATGAACGCAATCACAGAAGATCGTACCGGGTGTATAAATGGCTGGCACTCTAAATAACATAATAACAGAATATTCAACAAAATTGAACAGAGATAGGTCTCAAACATAATCAAAATAAAAGGTTGTTTCAATCGAACCTGAAAATAAGTTTAATATTATTTAATTCAAATGTTTATTTATGTTATTCATTTCAATTAACACTTACTTACAGGTTGATTCAGCGAACACGTGGTTTCCAGTTAGTAGTATTATTAGTCCAGTCTCCACTAGGTGTGGTAGCATTCGTCACTTCTTTTTATTTTATCCTTGAGGTAAGTTTTTATAGTGTTGTTCTGAAATTGGTCATTTAAGTGATTTTAAATACTCTTAAAGCCAGTTTGAGATTGGTGTTCTTAAGGGAAATCAGAATCAAAAATATAATATCTCAGATAACATTGACAAAGAGTAAGCACATGAAATTAATGATGGTACAAAAAATTAATTATTTATTATATTCGTACTTTATTCCAAGAATCAGAGATCTATATTACCTTAGGGAATTAGATACTCTTATGGAGTTTTAAATTTAGTTTTACAAATACGAGTAGAAGCACTGTGAAACTTGTGATTTAAAACTTTTTTTGCCGAGATGAAATCTAAAAAACTGGTTTCAATTGCATTACGTTGAATGTGAGGTTCTCATTCACGAAATACCTCTAATTACCATCTAGGTTACCGGAACCATATACGCCGAGATATACTTCGGGTACCCAGCCCCAAATCAACTTTGTCTACATAATCCAGTCAGTAATATACAACGCCCCACAGGTCTGCCAAGTTTCTTCCGTGTCTCTCTTTTTCGATCACTACATCGATTACAAACTCACTTATCCAACTCTAATATTCCTCACAACGTATCGCTTACCTGTTCTCTTTTCTAGTAACCACTCGCTTTCAAAATACCTATGTGCGTAAATATGCTCGAAAACATCTCACGCCCACTTACATGCCACCTCATAACTTAGGTTCCTATGCACGCACCTCAACCAGGGCGTGATGTCCTTGTCCACAGTGCCCTCGTGGAGAGCGTTCTATATGTGCACGCCCAATGAAGCTTTGTTACATAGTTAATCCATCTGTTCCTCATATGTTCTTCGGTCGATCTACCAATGCAAGCACTCTTTTCAGCTCTGTTTGGGCCCTCCCTTGTTTGACATAAGCCTGCCCACCGGCCTCCATATCATTTCTGCATTCACCGTTACTTTTATTATTTTCGTTATTATCATTTAAGAACAATCTAAATTCTTCATGTACTTACGGGCGTAATTACATAGTTTTCTTATATAAACTAGACTTTAACATGATCTCTTCAAAAACTCTTATAATCTGCAGAACTTAATCCACCTGGACGATAATTACCTAATTATGTTCCATAATGTTGCTGACTCCCTGACTAAGTAACAATTTTTTTCTAACATTTTGATACTAAAATATTAACCAAGTACCCCACATTCAGTCCGCTTACACTGGTCATGTATTGAATGTGTTCTTAATATCAATACCAATTATGGCGCCCCAGCTTTATCTAGCTTCCTTCACTTTTCCCAACACGTGGCTGGACGCAATAATATCCAGCGTCGTGATACCATCGCGGAACCCTAATTTTGTCTCTGCAACATTTCTTTTCGATCTCGTCACTTATTCTCGTCTAGAGCAGGTTTTTAATAGGCTCCCTAGAGTGTATGGACCTGTACGCCTCCTTTTCTTTTGGTATAAGGACGCTGTTCCTTTCTCCCCATTCACTTGGAAAACACCTCACTTATTGGAGTTCGTTGAAAATACTCAAGATCTCGTCCCTTCCCTGCTCGACCACATATTTTCGTCTCCCCATTCTTACCGCCAGTCCCCAGACCCTTACCTGTCTTGATCCTTATTCCTGCCTTCTCTAGTTCCTGTGACATACCTCTTCTCCCATAACTACTATTTACAATCTTAAATCTTTTTTTATATTAATTAACATATGAGTGCTGCCTTTTATATTTCGGGATTAGAGAACAAAAACGAATATTAACCATCGAAAATCGCTTTATGGTTTTTCAAAATATTCCCCATGAAGATCTATACACATTTGCATGCGTTTGAACCAATTGTCGAAGCACTTTTTCCACTCTGATTGAGGTATCTCCAAAACATGCATTCTGAACGCAGCAACCGCTTCTTCAGGTGTCGAAAAATGTTGACCTCTCAGTTTGTTTTTTACGTACAGGAATAAAAAGAAGTTATTTGGTGACAAGTCAGGACTATACGGCGGATGACTCATCAAATCGATGTTTTGAGTGTTCAAAAATGATGTTGTTTGAGCCGATGTGTGAGAGCTCGCATTGTCGTGGTGAAGAGTAATCCGTCTTTGGCGGTTTTCCTCATTCCTTGGAAGACAACTGGCTAACAAATGGTTGTGTACCACTCATAATTGACTGTTTTGCGTTGTTCTAGTGGTACGGTTGCGACATGTCCAGTTTTTCCGAAAAAACAGGCGATCATTTGCTTGGAAGTGCTTCGTGCGCGAACAACTTTTGTTGTGTTCTTGAAACACCCATACAGTCGACTGTTGTTTACTATCGGGCTCATACGCGTAAATCCACGATTCATCACCTGTCACTATGTCATAAACGTGTTTTGAAGCACCGCGATCCTATTTTTTGAACTTTTCTTTCGACCAACCGAGAAGAGCCTTTTTTGAACGATTGAGAAATTGTGTGGGATCCAACGCGAACAATTTTTTTTGACATTCAAATGTTTATGCAATAATGAATGTATGCTGGTCCCACTAATGTGTAAGGTTGACTCAATCTCTCGATAGGTCACATGACGATCTTGCAATATCAGTTCGCGCACAGCATCTATGGTTTCCGGAACAACGACTGTTTTTGGACGACCTTCGCGAAATTCGTCTTGGAGTGAACTACGATCTCGATTGAATTCACCATACCAACGATAGACAGTGGCCCCCGATGGAGTTTCATCGCCAAAAATTAAGTTAAGTTCATCCATGCACTCTTGCTCACTTAAACCACGTCAAAAGTTGTTAAAAATAATCGCACGAAAATGTTCACGATTTAACTCCATTTTAAGCCTAGATGAATCCTTTAAGTTATTGTAAACAACACATAGCGCTCGTATGTCAAAACGTTCTGAGTACGTATAACCTCAAAAATATCAAACTTTACGATACAGCTGTCAGTTGTCAGGTTGCAACACTAGGGGTTGTCCAATCCCGAAATATAAAAGGCAGCCCTCGTATTAATTCAAAACAATACTGTAACAAAAGATCTGTTTAAAATACCAGAAATATCAAAAAACAGACTTCTAGTTACGACAATATAGAATCTCAGATTATCATTATTTTTTCTTTAAATAATATTCTTTTAATTAGTCCTGAAAAAACCTTTCATTCTGTGTTGCATACGTTAAAAAATATAATAATAAATAAGCTCTTCTTGGCAAGCGTGTCAATATGAGCCAAATATAGCTAAGAGATACCTGTTTTGACGGTTTAAAAGCATGTAAAAAATTTAAAAAAAAATTAAAGACTCAAACTTTTAGGAAGCTCTATTTTTACAGTACATCAACATATTTTTTTGTAAAAAAAAATTGAGGACGGTTTGGGAAAAAAGTAATATTTTGACCCATATATATATATATGCCAAATATATACAGGGTGTCCCATGGTTCTGGTCTCGGATGATTGCGCAGTTATGATAGAAGATAGAATTTTCAAGGGGTATAACTTCTCGATTGGGATCAGCTAAAATATTTTCAAGCATGTACCACTTCCGATTATAGCGGAAGTTTATACCAACTTGCTTATTTCAAACGGAACACCCTGTAAATTATTGTATTTCTGAATTCTACGAGTAATTTTAATACTAATTCATGTATAATACCCTATACTTAAATTCAGCCCTTTTCGAGTTATTCCAAAATTTTTTTAAAATTCACATTTTAAGGCTTTCAGATAATTGCAAATTATACAACAACTAAGAGGAATTTAGGAAAACCATTCTTTGAGAGGGTAGAATAAACTTAGTGCTTCCAGAATCTGTGAAAAAAATATGGACATTATCTACAGAGTGTGTACAAAAAATCCCGAAAATTGAAATTCAAAATCTGGAAAAACTCAATATTTTCAAATGGAAACCACTATTTTTTATATCATAATCAGATTGAGCATCGAAAATAAGAGGTACTTTGTGAATAAGTACCTATACGAAATTCTGATAGTTTTCGACTTATTAAAAAAATAAAACATTTTCAGCATCTTTAATAAAAAGTAAGCTTAAGTACATAAGTTGGCCATGACGGTTGCTAAGGACTCTACGAAAATGTCATTTTAACAAATGTTCGAAATGCCGACCGTTCATTTCTAAGCACTTATTTATTCTTTTAATAAATGAATTACGAACTTTATTTAATAGTTCTGGTGCAATTATTGCAAATGCATTTCTTATTCTTTCTTTCATATTCTCTTTACTCGTTACTTCCTCTTTATACACAATATCTTTTATGTAACCCCAGAGAAAAAAATCCATTGGGGTTAAACAAGGTGAACGTGGAGGCCAAGCAACTGATCCGTTTCGTCCAATCCAACAATCACTAAACTTTCTATTTAAATATCGCCGAACCCTTCTATCATAACGAATTGAAGAGCCGTCTAGTTGAAGCCACATTTTACTTCTTATGTTTAATGGAACGTCTTCTAATAACGGCTGTAATTGGTTTCTTAAGAAATCAAGGAATTTGGCTCCATTCATTGTCCCATCAAAAAAGAAAGGTCAAATAACGTTGCCCCCAACAATACCAGCCCACACGTTTAAGAACCATTTAGTCTGAGATGTTGTTTTAAAACCTTTCGGGTTTTCATCACAATAGTAATGAAAATTGTGTCTATTTACGAAGCCATTTTTATGGACGGTGGCTTCGTCTGAAAACAAAACATATCTTGAAAAGTCAGCTTCAGTCTGCATTTTAACTTTAAATCAATTACAAAATTCTTCTCTTTTTTCATAATCTGTATCAAGCAATTCTTGGTGCATTTGTATTTTATAGGGGTGAAACTTGTACCTCTTTATAACCCTATGACTTTTACTAATAGCTAATTGGTTACTTATAGTTCTAACGCTACATAGTGGATTTTCTATCACAGATTGCATTATCATAAATCCGTTTTTTTCAGTAGTTACTCTATTTGGAACATTACGTTTACCATAAGAAACATTTCCAGAATCAACAAATCTTTCATAAAGTTTTGTAAATGCCTTTTCAGTTGGATGCCTTCGATCTGGATATTGCGTGTAATACACTCTTGACGCGAGCAAGCTATTACGTTGACATTCACCTAATGCAAATATCATGTCCACCATTTCTTCTTTCGTAAAATTCATTTTGTTTAAGGATAATTATTTATTTCAAGATTCTGAACTGACGTAAGAATATACTGAAATGTTTATAACATAATAATAATTTAACTAGTAATATTTGACATTTGTCATGATTCCATAGCACTCTTTAACATCGCAACAGAGAATCAATCCTTTGGTTAATTTTCACATATGAGACTAAGAATAACAAATGCATTTGCAACCATTATTTACGAACTATTAAATAAAATTTGAAATTGATTTATTAAAAGAATTTCGAACATTTGTTAAAATGACATTTTCGTAGAGTCCTTAGCAACCGTCATGGCCAACTTATGTACTTAAGCTTACTTTTTATTAAAGATGCTGAAAATGTTTTATTTTTTTTTTTAATAAGTCGAAAACTATCAGAATTTCGTATAGATACTTATTCACAAAGTACCTCTTATTTTCGATGCTCAATCTGATTATGATATAAAAAATAGTGGTTTTCATTTGAAAAAATTTAGTTCTTCCAGATTTTGAATTTGAATTTTCGGGTTTTTTTTGTACACACTCTGTAGATAATGTCCATACTTTTTTCACAGATTCTGGAAGCACTAAGTTTATTCTACCCTCTCAACGAATGGTTTTCCTAAATTCCTCTTCGTTGTTGTATAATTTGCAATTATCTGAAGGCCTTAAAATGTGAATTTCAAAAAACATTTTGGAATAACTCGAAAAGGGCTGAATTTAAGTTTAGGGTATTATACATGAATTAGTATTAAAATTACTCGTAGAATTGAGAAATACAATAATTTACAGGGTGTTCCATTTGAAATAAGCAAGTTGGTATCAACTTCCGCTATAACCGGAAGTGGTACATGCTTGAAAATATTTTGGCTGGATAGATCCCAATCGAGAAGTTATACCCCTAAATTATGAAAATTCTATCTTCTATCATAACTGCGCAATCATCCGAGACCACAAACATGGGACACCCTATATATATATATATATATATATATACAGTGAGGATGCGTGGGTTATAACAAATTTATTTAGGTGATGTTTTTTTGGAAAAACGCTTGGGCACCTCGTTTTTTTTTTTTGGACTGCGTTTTTGTGATGATAACCTCATTTATACAGGGTGGCAGAAACAAATTGCGACCATCAACTTCATTACTTCAAATGGAAACGTTTTTTTTTATTTTATTTTTGAATTCTGCATTGAATTCTAAGTATTTTTCCTGTCCTATATCGAAAATTAACAGTTAAAAAATACATTTCTTTCAAAATTGAAGAAAAAAACCTCAACATATCAAATTAAATGCTCAAATTGTTGACCATTAACTTCCTGACAATACCTAAGACGGTTTACAAATTCTCGTAACACTTCATTTAGCGTTTGTGGCAGAATTTGTTGCATTTTGGCTCTAATTCTAGTCTAAATATAAAAATCAAACGGGTTTAGATCTGGATACCTAGCTGGCCATTCGATATTACACCTCCTTCATATCCGTCTATATGGGAAAATATTGTCAAGATAATCCCGCACTTTTCGCGAATAGCGCGGGGGCGCTCCATCCTGTTGAAACCATACCGAATCTGCCAGTATATTGAGGTTTTCACTAGTCGGGTAAAGTTCTGGGCGGAAGGGGTTAAACAGGGTTATATGTCATTTTGTAATAGGTCTAAATACTTTTCCGATATGTGTTACCTCAATAAATAATTTGGTAATATTTTTTAAAGGAAGCGTTTTAAATTTATAAAAAATATACACTTTGATTTTCCACACATAGACTTTTTATTTTATCTGCTTCAGGATTCGCTTGATTTTTATAAGAATACATATGTATTTAATTTTCTAATCTGGCCCCCAAAAATTGACATTAGAGTTTTATTTTACTAATAAACTTTCAGAGAAGTCTTTTATAATCTACTCTCTGAATTTTGAGGATCTGTAGATTGGAAGATAAAGGGCAAAATAGGTGAAGTTTTAAATTATAAATTATTAATAATGTTATTCAAATTATTAAAAAATATGAATAAAACATATTTTTCAAAATTTAAATAGTTTAGTTTCTAAAGTGCGAATTAAGTAGATGTTTAATATTTTTGTTAATATCTTTTAAACAAATTATTTAAAAATATGATATATTTGTAATTCACATAATGAGCCTTTAATCTGATATATTACATGATGCGTTTGAAAACTGAATCTTTATTTTCCATTTAATTGTATAATTTGTCCCTAAAATTACTATGGGGGTTTTCTAATAATTTATTGTCCTTTTAATTCTATTATTTGGGGCCAAATAATAGAATTAGGGATTTTTTAAATATTTATCCAATAAACAAAAAAAAATAGGTCTTATAGTTTGGGGAATAACGGTGATTTTGTTTAAATATTTTTTAATATACTTTAAAATATTCATTTCAAAAAATTTAAAAAATAAATTTGTATGCGTCATAATGAGCCCTGTGATTTGATATGTTACATGACCCGTTAGAAACAATTATAATTTCTTATTTTCCATTTAATTCTATAATCCAAAATGAATATTAGGGACTTCTCCTTATTTTTCCAGTAAAGTTCACGTGAGGGGCTATACTTCCATTTTCTTCAGTTTATTTGTTTCGGAGATAAGAGGGGGGGGAATGGGTAATTTTTTATATTTTTGTTAATATCTTTTAATTAATTTATCTTAAAAATATGAAAAAAAAAATATATTTGTTTTCTTCATCATGAGCCCTTTCATTTGATATATAACATGATGGGTTAGAAATAATTTTAATTTTATATTTTCCATTTAGTTATATAATTTACCCCCAAAATGAATATTAAGGGTTTTTACTTATTTTCCAGTAAAGTTCAAGTGAGGGGCTATACCTCCTTTTTTTCAAAATTTTCCAGCTTATGGTTTCGGAGATATGGGGGGGAATGGGTAATTTTTGTTATAATTATATAATTTTTGTTATAATTTTGTTAATATCTTCTGATTAATTTATTTAAAAAATATGAAAAAAATTTATTTGTTTTCGTCGTATATGAGCCCTTTCATTTGATGGGTTAGAAACAATTTTAATTTTATATTTTCCATTTAATTCTGTAATTTGCCCCCCAAAACTAAAAGTAGAGGTTTCTCCTTATTTTTCCAGTAAACTTCAGGTCAGAACCTATACCTCTAATTTTTTTCGAAACTTTACGTTTTATAGTTTCAGAGATAAGGGGGGAGGGAATGGGTAAATTTTGGTATATTTTCGTTAATCTCTTTTTAAATAATATTTTTTTAAATATAAAAAAATATATTTGTGTCAGAATGAGACCTTTCATTTGATATATTACATCATGCCTTTAAATTTTTTTTATTTTTTAATATTTATTTAATTCTATAATTTGCCCCCCAAAATTAATATTATTGGTTTCTCCTTATTTTTCCTCTAAAGTTCGGACAACGTTCTATATTTTCCTATTTTTTCAAAATTTTAGGCTCAGTAGTTTCGGAGATCAAGGGGGGGAACGATCGATTTTTTTAGTTTTTCCCCCCAGAAGTACCCCTAAAATCAAAATTTTTTCTTTTACGATATGTAGTCCTGATCGGGTCACCAAACTGTACAGTGATACTAAATTTCAATCTCTTCCGTCCAGTAGTTTAGGAGAAAATGCTGTGATGTGACAGAGGCAGAAATCCGGAGTGATATTATAAGGGTATCCGTATATTGTTTATACGGAACCCTAAAAATGGACCCACAATTCCGGCCCATACGTTAACTTTCTTGGAAAACTGTGAATGACTTTCCATAATCCAATGTGGGTTTTCTGATGCCCAATATCGAAAATTTTGCTTGTTTACTGAACCATTTAGACAAAATGTTGCTTCGTGGGAACAAATTATCTTACTTGAAAAGTGCCGGTTGGCATTGCATCTTACCATCATTATTTCTCAAAATTCTACTCTCCGGTCCAAATCATTTTCGGTAAGTTCCTGAACTTTTTATGGTTGCCATTTATTTATATGCAAAAATTTTAGAACAGAAGATTTACTTATTGACTGTTCTGTGGCTATTTGTCTAGTGGATTTGTGAGAATTTTCTTGTAAATCGAGCAAAACATTTAATTGTGTATCTTCTGGAAGATGATTGGTTTTGTAATTTTCTCATACGTGGCCAACCTCTAGAAAAGTTTTTTCGATTTTACTAACTACCGATCGTGTAACCGGCCGCTCCGGGTACTTCATATTAAACAATTAGCAAACTTCAGCTTGTGTTCGAGTACTGTCGCCATATCCTACCATCGACAAAATTTCTATTCGCTGCTTCTCAGTTAAACGCCCCATATTTTTAAACTTTACAACTGCACTTGACAACTACTTATTTCAAGTAAAATTATAGTACAGTTTCTATGGAAATAAACAAGTGTTAAAAACTCCAGCATTAAAAAAAGGGTTTCCATTCATGCTACTAAAATACCGCCAACAATCATAAAACCAGATTTAACTAGATAGGTTTAAACCAAGAAACACCTTATTTTTACCATTGTTTTCTTAACTTTAAAAAGAAATCTTATTCAAAAATTAAATAAAAAACAAATTTCTCCATTTGAATAAATGAAGTTGATGGTCGCAATTTATTTCTGGCCCACCCTGTATAAATGAGTTTATCATCACAAAAACCGCAGTCCAAAAAAAAACCGGCGTGTCCGAGCGTTTTTCCAAAAAAGCAACACCTAATTTTTAAATGAATTTCTTCCAACTAAGGCGTCGTCACTGTATATATTTATTTATAATGTTATTATTTTAGGATTTAAATCCCGATGAAAATTTCGTGATGGTTTCTATTATGTTAACGTGTATCTCCCTGTTTGTTGGATATTGTTACGCTGGTCAACTGGTATCCGATATGGTAAGACCATGTTTTGAAAAGCCACATTTAATGTGTAATTGATGGAATATATTTTAGTTCGAGAGAGCACATGAAAATTTGTGCTCCTGCAGTTGGATATATTGGAATATAGAGAACAGGAAATTGTTACTGATACTATTACCGAATACGGCAAGAAAAACTGCAATCACAATGGCTGGATTATGGAATTTAGAATATGAATTAATTTTGAAGGTAATGAAAATATAAAATTCGCATTTAAAAGTAATACAACTGATTGAAGGCATTCTTTTGGGTTATGTTATTAACATTCGTTTATTTTAATTAATACTTCAATTTAATATGGAACACTAAGTCCACTCTTAAATATATACTAATTGGTTAAGCTATATTTCGAAAATTTGAAAATTATTCATACATTTTTCACAATTTTTTTTATTACAATAAATCCTCTAGATATTCTACTGTATTTGATTTACTGTGTGTGGTGCGTTCCCGCAATTTGTTTAGTGTATTGTTTTAAATTTGATTCAATTACTTTATTGATGTTTAAACTTCTGCAAATTTTCCGAAACCTTCCGTCGCGCTAATGCTAATTTTAAGTGTTTTTTGCGTGTAAAATAAACCCAGTATAAGTTAGTCGTGTATTGTATTCCAAGCTATTTGGACGCTTTTAATACCTTCTTAAGACGGCCGCTTTTTGTTGTTATAGTGTTACGATTCGGCGAGTTATTAGTTTTGCAAAAGCGCATCATTTGTTGTTAAACCCGCATTTTTGTTTGCTCAATCAATGAACATTACGTCGCTATTTTTGTGTAACGTGTTGTCCAGACGAAGCTCTGAAAACTGTTCCTGACGCTGCGGGGTTAGCCTCTGAAGAAAGAAGAACCAAGAAAACACCACTTGCAGGGCTTCGACTTAAAAAGTCAGTGATAAACTTTATTTGGTGAATTAATTTACGCGACGGCACGTGTTTATTGATTGTTCCGCTAAGGTCCTTCGTCAATTATATACTTGCATTGAACCAGCATTGAACTAAAACCCCATCATCTAATTCATACATTTTTTTGGATATTATATGTAATGTGTCATCGAAGACATTACATAATTTGGTCCAACTTCGAGCCGGTTGCAATTTGAGTTAATTTCGTGCAGTTTCTCGATCAAACCTTTGATTTTTCGTTGCAATTATTTTTGAAAACCGCATTGAATTTTCGTTCCTTTATTTGTTAAAAGCGAAAGCAAGTTCGGGATATTCACTCATTCCGTTGGAGATAAATTTCGCATATTTTTTGCTGCGTTAAAAAACTTACAAGAGCTGGTTTTGTTTGTTTGGTTATTTTGAATTTATTTGACATTTGGTCAGATATTTTCGACTTCAACAGTATAAAATTGTAAATTTTTGGAATAGTATTTTCGTTCTATCCTGTTAGATTTGTTCAGTGGCGTTACAGTGATTTTAATTTATTCTTAAAATGTCAAAAACCGCTGTAAATTTACGTAAATTTGAAAATCATCGACAATCGGAGTTTAAAAGATTAGAAGATATTTATTTTGCTGCCGAGAAAGCCTTAAGAGGTGACGACGTTGAACTGTTTTTTTTTGCATGATTGATATGGTTGATTAAATTCATTCAGAATTTTTTAAACATCACAATTCGGTTGTTGGTTTAATTTCAGATGCAAATGATGATTTTAACTTTGAGGATGACATGCGCAATAAATTTGAAAAATTGTTAAATAGGTCTATTTTTAACCGACTTCCAAAAAGGAGGAGGTTATCAATTCGTCGCATATTTTTTCGCTTTTTTTTTGTATGTATGTTACCTGATTTCTTCTCCTGTGGTGCACCATTTTGAACGAATATGGTCTTGTTTAATAGAGTATATATCCGGATTGGTGAAACTTCAAATTTTGGAAAATAATTCTATTGATAAAGTGATAAAATTTGTGAACGAACACATGCGTGCATGGAAATCGACCAATATCCTTAATATTTTAGTCGATTTTTCGATAACTTCTTATGGATGTGTATAGTTTTTTAACGTTTAATTTATTAAGGAAGATCCTTAGGTGATCTCACATACTTTTCTGCGACGTGTAACGTGCATTTTTGCAGAAAATCGCCGAAAATTTTTATCAAAAATTTCATCCAAATGACATAACGAACATTTCCTCATAAATATTTTAATTCCAACGTAATAGTGCGGTAATTTTAGGCCCTGGAAGTTTTAATTGCGAATTTGAAGTTTTTCTATGTACATTTCAACCATATAGGTAGTAAAGCATAGTATTTTCTGCTCCTTAAATCAATGAGTACCAAGCTCGTTTTGTTTGTATACCAGGCAAATACCTATTTAAATGCAAATGCCAAGCAACAATCAAGTTTGATGAATTAGTAGATAAGTACGCAATGAAGGATTTTAGATTTGCTTGTCACCGACTTCAAAAATATACTAGATTGGTAAGTAATTAATTTGTACAGAATGAGCACCTTTTAATGTTTACATTTTTTACTTCCTGGGTAGGTACCTTACAACATTGAATGTGTTATTTATTTGCTAGAGTTGCATTTTGTTATAATTATTTTTAGCTTTTTAGTTATAGGTAGAAGTCGGTTATATATATTTTTTAATGTTTTATTGCTAAACATCTGTTCAGAATTCTACGCCACAAAATATAGCTCGGGAACAGGAAAGTGTTGCTTTGCCGCGATTTGATTTGCCTTCATTAAGTGGAGACATATTGGAATTTGGTACTTTTATTGATTTGTTTGATTCATTAATTCACAATAATGAAAAACTCAGAACTATGCAGAAGTTCAAATATTTTCCTTTTGAGGAAATTAAGAATTTTAAACTAACACAAAACAATTACGTGAGTGCTTATGAAACAATTTTGAAAAAATTCAAGCGAACTCGTTTAATCGCGGAGTCTCATTGGTCAGCTTTAGAACAATTCCCACAACTAACTTCAGATAGCCCTTCAGAGGTTCGCAAGTTATTGGATGACTTCAGTGATAATTTGGAAGCACTGAAGAATTTGGGTTTACCAGTAAATTAGTGGGAATTTTGAAAACGAGTTCCAAAGAATTTAGCCGCTACGTTTGAACTTTAGCATGGTAGTGTGACCGCTGAAGATGACTTTCCGATCCGCTCGGAAGTTGTTGATTTCTTGTCGAAGCATTGCGATGCCTTTGAACATGTTGAATTATCCCGCAAGGCAAAGCGAAGTATTGACAAAAACTTACCATTGAATTCAAAGCAACATTCTTCCCGGTTCACTACATCTTTGTTTGCCACTAAGAATAGAAATTGTTTAGTTTGTAAATCCGATCATGCGATTTACAAATGTTCTGAATTCTTGAACAAATCAGTATCCACGCGGTTTAAGTTTGTTAAGGATTTTAGACAGTTCAGCGTCGAACTACTGGTTGATCTCTGGTCATATGTTTCCTGAAACGGAAGGCTTTATATTGGCAATCCAAGATCAAGTAATTCCAACTAAGAACTATCTAAAGTACATCGTCAAAGACCCTTCTATCAACAACGACAGATGCAGATATGGTTGCCAAACATCTGAATCTATCCAGCATATCACAGGAGGTTGCCAAGCGTTCGCTGCAACTGAATACAAAGAACGACACGATGCTGTGGCAAAAATACTGCACCAGGAACTAGCGCTGAATCTCGAGCTATCACAGTCGTTAAGAACACCCTACTATATATGCAAACCAGAATCTATTTTAGAAAATACCAACTACAAACTGTACTTTGACCGGACGATATTGGCCGATCGGACTGTTGCTCACAATAGACCAGATATAATTTTGGTAGATAAAGTTCTGTTTTAATTGCTTAGGCGATTCTCATCAGTTGAATCGCTGTAAATCTTTATCCACTTGCCGCAACTGCAAACAACGCCATCACACATTGCTTCATTTTGTAAATCGTGGTGATTCAGGCATTCAGTCTGAATCTAGTGCTCCCCCCACAAACCTGGCTTCCATATCTGGTGGATCCAGTACCATTAATACTGTTGAAAGTCCCGAAACTTCTCTACCGCAGACTTCTTGTCATAGTTCACTTTTGTAATACAATATAAATGTGTTGTTATCTACCGCTTTAGTTGATAGATTAGATAAGCACGGTTCTTATCAAACTTTGCGATGTCTGCTAGATTCTGGTAGCATGACATCATTTATTGCGAGCAAGGCTGTGAAACGCCCGCTTCGATTGAACTCAACGGGCTAGATTCTGTGTAGAGTACCTCTGCTGAGGGCTATCTTACCCTTTCTCTTCGCTCTATAGTAAAGCGTGAGTGCAATTTTGTTGTTTGTACTATTGTTTTACCCCGCATTTGCAATGATATACCTGTTGCGGCCGTTAACATGGCTAATATGGCATATCTAATCAATTTGAAACTTGCTGATCCTTGTTTCAATAGCCCAGGCGCTATTGACCTTTTGTTAAATGCCAATATATTCGCTCAAATTTTGTTGTATTGACGTCTTCTGGCAAAGGAAGGTGTTCCTGATGCTATTAACACTGTGTTTGGTTACATCCTTATGGGTAGACTGTCTTCGAGTTCTGTTAACTCTCACTCTCAGTCAGTCATAAACCCAACTTCGCTTTTTTGTCAAATTGAAGATGTAGTATCATTAGATGATTCACTCCAAAGGGTCTCGATAATTGAAGATGTTCCTACCGCACTGGTTCAGTCCCCTGATGATCTTATCTGCGAAAGAAATATTTTCCGAGGGATGCAGGAGATTGGATTCAGGTAGATTCGTTGTGCCCCTTCCTTTTCGAAATACACTTCCTGCTTTTGATGGAATGTATAATCTCGCCGTACAACGTTTCTACTCTTTAAAAAGACGTCTTCTACAGCAACCAGATCTTTACAAACAATATTGTGATTTTGGAGCTTGATCATATGGAGTTGGTTCCCGATCCGTCTACTTCTTCTGATTGTTACTACATACCGCATCATTGTGTTTTGATACCTGATAGTAGCACAACCAAACTTCGTGTAGTGTTTAATGCATCAGCTAAGATACCTCATCGGTTATCTTTGAATATTTGTTTGTTTATTGGTCCCCAATTGCAGCAAGATATTATCGCTATTTTGTTGACCTTACAGAATTTAGTTTTGCCTCTCCTGCTTGCTATAGAAAACTTTTCTAGTTGTGAACTTCACGTATTTGGTGATGCTTCTGAGAAAGGTTATGCCGCTGTTGTTTATTTTGTGTTCGAAACCGCATCTGGATTTCGTCAGTTTTTTTGTGTTGTCTAAATCGAAACTTGCCCCTTTGAAAACTTTGTCACTTCCCAGATTAGAACTGAGTGCTTCAGTTCTTACCGCTAAGTTGGCTCATTATGTTTACGAGCAATTCAATAGTCATTTGTTGTTCAAGGTGATTCGTTGCTGGTCAGATTCCACGGTATTCCTTTCATGGCTTAGTTCGTCCCCGCACCGTTGGACATTTGTCAGTAATCGACTTGCTTACATTCAGCAAAAATTTCCTTCTTCGCATTGATTTTACATTCAATCTTGTGATAACCCCGCTGACTTGGGTTCGCGCGGCACTTTGCCATCAGAGTTATTAGGCAATGCACTTTGGTGGAAAGGCCCACAATTGTTGATTACCGGTTGTTTGCCACATGCTTGCTCAGACTCAAGCATGTTACCGCTAGTTATGACTGGAGCCCGTATAGTGGCGCTTCAAGTCACCGCTTCACCAAATTTATTTGGTACTTCATTAGAAGAACATTCTTCTATTAATCGTATTACCCGCATTATAGCTCATATTTGTCGCTTTGTTGATAACGCTCGCAATCCACACCGTCGGAGCTCTGGATCATTTTTGACTGCTGACTTATATCAGGCTCATCTTCGCATTGTTCGATATGTTCAAGATCAAGATTTAGAGTTGGTAGTAGATTGGCTTATGTTCCATTGGCGTTTGATACTAAATTTCCCGCACTTCTACGAAGTAAAAGTCGTTTGACTAATCTATCAATCAATTTCTTTTGCAGCAAGGATTTTGGATTCTATCCGCAAAGAAAGTAATTCGTAGTGTCATTTCTAAATGTGTTTATTGTTGGAAGCTTAATCCTTCTGCTTACCAACCCTTCATGGGAAATTTGCCCATTTCCCGCGTTTGACAATTGAAACCCATTTCTGATGTTGGAGTAGATTTTGCTGGTCCCTTGACTAAAACCATGGCTAAAACTAGAGGGTCGAAAACTTTAAAGGCTTATGTGTGCCTGTTTAAGTGCTTTGCAACGAAAGCTGTTCATCTAGAATTCATATCAGATTTGTCTGCTGATGCGTTCTTGGCAGCTTTGCGACGATTCATTGCACGTCGGGGTCGATGTAGCCATATCTATAGTAATTGTGGTACTAATTTTCTGTGTGCTCACAAGCAGATCTTGAAAGCTTTTAGAGCTACTGCGGCACGAGAAACCATTTCTTGGCATTTCAATCCCCCTTCGGCTCCTCACTTTGGAGGACTATGGCAGAGCGGAATTAAATCCGTTAAAGCTCACTTAAGACGTGTCGTTGGAGATCAAATCCTAACCTACGAAGAACTTTCTACTCTATTTGCGCAGGTCGAAGCAGTTTTGAACTCGCGACCTATAACCCCTCGTAGCAACGATCCATCGGATCTTACCGCCTTGAGTCCTGGAATGTTTCTTACAATGGAACCTTTAACAGCACCTCCTGAATCTGATTTCTTATCTGTCCCATCTCTCCCATCGTCTCAACAGATAGCAGTTACTGAGTCGTTTGCATCAGACATTCTGGAAACGTTGGTCGCAAGAATATTTACATACTCTTCATCAACTGAGCAAATGGACTGATCCCTCGGAGGTTGTTAAGCAAGGTACTCTTGTTATTTTGAAGCAAGACACTTTCACTCTTTTGAATTGGCCATTAGGGCGCATTATTGACGTACATCCTGGGGGTGATGGTGTTGTACGCATTGCTACAGTTAGAACTGCAAGTGGTAGTCTGAAGCGACCTCTTGTAAAGCTCTGTCCACTGTCAGTGGACCCTTAGTTTTGAAATTAGTAATTCAAGGCTGGCGGAATGGTGCGTTCTCGCAATTTGTTTAGTGTATTGTTTTAAATTTTATTGAATTAACTTCTGCACCTTTTCCAAAACCGTCCGTCGCGCTAATGCTAATTTTAAGTGTTTTTTGCGTGTAAAATAAACACAGTATTAGTTTGTCCTGTATTGTATTCCAAGCTATTTGGACGCATTTGATACCGTCTTAAGATGGCCCCTTTTTGTTGTTATAGTGTTACGATTCGGCGAGTTATTAGTTCCGCTAAACTGCTCTCCTTTTGTTTCTTTTGTGTTTGCAAAAGCGCATCATTTGTTGTTAAACCCGTTTTTGTTTGCTCAATCAATGAACATTACGTCGCTATTTTTTGTGTAACGTGTTGTCCAGACGAAGCTCTAAAAACTGTTCCTGCTGTTGCGGGGCTAGCCTCTGAAGAAAGAAGAACCAAGAAAACACTGTCTTTAGAGCTTCGACTTAAAAGGTCAGTGATAAACTTTATTTGGTGAATTGAACTAAAACCGCAACATCTAATTCATAAATTTTTTTGGATATTATATGTAATGTGTCATCGAAGACATTATAGTGTGTTTAATACTGAGTAACCATTTCTGGTGACACGTTGACGTTAGTGTTATTTGCAACTTCGACAATATACAGGGCTGGTATTCAAGAGTATTCCACTTCTATTACATATTATATATATATATATATATATATATATATATATATATATATATATTTGTTTTTAAGTTTTTGCGGGCACTAAATGTGTTAGGTGGTTTCCGGGAATTCATCCGCCTAGATGATAACTGATCCCTGCCGGGATCTAAAATCCTGGATTAGTACTTATCTACTACTTCATCGAGCTTAGTTGTTGCTTGGCACCGACTTCAAAAATATACTAGATTGGTAGGTAACTAATTTGTACAGAATGAGCACGTTTTAATATTTACATTTTTTCCTTTCTGGGTTGGTACCTAACAACATTGAATGGGCTATTGGAACTCGTGGAAGTCGGTTATATATATTTTTAATGTTTAATTTCAACTTTTTAGTTTTTTTGAATTTAGTTATGATTTGTTTACGTACACATTACATAACAACCTATATCAATTTTAATTCCACATGTTTTACACAATTTTTATACCACCACACGTCCACTCCTTCCTATATTTCAATCATCATATAAATGCAACTCCTATTACGTTACTTTGTGATTTTGTTTGCTATAACTAAACATCCATTGTATAAACGCTCCAAATAGCAGTTTAAAGTTTGACATGCGTTGTCACTGAATTTTCTATTAGACCGGGGGAATGTGACACCAAAAGCACGGTCTTCGCAAAATGGAAAACATTTCATTTAAATAGGTATTTGTCTAGTATAGAAACAAAACGAGCTTGGTACTCATTGATTTGAGGAGCGAAAAATACAATGCTGTACTACCTGTATGCTTGAGATGTACATAGAAAATTTTCAAATTTGCAATGAAAACTGCCAGTGCCTACAATTCCCATACTATTACGTTGGAATTAAAATATTTAGGAGGAAATGTCCGTTAAGTATTGGAATTTTCGGGATTTGCTGTAAAACTGCAAGTTGCACGTCGCAGAAAAGTATATGAGATCACCTAGAAATCGTCCTTAATAGACTAAACGTTAGAAAACTATACACTTCCATAAGGCGTTTTCGAAAAATCGACCAATATGTTAGGGATATTGGTCGATTTCCCTGCACGCATGTGTTCATTCACAAATTTCATCACTTTATCAATAGAATTCTTTTCCAAAATTTGAAGTTTCCCCAATCCGGATATATAATCTATTTAATCAAACGAGATTCATTCAAAACGGTTCACCACAGGAGAAGATATCAGGTAACATACATACAAAAAAAAATACGCGACGAATTGATAACCTCCTCCTTTTTGGAAGTCGGTTAAAAAGTGTCGTTCCATATATCAAAAGTGCCGTTTTTCAGGATTTTTCATTTAAATATATAACTATGTAGAAAATGAATTTATCCGTTACTTTCGGACCTCACTGTATAATATTCTGCGTTTACTACTTTTTTATCAAAAATAAATAGCATTTCTGCTTCTGTATTGCGGCCCTATTTTACAGGCTTTCGTTTATATTTGCCAGTCTGTACAATTGCATAATAAATAAGATCATTTACAGATAGAAATCAGAGGCAGTAAATAATGTATTCTAACTTGCCTGATACCTCCTTTTATTTCCTTAACTGTTCAGATTTGCACCATCTTTATATTTCAATGGGATAGTGACTTCCGGGTGTATTGTTTATAGGAATTAATTTATATATGTTTGACACTATTTATTGAAAAAACATTCATGAAAACGTTATGTATTTTAAATAACGGAATGCTGTTGTTTTTCGTAATGCTATAATGATTGTAAATGTTCTATTTCAGGCTGCACAACTTTGTTACAGTTTAATCACAATGACACTGAACCTAAAAGATTAAATATAGTTATGTGTGTCACTTTAATTTTCTTCTTTAATAAGCAATTGTCTGTGTGTGTGTTTGTAATGAGAAAAAAATAAAATTGTTGTTAATATGACTTTAATTATTTTTTTACCTTCTGCCTCCTAACGTGTCTCTCTGACATTCTTTCTATAAAAAGTAGATCCTTAATGTAAAACCATTATTTTACTTTTCCTCTCTTCAATATTTTATTTGGAAATCCTAATAGTCCATTGAAACTTTGCCTGAATCTGCAAAATAAAGTGGCAGATAATTAACACAGAACATTAATATTTCGAGGGTTCAGATTATGAATTTGCACTTACTTTTTTTTTTAAGTTTTAATTCAATTAAATTTTTGGATTACACGCATGAGTGCACAGACACTCCATTATGCTAATATTCATCGTCCCATGATTGACAGCACTGTCTGTTTACGTAATATTTTCAGCATTGTTTTTTTTTTGTATTAAAAAAAATAGGAATATGGAAACATAGCTTATAGTAGGTGTTAAAAGTACCTACGTCTGGATAATCGGAGAAATACACCTATTGACTATCAAATAATACTACTGAAATAATTTATTTAATTTCGTCCCATTTCTTTAATATCATTCTATTTAAAACATATTTCAAACTCAAATTCCAATATTGGTAATGTCATTTTACAGCAATAATTCTCCATGCGAGTAATATTCAAATAATAGATAGTTCATTGAAATAAAATAATTTCTGTTGGACCATAAACTTACAATTTCGTCGAATATCATTAATAATAAATGAACGTAAAAAATTATCGTTGGTAAAGTATTAAAATATTAATAACTTCATAATCCACCACACCCCAAACACGTTATTAAAAATATAAGCAATTCCTTAGTATTCTGATTAGTACATGAGTCAATAGAGCAAAATTGAAGGAATTTTGGGTCATAAACAGCAAACCGCCGCGCCGATGCCATCGCTTCAGTATTAGTACAAAGGTGATATTTTACATGATTTTAACAGCAAATTCGTAGCAATAGTTTATGTAAGCAACAAAAACTAGCACAAATATCTATTTTATTTCTTTTTCGCTTGTATAGAGAAAAATAATCGAATCTTGATCTTGTCAATGGAAAGGTTGTAGTGAAATGGAATGTCTTCAAAATGAGCGTTTATGGCTCCTGTTAGGGGTATTTTTCTCCTAGAAAAGTTGAAAAAATCGAGAAAAATTGACTTATTTTCAGAAATTCCTAACTTTGTTCTATTAAAAATTAAAAGATTAATCTTCCATCAAATGACAGCGTATGATATTACGACTGAGTATTCCCAGCGGGGGGGGGGGTGATTTTCGTTTCGAGATTGAATTTTAACAAATTAATCATGTTTTCCATAAGAATACATTTTATATTTATGCAATTCTATAAATCCTGAAAATAAATTAACAAAAATATACATTTTGCAGTTCCGATCCGCTCATCATCAATCAAAAAAATTATGATATTAACCACGTTCATTCTGTTGAAGTGTTACTTGTATATTTGGAATTCGGTAAAATAAATATCAATTTGTCTATCTTAAATTTTCGTTAAAATCCTGTAAAGATTGCTTAACAAGGTTGTGAAACTTGCATTATAGCCACAATTACTTGAAACGTGTGGAGCGAAACGTCAATCGACAGCCAGGCTGTTTAAGGGGAATGGTGTAAGCCAGGTTGCTCGCTATTAGGGGCCAAGAATTATTTAGATGTAGAATGTTTTAAATGCGAGAAGTTTGTAATTACTTCAATGGATTTTTTACACAGTAATGAATAAATCTCAGTTTTTTATTTTAAAATTTGTGTGTTTATTCAAAATTTGAGTTTATATAATTTACTCATTTAATAATATTACTGATAATATTATGACAGCTGATTGTTTTTCTGATTCTGTAGTTTAAAGTCGAGCATGCCAAATATAGTGGGAATTAGATTTTATAACAAATATGTAAAATTATAAGGTTTTTAAGATGAAAACACAGTTTTATTCAATTGAAGAACACTTTTGAAAATAAACGAGAGCACATGTTTTATAATGTATGTAGACTTGCACTTTTTAATACTTTTTTAAAGTGAATCAAGAATTATAATATTTTTGTACTTGGCAACCTTTTTGTTCATTAAAAGAATCCGATTAGGATATTTTAAAAATAATTACATAAATTTCAGTACGTAAAATGTTCAATAAATTATAGCCTTACGATTCACTTAACTGTGTAAGACATATATGATAATAAAATATAGAATAAGAATTTTCCATTACTGCACAGAAAACTTTAAGTTTCACCTGCTGCATTCACGTAAATTCTCTTGCGCCTAAACGTTAGCAAATCGTCGGGTCCGCTTCCCCTAACTCAGCTTGATCATCCCCACCACATTTTCTTCTGTCTCTCTCTGACACGAACTCTCACATAAAATGCAATATTCATAAGCATTTTTAACCATTTTTACAGAATTTCAACAAAAATCCGAGATATACAAATTGAAGTACATAATACGAGGTTTTTGAAATGTATTTGGTATATCCCTATCAGACGGACGCAGTTAATAAGGTACCGTTCGCCAAATATCTCTATTAAACCATTTAAATTAGAATTTTGCAAGAATCTTTTTATTAGACAAAATCCATATTGAGCTTAATTAATTCTTACATTGTTGTCCGTCATTGAATGCAAAATTAACTTTGCAGTTTCTATTACAACAAAGTTATACTTAAAAAAAAATAATTTTTTATGTTTTTTTTCTGTATTTTTTCAGCGAAAAATCCTGCGATCGAGACTTGTAAACGCTCATTTTAAAGGTTTTCCGATTCCTTACAACTCTTCCATTGAGAGTATTACTATCCCTCCATAAGTTTTCAAAAACACAAGCAAAAACAAAAGAACATCACATTTTTATGGGTTTTTATTGTTTAAATATTTACTGCTGGTTTCTGCTGTTAAAATCAGGTCAGTTTTTGTCTCTCAACTATTCCTAATGTGATGGCATAAGCATTT
The DNA here is from genome assembly GCA_034190945.1 of Octodonta nipae. Classification (NCBI taxonomy): domain Eukaryota; kingdom Metazoa; phylum Arthropoda; class Insecta; order Coleoptera; family Chrysomelidae; genus Octodonta; species Octodonta nipae. Next base: position 33,205,309 of record CM067221.1, on the reverse strand, counting down.
GGCTATTGAATTTTATCCCATTTAAAAATCTCTATTGACTGGGGTATAGAAGCAATTTCTATTGACAATGTTTATGATCTATTGGAGTGTATGGCGAAAATATGAACTGAATTGAAAATTTAAATAATTTTACAAAAATTCGTTGATTTTGTATAACTTATTACATGTTTTCGATGTGAAATCTTACTTGGAATGTGATGGTCCAACTATTTTATGTCATATTTATTGTAGTTTTCGGGAATAATGCAAAAGACTTGTTTGGGAGTATTTTTGGTGCATTTCACCCCTTAGTGCAAGCTTGCGGTAAAAGTTAATTGCAGATTGAGAGAGTCATAGTTACAACCGCAGCGGGGTCCCCAAGGACTCGTCGCGCCGCAAGCGACTCCGATACTAATGCCAGCTTTAACTTAGTTTGAAGCAGCTTGTCCGACACCTCAAACGACGGCCTCAAATCCTGGTCACCGCCGTGTCTGGCTGGGTCGTTTAACGGGTTTATCTTCGAAATTTGAGTACTCACACCACAGTGTTAGTCACAGTTGCAGCATTATATATAAACCCACTGCTAGCAACAGGCGCCTCATATAGCGTACACCTCGCCTCTCGGCCGAATCAACCCGACGACCATTCCTCTAATGTGCAGACGATATTCCTGGTCCGCTAGCGGACCTGCTTAGCCTACCACGGCGAGCGCGGTTTTGCGGGTGCAGGTGTGAACTAAGCTAGAATTTACTTCGGAGGAACGGGACCCCCAGTCCGACACCTCAAGCGGCCGTCGTCTATCTTCCCACGCTGCAAGGGTGAATGCATCGTACAACCGCTAACGAGGATCGACCATCCACCCAGGGGTGATATCCATTGCCCGTGAAAGGCCAAACCAGTATGGAGACCCACCGGTAACCTCACCCAGTGGGGGCTTATCTCTCCACCCGCACTCCCATTTTGGTATCTTACGAACACCTCGTTCTTTTAAGATAGTCCACGCCGATGGGTGACACGTTCGACTTCATACGAGTCTACCTCTTTTACTTCCCTGGACGAGACTGACATCCGTTTTCAAGGTGTAGGCGCCTCTACTTCCGGGACGCTTTGGCCCAGTTTTAGGAGTAACAGGCAAGGGGTTGGCAAAGGGCTCTCGTCTCGAATACTAGGTCTCTCCCCATACAGGGAATCACCTGACATCTCAAGCGCAAGTCGTCTCATCGCCACAATCCCGAAGAAAATCAGGTCTGACAACTACTTGTATTATAGGCTTAACAAGTCGGCCTCGTTCCCTAGTGCTCAATCCCGAAGTGAAGTGATTTCGGCGAAGTAGTGTTGTAAAGTTTTAACAAGTCACACTCGAGGGTGGGGGCCCTCTCCTTCTCTAGTTAATAATGGACACCGCGTTCTCGCCATAAACGAGGTCTGGAATAGACTGCCATGACTCCGAAAGTTTTATGGGTAGCCACCGTGAAGTATTTTTAACTACCCCGAAAACTTAAATGTTCTGTTTTAAAATTTCAATATACGAATAGACTGACAGTCATTTCGTCGTTTCTAGCACAGATCATACAACAAATATAGATGACCAGCTCACTGTACTACTACTATTTGACTTGTGTTTTATTTTAAAGAAACCAGTAACATCGTAATACAAAAAAGAAGAAATCTGCTCAGTATCCATGGATCATTCTGCTTCCTAATATTTCTAATCGATAGCTGTACCACCGAGACAAATAAGGCTAATATTGAAAAAAATATTTATTTAATTAGAAAAGAAAAATTAACAAATACAGCTGCAAATAGCACTACATATTTACACATTGAATCGATTCCAAGTTTTTACTAACAAAAACGGTATAAATATCAATATTATATAATTTATACAATGAGGATATGTTGGTTAAAGCACATTCATTTAGAAAGCAAGAATTCATTTTATAGAAAAATGCACAAACGTTTCGACTCCCCAATTTTTATGTTTGGTTGCGTTCTTTTATGATAAATAAAATTTTCTAAATGAAAATTATAAAATATCAACAAATCAAAGTATATGATCAAATTATAGCCAAAATTCAAAAAATTCCGTCACAAATGTTAACTGAAACCTCATAAGAATTTGAATATTGACTTGCTTATTGCATGGAAATTAATTTCCAATAATTTGTATATTTACTTTGATTTGCTAATCTCTCTTTAGTAATAAATCTGTACCTTTCAGATTATAGAAATTTCGACATAAATAAACCTTGATTATTAGTTCAATCAAAAACGTTTCATTAATTATTAGTTTATGTATATGATATGCTATACAAAGCATACCTAGGAATTGAGACAGAATTGCATAATGGAATACAACATGAGTACATTGATTTGAAAAACTGAAATTCATGGTTTCAAGGTTATAATTATATTGTTGGCCTCTCTGTATACACAAATTTACCGAAAAAATCTCTAATTTTTGCATGCTTTCGATATATATCCACAGTATAGGACCAAAAAGCAACTTTATGTTCACCATTTTGAATGAAATGTTTTTTTTGTGAGTAAAGCATTTCTCACCTTTTATAAATGAGGGTAATCAATAAATATTCTGTCTTATATTAGTCAAATAACCATGAAAATTATAATTAGTATTATTTCTTAAGCAATAAGTGTTTGCATCTTTAAAATAATTTATTGCAGCACCAAACCAACACAATGAACATGTACAATATTTTTTTAAGAATATCTACTAAATATACTGTGGAAGTACCAGTTTCACACAAAAAATGGATTGCAAATATATTAGGGATATTCCTTATGTATCATTAGCCGACTCTCAAAAAGGAGGAGGTTATCAATTCGTATGCAACATTTTTTTATGTATGTCCTGCGATTATGCAAAAAAGGCTTGGGCAATTTTGATGAATTAACCTGAATTATATTAAGGAATATTACAGAAAGGTCCCATATAATTGTCTATAACATAAGATTTACGGTTTTCTAGAAAATCAGAAAAAAAAAGTAAATAAGGGACTAGATTTCAGCGATTTTCGATGAATCTTCAATGTTTCCTCTAAAAATGCTCACGCAATTTGAATATTATAAATTGTGTTATACAAAGATATGTTACAGCTTGATTCCGTACATTTTTCTATAACGCAAAACCATACCATTTTTCTGAAACTCGGAAAAATATATGCAAAAAAACTGTAAACATCATGGTAAATGTCAAATTTTTATCATATATATCTAGTTTAAATGTCATGATATGCCATGAAAGTATATCGTCGTTTTTAATGGTTTTCAATTTGATGCATTTGAAAATCAGTTTCTATTAGAGACGAAGTTTCGTTTATCAAAACGAAAATTTGTTAGATATATCGGCGAACTCTTCTATATAGTATACGCTTGTAGGTGTGTGCATGCGTGCATGTGATGTTAGGTGGTACATAAGCCGTTGTATACATAGGATGGTTAAAATATAAGTTGGAGTTGGAAATGAATTAGTTATACTGGGTGAAGAGTGAAGCAAAGCAAAACTAGAGTTATACAGAGCGGATTCTTGCGGAAATAATTACAGTTATACAAAAATGTTTAAAAATTGTCAGAAGTAGTTGAATATCCAGGATGGGTGAAATATAAGTTGGGGTAGAATTACATTTATGCAGGGCGGTTTAAAAAGTTATATAGTTTAGTTTGGAATATAAGTAGTTACTTATGCAAGGTGTTTGAAGAAAGGGTAAAATTATTGTTATTCAGGTGTAGCATAAATTTGTTATATAAGCATAAGCAGTTAGGAAATTTGAATTATAGGACGGAGTATAATTATAGACATGGGTTCAAAAAATTTACCGCGTGATTGAAATAAATGGTACAGTAAAATTATAAAATGTGGCTCAAAAAGGTGAATTTTGTTTAATAGGGTAGACCATGATCAGTTGCATAAATGGAATGCTAGACATGTGAGGCGAAATAAAATCATAGGAATTGAGGAATAATTTAAACAATAGAAAAATAGAAAGAGTGAATAGTGTGGAGAGGATTTATACTTATACAGGTTGGTTTTAAAGATTTCAGGACCGTTGTGGTATTGTATTGAGTTGAACTATAGTTGTATAGGGTGTATCAGGATAGACCAATAAGTTATATAATATATATATATATATATATATTTTATATCTTGTAAATCTCTTTTGAGTTTTTAAAAAAAAATTATTTATTGAAATATAAAAATTAAAACTTTGAATAAAACATTAAATTGCAAATTAAAATTAAATGACTAAATGGTACAAGTATACTAAAGATAAATGACGACCGTGGGACCGCGTCGCTCTGATTTATAACAATAAGGAAGCTGACTAATCAAAAGAACGGTCAAGTCGATGCGTTCCCACGTTTACATTATGAAGCAGGAAACTGGTCAGCGAAATATGATACTTCGTATCATACACGTGCATGATATTTACGCCTAACAGCTCCCCTTTACCAAGAAAAGTTGATGCTGTAACATCAACTTTTGGAATTTACTGGATGCTAGCTAAATAAGCAAAAACAATACAAATATGAAAATGAAATAAAGTTAAAGTGAACATATTGATTAAGTTTAAATAGGTTACATAAAATATGAAAAATATACAAAACATAAAAGTCAAATAAGAATGGAAATGTATCAAAAAGGTTCTCAATTCTATAAGTCTGGATGTTCAGGTTCCTCTTCGATTTGGGGCCTCAGTTTTGGTATCAGCCTGGAGAACGGTTTTGTCAGGGTACTCAGACTCTCTGGATTGGAGCTGTCGTTTTTCGGAGGTCTCTTAACGTGCCTTATGATTTTCAATGAGCTGTATACAACAACAATTGTTACAATGATAATTATTGTAGCATACGTGAACCAGGAAATGTTTTTATTAACAAAGGGTTGGTTGATGAGATCGTCGAGATCCCTTGAATACTGGTCCAGCTTGTGGTTGGCTATGGACAGTTCTTCCATGTTTAAGTCGTCCAGCTTCAGCGGCTTAAGGTCCGGAATTGCAAGTTTCTCAGGATGAGAATTGCAGCAATTGAATGGAATTAAAACTGGATGAGAATTGTCCGAAATGTTCATGAATTTTTGTGGTTCGGCCTGGATTTTTGTAATACCAACAAAAGCACTACATTCCGTTTGTAACCGAATGATAGAATTGTTCGTTAGTACTAAAGTTTTAGCGTCAATTCCTGGACAATTAATGGTCACATGTATGGGTTCCGATATGATTACAATCCACGCATTTGTTTCAAGTTTCACTGAAAACGATGGCACTTTTACAAGTTTCGGGGACACTACGAATGTTTTTCAGGAGCTGCGCCTCACAGGGTGCATTTGAGTCTATGGGATACGCACAGTTTTCGGAGTGGAGTCAGCTGTTTGCACGCACTCAAGTCCTTGATTGGTATGTACATAAGAGAATCATCATTTCGCGCTACATATTTTTGAGTAAAAGAAAGGATGTGATGAAAACCAGTTCTATCATCTAAAATCGGAATAGGGTATAAATGGTAAGCTGTATAAAGCTGTTGCTCTACTAGAGGGTATTTTTAAGATGAATACTAGATCTGAGTGAGTTTGAAAAGCTTGTAGTTCAATTACTTCTAAATACTGTGCAACACTTGAAAATCTGACTGGTAACGGTAAATTATTTTTAACAAGGTTTTGAGAAATCTCCTGTAATGCGGCAATCAAATGATCCGGTGTAATAATAGATGAGTGAATAATTTTCAAACGTGCAAAAGTTATTGAATTTAAAATATCGTTAAGGTTATCTTCAAGAAACAAATAACTGGCCATTAGTTTTTCACAAATTTCAAGAAATGTTTGTTTGGCTTGAATAGTGGCTATCCGGTCATTTAGTTCATGTATCGTGAGGTTGATTTCGTTAATGTCTTCGTTAAAGATTTTCTCATCTATTTGAAGTTTCTGAATAGTTTCATTAAAGTTTTTAATAATAGTGGTTGTAACGCTCATTTGATTCTTTAAAAGATTTTCGACTTGTAGTTGTCCGTGGTTAAGTCTGTTTATGCTGCTAGTATAAAATTCGCCATCGGATGCGTCTAGGTTACCGGTTATTGCTTTAAAGATGGTTCCAGCACCGTCTATTAATCCGCGTTTTGGTCTTTTAGTGACTAGAAATACTTCTGAAAATTTTGTTTTGATGGAGTCGGAGATTTGTGTTAAAAGGCTAATGTGTGTTTGGACGTCCACACGAAAGGCACCTGTATCGTGAAATTTGAAGCCAGGTATAGGATCGACGGTTCGTTCTAAAGTATTGAGGATTCTGTTATTATTTTCAAATAGTTGATTAAGGGTTGTCAAGTTCCGGTGAAGTAATAGAGTCCATTTATAGTTTGATACAATTATTCGACTTTCGTCATGGTAGTAGATACCGAGAGTGTTGTTAATCGGTTTGACGTCGTACTGTGGAACTGCTGATCCGAGCAGCAGAAGAAACCTGAAAAGAAAGTTAGTTTTCAGAATATGGTTTCATTCTGTCAAAGTTCACTTTCGTTCGTTGGTTAGTTCTTAGGTTTAGAAGTGTAGCAGAGTTATTGTGAATCTCAATAATTTGGAATGGGCCATTAAATTTGTTCTGGAGTTTGTCTTTTATTTGTGACTCTTTTACGTATAGCTTGTCACCGATTTTGTAATCAGATGGGTTTTTCGAAACGTGTTGGTCAAATCTTTCTTTCGCTTTTTGTTTCTGTAAGTTAGTCTTTTCACGTGCAATTTTGTAATAGTAAGAAATTCGGTTATTTAGGTCTCGTATATATTTGCTAATTAGTTCTTTTTGATTATAAAAAGTCTCTGGGGGTCTGCTGGAGGTATGTCCGAAAACGAGTTCGAACGGGGTGAAGCCATGGGTCTTATTGGTTGAATTGTTATAGGCAATAATAGCATACGGAAGTACGTTTAAGGGGTGTTCGTCGGGATTTTCAGCTTTGTGAATGCGAATCATTTCTAGTAGAGTAGAATGAAATCGTTCCACGGAGCCGTTTGTTTGCGGGTGTCCCACGCTAGAGTAGGTAAGTTTGATGTCATAAAGTTTGCATAGATCTTTTAGTATGGCATTGTCAAATTCTCTGCCATAGTCGCAGTGGATACGTAATGGTGTACCGAAATGTTGAAAGTACAACATAATAGTACTAACGACAGATTTGGCGGATTTATCTGCCAAAGCATAGGCTTGTGAGAATTTAGTCAGTTCGTCTCTTATCGTCAAAATGTGATTTCTATTAGGAATTCCTAGGATGTCGATGTTAATTCTTTCAAAGGGAGTTTTAGGTGTCTCAGTTATGACGAGGGGATTATCTAAGTTTTTTCGACAAGCTTTGGTTTGTTGACAGATTACGCAGTTCTTTATGAAGTTCTCAATGTCTTTAGTAAATCCCGGCCAGTTGAACCTCTCTTTGCCACGGCGTATGGTTTCGTTGATGCCGCGATGCAAGTTGTTTTTTCCGTTATGATATTGCTCGAGTATTAGTGGAATTTCGTCTTTGTTAGGAGTTTTTTGATGTTTTGGCAAATCTTCCACTTAATGTCTTTTTCAGAGAAAATAAAGGATAGCATTTCCAGAATTGGAAGATCAAGGTTGTTTTCTACACAATATGTTTTCGATGGGGAGAGAATGTCTTGATTTTTGAAAATAGATGCGAAAAGGACTTCATTTACGATTTCGGGATCGTTTGGAAGCGGGACTATGAAGTATTGTCTCCTGCTAACTTTAATTTAATTTTAATTTTAAATGTTTCAAAATCAGCGACTTCTTCGAAAATATCTTCGAATATGTCGTGATGGAATTCCTGAAGGTTGGATGATTGGGGAAAGATTAGGATATTTTTATTTGCCTTGTCTAGGAGTTGGCAATTAGAAAATTCGATCTTACTATAGTCAACTAAGGAAACAGTTTTGTAACGTTCAACAAAAGTTTTGAATTCTTGGGATATCGTTTCGGTAGTTATTTCGTTTTGTTCAGGTTCGGAGGTATTGTCATCGTCTTCGTCATTTAGGGGTAAGATTTTGTGGGGTGTTAGTTTAGTTTTAGCCTGGAATAGTACGCACTCATCAAGGTGGTTGATTTTAATGCGTGATAAGGCGTCGGCGTTTTTGTTAATTTTACCCGGTTTGTAAATGATCTCGTAGTCATATTCTTCGAGTTTAAGTCTCCATCGGGCTAATCGACTTCCGGGGTCTTTTATCGAGAACAGCCACGTCAACGGGCGGTGATCGGTACAAAGTTGGAACTTTCGGCCATAAATTATCGGTCTCCAGTGCTTCACTGCCCAAACAATAGCCAATAGTTCTCTCTCAATAGTCGAATACCTTGTCTCGGCTTGACAAAGTGTCCTGGAAGCATATCCAATGGGTAAATCTTTACCTATTGGCCCTTGGGATAGTACAGCGCCGATTGCAAAAGCACTGGCGTCAGTGGTTAGTATGAATGGTTCCTCGAAGTTCGGATAGATCAGTATTCGTGTCGAAGTTAAAGCACGTTTGAGTTCGTTAAAGGACGTGACGCATTCAGCGTTGAAATTAAACGGTTCATCCTTTTGTAAAAGTTTAGTTAGGGGTTTCGATATTCTCGCGAAGTTTGGAATAAACCTCCGATAATAACCAGCAAGTCCCAAAAATGACTTAATATCTTTGGGGTTCTGCGGTTGAGGAAAGTTTAAGATACAGTCGACTTTCGACGGGTTGGGTTTTACACCGTCTTTAGTTATTAAGTGTCCCAAATAAGCGACCTCCTTGCGGAGAAACTCGCATTTGTCAGGCTGTATTTTGAGGTTTGCCTTCCTAAGTCTTTTAAAAACGTCAGTTAGTCTTGCTAGGTGTTCGTGAATGGTGGGCGAATAAACGATTATATCGTCCATGTACACCAAACATCTTTCGTTCTGGATTCCTATCAGAATATTGTCCATCACCCTTTGGAATGTTGAAGGGGCATTTTTCAACCCGAAAGGCATGCGAACAAATTCAAAATGACCGTTCTCTACAGTGAAAGCGGTTTTTTGAATGTCCTTGGACTCAATTTCAATCTGGTGGAAACCAGAAGCTAGATCTAGGGTGGTAAAATACTGGCACTTGCCAAGTTGGTCTAACAGATCGGATATGTTGGGTAACGGATATTTGTCATTTATTGTCAGTTCGTTTAGTTTTCTATAGTCCACGACTACGCACCATTTCTGTTTCCCGGAGGCGTCGAGTTTTTTTGGGACAACCCATACAGGGGAAGACCAGGGAGAATTTGAGGGACGAATGATGCCCTGTTCTAACATTTTCGAAACTTGGTTACGGACTTCCTCTTTGTGAATTTGGGGATAGCGGTACGATTTAGTGTATATGGGTTTGGCGTTGTTTGTGTCGATGGAATGTTTAATTTCATTCGTGAAACTAAGATGGTCACCTTCTAAGTAGAAAATGTCGGAAAAGTCAAGACAAAGTTGTTGTATTAGTTCGGCCTCTTCCTCGTTAAGGTGTTCGAGTCGGAGTTGATTGTTAATCTCCGTTTGTCTGTCGAAGTTAGGATTCGTTGCAAACGAAATTTCTTCACAGTGATTTACAGAGTAATTTTGAATGGATTCTAATTTGATAGTGTCGAAATTTACAGTTTTTGGGCAGGCGTTAGCGTTTAAGATGGATGTCAAAAATTCGCCTTTGTCGTTGACTTGGACTAAAGCATTCGGAAGTCTCACATTTTCTAGGACGGTAGTGGTTAGTATAGCTTCTGTGTTACGTAAGTCACATTTGAGTTTGCAAATCCTTTCTGTTCGCGGCTCAATAGTAATAGTTTGAAATTGTTGGGTTAATTGTTGGAGATTGCCTGTTTGAAGATATTGTTTCGTCTGTTACTTTCATAAGCGGAATAAATTTGAAGTTGGTTATAAGAAGTTTTTTGTTAAAGTCAATCACACAATTATAATGTTCTAAAAAGTCAGAACCTAGTAGACCATCGAATTCGATGTCTAAGTTACAGATGTAAACTTTGTGTGGATCGTTAAGATTAAATGGGACTAAGGTCGATTCGTTAATCAGGATTTTTTGATTAGTGATACCTTGTATCACAACGTTTTCTGGGTATCGGTGTCGAAATTGTTTACAGGTGTTTGGTTTAAAAATTGATAAACCGGCACCTGTGTCTATTAACAGTTTATATGTATTAGTGGCGTCGTTGATGTAGAAAAGGTTCTTAGAATTTACCGAAAGTGAGGGGCTTATAGGAAAGCTTGTTCCGGAAAATTCAGGTTGGGGTTGAAGTCGTCGAGTAAACTCATTGTTTCGAACTGGGTTTGAAGATTGCAGATCTGTGTATCGGGTGGTTTGTCCACTGTAAGTACCTCTTGAAAATTTTGTCGTCGGTCTTCGGGTAATTCAGAAGGGAATTCTGGGTAATTGCTTTCAAAAGTTTCAGTATAGTCATTTTGAGAGTATTCGAAATCTGTATTTTGGGGGTCTGAATAAGAACAATCGTCTTGGTAGTATGAATTTGTATAAGGGTCATCGTTTGTTAAATTGTTCTTTGTTGTTGGTTTCTGTAAAAATTGGGATTTGGTCGAGATTGATTAGGACTTTGATATTGTCCACTGGCAGAAGGTCGGTTTTGTTGTGCGGGATACCTATTGGGATCAGTATTGGGCCTAGTTTGGTTAGCCGATTGATAAGGAGGATTTGGTCTAAATTGTTGCGGGTTGTTATTGTTGAAGTTTTGGTGTGGTATATATATATATATATATATATATATATATATATATTAACAAATAAAAAAGGTAAAATACATTTGGGAAATATAGGCAAAGAATACAAATTAGAGAGGGAGAAATAGAAAGGAAGAAAAAGACAGAGAGATAAGAATGCGCTAAAATTTTCAATTGAATTGTATCTTAAATCAGTTAAAAAAAGAAGTAGTGATTGATTGCAGATTGTTTCTAAATGGTTTTTATTTTAAGTCAGCTGATGTCGGTTCTTTTTTAAATATAAATTATTGTAAGAACAATTTAATATTAAATGTTTAGATTTGCGCCGAAGCATATCGTCAGTACATTACTATATATAAGCTACTGCACAGCAGTGTCGAAAGTTCTTATGTACTTGGTAAAATCTCGTTTTTGGTACCTCAATATTTAAACAGAAGTAAGAGTTTATTATTTATTGCTAATGGACGTACCAACTTAGCAAAACGCCACTCCTAAAAATAAAATTATAAGATTAGCAACTGAATTGCAAATATTTGATATCTTTACAGAAAATTGCCTTCATTTTGCAATAAAATTAATAATATGTTTAGTAATTGATTACTTTGCATTTTAAAATGATTTATTCTTCAGGTTTATCTATACAATGGTGATGTTTCTTTTCTTTTCTATATTGTTCTTTGTCTACTCTCTCCATTATGCTTGGAATTGGATATTGTAAAATGATATAATTGTAATGTGTTAATGGAGATAGCCCTATTGATTACTTTAAAAGTAACTAAATAAACAGTGAATGGTGTTCGATGTCGTCAGCTTGTAAGTGATTTATCATGACCTGAAATGAACGGTATTGATCTGAATTGGTGATGTCAATTGGTCATCAAAATAATGTGATGTAACACCGTTATTTTATTTGAAGTTATGTAAAAAGTCAGTTTAGAGTATTTAATTCCTTCTTTTGTTATGAAAATTTTAAATTAAAATGTTATATATATTCATCACTTTTCTGCTTTTCAGAAAGAAACTTTTTGTTGGTGGTTATTAAAATCATTTATTAGATTGATGTTCATGACTTGAATTTTTTTTGTGGATATTAAGAACATTTATAAGATTGGATTTTGGTTCTGAATTATCACAAGATTAGTTAATTATCTTAAATAACTGGGATGTTAAAATTTTGTAAAAATATTGGATCACGTAAATCTTAGCTGATTTTTTAAAATTAACTAAGGAGAAATTATCGAAATAGAACAAGATAGAAAAATATTCATATTGTACAATAACGTTGATTTTTTCAATTAAGGAATATGAACTACATTAAGTCTGGTTGTGTCAATCCATTTGCTATCATTTCAAGCCTGCAATGCCACCTGGCCGTAACTTTTGAAACTAATTTGAGTTCCATTTTCTACAAGTACATATTTATGTTATACGTGCGAGTACGAAGTTAACAGTTGTTAATCCCAGCACATATGCTCCTTAAATATCTGGATTTCCGTAGACTGAATAAATAAGCAATTTTTAATGACGACAAGATAACTGGCGTTGTTCGTTTTATCTCTGTTTAATTTAATCGCATATTACATGAAAGAAAGGAAGCGAAAGAACTATGAACTCCATAAGTCAGAGGTAGAATGGTAGAAAAAACAATGCGGATAAACCTAAATTTCCCTTACATTAACCACTCAGTCTATGGTAATGTATAAGTCTATGATATGTTGTTGATGACTCCACAAACTACTGCGTTGATTCAAAATATTGTAGACTTTAAAGCAATACTCTTGGTGTTTTTCTTGAAACGGCATTGACTCTTTAAATGTCTTGGTTAATTACAATACAATACAAAATTTCTAATCTGTAGATTTGTTTTCATAGTTGTCCTCATTTTGATATATATTCACTTTCTTTGATAATGTCCCAATTTATTAATTTTAATACATTTCACAAATTTCACGTTTGTTTTCGCAACTATAGATGCTGTGTACGATAGAAATGAGAATGTCTCACCTAGATACCGAAACGTTTTAAATCATTAAAAGATACATACTCTCCGCAAGTGTGGTGTTATTCCCAGAATGTTCTCAAACATAATATAAAGATGCTACAACTGTCATGGTGAAAACAAAAGATATATTCCACTAACTATGAGAATTGTTTTATTTAATAATTTTTAGGGTATTTTTAATTTTGAGCTCCTATAAATTCAGTAATAGGAGTGATATAGAACGTTTTAAAGGATTAGTGAGCTGTTTTTTTTCACAGTTTTATATGGTTCTGGAATTACAATTATTACGTTGATTTTATTCTGGCGGATTATTCTTGATAATACTCATACATTTACCCAAGTATATCTTATACGTTTCACTAAATTTTATATAGAAGGATTCATACTGAAGTAAAAGTCTAAATAAAATCCTAGTATTCTCAAATGGATTTAGAACATGTATTCCAATACCAAAATTATTACAGATTATAAAATAATAAAATAAAGGACATTTATATAATCATAATTAACATTTAATTGTTAGAATCATTATCTTACTTATTTAATGAAATTTTTTTGTTAAAGTTCGATCAACGTGTTTAATAAATAAAGCATACCGCTGGGAATTGTGTCAGTTTTACATATTTATTGATCGCCAGGTCTTGTTTTAATAGAAAAATGACTAAGTCTCGAAAAATATCACCTTTCTTGACTAAGAGTCGAAAAGACCAAGGTAAATATTTAATAGTTGTAAATATAGGCATTGACATAGAATTAACTCAACCGATCATTTGTTGACAATTATTTCTTTTTCATATAGTCTATAACTTAGAGTCCATCCTTATTAATTAGTCCACTTCTTCGAAATATATAAAATTTGTTTGTAAGTAGGATTGCTTTTATAATCTAATACTATAATACGAGCAATGTTTGAATATATATATATATGTTGAGTTCTAGAAAACGGCTCTAACGATTTCGATGACACGTTGCCATTTGGAAGTTTCGATGGATAGAAATCAGTTGGCGAGGGTCTCATTTTTGGGAAAAATGGTTTTATAGAGAAATTAAATTATTAAAATATTTATTGACAGTTTGACAATCAAGGCTGTTGCTTTGTAATTTCAAGGCGTTCAATACAGGGTAATTTGGTAACCTACGTAAGAGTGACTCCTGTTGTAAAAATTCTTTTAATAAAGGGTGATTTGGTGACCTATTTGAGAGTGAAACTTTTTTTCAACATTCTTTTAATTAAAATTGTGTTTGTCTGCGTCATATTTTCCTAGCATTATATTTTTATACCTAGACATTTCAAGTTTTCAAGGTGAAAAAATTAGCACTGTAGGCAATTTTTGGATGAGTAAGATCTCATGATTTCGCATTTAATATGAATTGGTGGTGTAAAATTATAATTATACAGGGTCTCTCAAAATATGTTAGTTGATCCATAAGAGTTGCTATGCATGATATTGTTAAAATATTGCGTCAAATGGAATTATAGTAGGTACAGTTAGAAAAAAAGCGGAAAAAATAATTTTATAGGGTACTCCATAAGCAGTTAGAAATTAATGATAGCTGACGTACAGGGCGGAGTAAAAGTATTGCTGTGCAGACTCGCTAAAAAATGTTAATAGAATGTTATACCTATCGGGTAGCTTATTAGCATTTGCATTTATAGGGTGGTTGCAATATAGGATGTACTGGATTTATAATTATACATGGTGGTTAAAAAAATTACAATAGGTAGCCATAATCAAATGCATATACTGGGTAGTTAAAACATATGTTAGAAAAAAATGTTTGGGTGGGTTTCTCGTAAGAAGTTGCACATATAGGGTGGTTGAAATCTAGGGGGGAGTTGAATTGTAGTAACACCATGGAAATAAGAAATGTAAGAAAAAAATATTATGTTAAGGGAGTTTAAATTAGTTTACATAGCAAATGCCCGATTATTTGGATTTATGTACGTTTACGATACAACCTTGAATTTACGGTCACCCAGGTACTTAGTATAAAATGAACATCCAGGTTCAACCGATAATGTTTTTTTTTCAAAGTAAATGTTTTAATTCCAAAATTATACCGGATGAGTTTAAATTGAGCTATATGTAACGATTTTTTTTGCATTATTCAAATGTAAATCAAATATTTTAGTTTATTATCGATGCTGGATAGGTATACAAAGCTACTTAAAAGTACTTTGATAACGGAACATTGAGATTAGACAGCTTGGTTTAATTACTTCTAGTTTCTCTACACCGTATCACCTATAACGATGTTATCTTGAGATGTGTCTGTTGAGCAATATGTCTTTGTTATTAAAAGTAAAGGCAGAATCAGAGTCGATTTACAGGAAGTACTGTACGGAATAAACAAAATTATTAAAATAAGATAAATAAGGGTATGAGTTGACCACCATGATTATACCACCAATCGAAAACGCCAAAGAGTTGGGGTAGGGCGCGACTACTGACTAAACCTCCACAAACCGCCAAGACATTATCCAAACGGCGATTTTATCGAGACAGCTGGAGACTAGTCATCAAGAGTGTTGTTTTCGAGATTTTTTCTAAAGCGAAAATTTTTTAGAAAAAACCTCGAACGAAAACAACACTAAACGATTGACAACGACTCCAGACCCGGAGTTGACACATCTCCAAACACAGATAAGTATTACACAGCATACAATACATTACTTATATAGAGGAATACTGGTTGATCATGTTGTAGACATCTCTTTCTCTCAGAATAACCGTGAGGAAGAATCTCTGTACAGGCAGCCAGTAATCCGGGCAATTTTACGAAATTGCCTTACTACACTTTGTTCTACATATACAATTTTTAAATACTTATCTGTTGCAGGAAAAAAAAACGAGGAGAGAAAACCCAATGAACAGACAAAATAAGACAGTTTACACGATAAGTGATTTTATTTAATTAAGCTTGAACAGATGCTGTTCCAAGGTCATGTTAAATCTTTCCACCTTTTTTTTCTGACTGGGGATGCAAAGGCGTGGTTCTTGTTTTCTTGATACCGAGCATCGTACAGTCCTTATGGAATACATTGGATTCGAATTTACGCTCTTGGTCAAATGTAACTCCAACGGGATACCAAACCTGCTGAATAACTGTTCTATCAGCAGTGTTGCTACAGTGGTTGCCTCCTCGTTGGATATACCATATGCCTCAGGCGATTTGCTAAAATAATCCATTGTAACCAGAATGTATTTGTATCCCCTCTCAATCTGAGGAAATGTAACATCGACATGCATGGGATTTTCTCAGATGGGGCGCCCACGTTGTATTGCTTCATTCTGCCCTTGGTCCTCAGGTCTTCGGGTTCTTACTGGCTGCACAGGTGTCACATTTCCGGCACCAAGCTCTTACGTCTTCGAAGTAATTTAACCAGGATGACCGTTGACGAATTTCATCCAAGATTTTCATGCCGAGATGACCTCCGGTAATCCCCTTTATGTACTTCAGTCAGGATGGCTGGTACCTTCTTCTTTGGGACTACCAGTAGGGACTTGGTTTTCGGGCCGTCAGTGCTTTCCAAAATTCCCTTTAACAATCAATTCTCTACTATTAGAGATTCTCACGATTTCAGAACTCACGAGTATCGAGCTACCTTGTCCCGTCGTGGCTTGGGTGGCCCTCTCTTTTCGAGTGACATGATTGGTTCATTTTCTGGGTCAGCACTTTGGTCTTGGATCGACTGTTCCGTTGTTCAGGCTTCATTGGCCTGCTCTCGGATTTGTCGGAGGAAAATACCCTCTCGCCCTGATTATTGCAAGAAGTTCTTTTCTGGTGACACAATAATTCCTTTCCCGTTTCGAGAATCTACGACTGTAGTACTCGATCACCCTCTTATCACCATCTTCCAACTGGGACAGGGCGGTCCCCAAACCTTTGTTCTAAGTATCTGTATATTCAGATAATTCTTTATAGAAATTTCAAGCTCACGAAACTTTGAAAATATTAAGAAAATCATTATTTTTATGGTATTTAAAAAATATAAGTTAGTTTTTTTTCTTAAAACTTTTTTGAAAACATATTGGTTATTGCTCTTTCTCTTGACGTGTCTTTTGGGGCAAATATACCATAAATTGAGGGAGAAAACTTCAATTTTTAGACTAAACTAATAAATCAATATTTTTGGTCAGACGTTGCAATGCAATGAAGTTGACCGACCGTCTTAGTGAAATGATCATAGCCATACATTGGCTAGTTTTAAAGCAATTTGAACATAGATCCTAATTCCATTAGTTTAATTTGCCGACTCTAACAACAAAGAATATATTAATATGTTACTGCTAATTTCGTACAATCATCTTTAATATATTGTTTCCTATGAATTTCAGATCAACCTATGAGAATATTACTCATATTTATTGAGTTTACTCTAAAATCAGGAAAACTGCAAACTTTTTTTGGAACAGTTTATTTACTATGGATAATTATTTCCATAGCCATCTCCTTGTTTAGTGCCAACAACAGTACTCAAGATAGGATTAAAATTATAATACCTTTTATTCTGTTGCAAGGTGTAAGTAATTATTACATTCATTTAATTTGATTTGTTACAGTAAATGTAGGTATAGTAGAACTAGTTTAAAATTTTTTGAATGGATTTAATATAAATAAATTTTTACAAGGAAAAGGCGAGATGTACTTATGTTACAAAAAATGTGATAAAATGTGAAATAAGTATATGTACTTGTACACAACTATATCGATTTAGATAGTTGTAACGTCTTGTAGTTTATATTTATGGATATTTTAAAATAATTACCACATTTCCTGAACATTTGTATATTTCCGGCACTGAAACCTAACTTCCTTAGCTAAGTTTGAAGACGCGAGATGAAAGACCGACATCTAGGATTTTCGATAGAATTAGCACACTGAGGTTTCGAATCTGGAGCCGTTCCGTGTAATTGCTGTTCTCCCTTAACTCCTAGGACAGAATGTCACGATAAAATTTTCAGATTACCTCTCCTGTCAAAGATATTGAATACTCTCTTCGAGGTGTTATTCCTTTGTACGCAAGACAATATATATTATATACTTTATATAACATATATTGTTTCTGGTCAGGGAACCTTCATCAGTTGCGCTTCCCACAATTGAATGTCCTCTCGAACACTTCTTTATGTATTTGATACATTTCGTTAAATTTGAAGACGCGAGATGTAAGACCGACATCTAGAATTTTCGAGAGAATTAGCACACAGAGATTCCGAAACTGGAGCCGTTCCGTGTAAATGCTGTTCTCCCTTAACTCCTAGGACAGAATGTCACGATAAAATTTTCAGGTTACTTCACCTGTCAGAGATGTTGAATACTCTCTTTGTACGCAAGACAATATATATTATCTACGGCTCCAGATTCGGAGCCTCTGTGTGCTAATTCTCTCGAAAATCCTTAATGTTGGTCTTACATCTCGCGTCTTCAAATTGAACGAAATGTATATAATAGATAAAGAATTGTTCGAGACGACATTCAGTTATGGGAAGCGCAACTGATGAAGGTTCCCTGACCAAAAACAATATATGTTATATATAGTATATAATATATATTGTCTTGCGTACAATGGAATGACACCTCGAAGAATATTAATATCAACCCAAATAATAAACAAGTTTGTCTTTAGTTGCTAATTAAAACGAATTTTGTTATAAAATAAATATCGCTGCTTAAGTCCTAATACCACTTATGTCAAAATAGTGACTTTTCAGTTAAGTGGAAATAAATGCATAATTTTACATATACTTGATTACAATACTCTAATGTTTTTATTTTCACACTCGAGTTCAATCCATTTCCGTCAGCTCTCCGAATCTATATATTCTTTCTCGAAATTCTGCATAAGATCATAGAGCCATCGTGGATTTCCGTCATGTGTTCTCGAAGATTCAATGAAATTCGATGAATTTCCGTCAGCACCAGCAGCCGACCTCGGATCGACAGACCAACATTTGGGGTTCCATTCAATACTGGATGAATGCCCATTCCGTGAAATATCTGATGGATTCCCGTCATAATATCATTTCATAATTTGTGTAAAATTCAAAATAGATTTATAATATAAAGGTACCATTAATTTTTAGTACATATTTGTAAATAATGCCTAATATTTTTCTTACATTGTGTTGCATTATTTTAATACCCGTACTGGCATAACTTACGTCTTTTTGTATTAGAAGTTGAAAGTGAAAAAAAAAGACTCGATTAGTTCATAAAATTGTAGTCAGTTTAACTAACTACACTTGTATCCTTAATATGATTTATAACCATATTTTGTGCTTAATGCGATCCATACTTACTGAGAAATTCAAATAAATAAGTCTTTTCATAGTTAGACAATCACAATGTTTTACATTAAGAATATTATGATATTAAATAAAATTCAAAAAACTTCTTAAGAAATAAACTTAATATACTTTAACAACCCTTGTAAAAACTATGAAAAATCACTAGGAATTTCTTGTACTGAGTCGACTTTACCTTTCATATTGGAAGTTTGCTTTGGTACCGCTTTGGTGTCGCCAAAATGGTTTATTGTTAAGTCGTCATATTATTATTACTATACCGGTGACTACTTGGTACATAAGACACAATATATTTCTGGAAACATATCTAAGAATTATAGTAGTGTTTAGGAGGAACCTTTTATGAAAGAGAACCGTATTGCGATGGCTAAGAGAAAAATCTGCCTCCTAGTATCACCATTTTTTAGAGACAATTGTCAATTCCATCAACGTATTAGATAAAACTACATTGCGATTTTGTGCAGGGTAAAAAAATATAGGTAATAGCTGCTTGACAATAGTGGCATGGCATTTTAGGAATATCACCAAAAAATTTTTTGGTATTTTCTTTTCTTAGTTGGTCCTGTCACCTCTTGTTTTTTCCATACCTTTTGCGGAATAATAGATTCATAACGCACAGAATTTTCTGTGCAAACAAAGTGCTTAAAAAATATTTCATACCTAGTTTAATACGACCTTTAGGCTTAGCGCTTAAGAAATATTTTTTAGTAACATTTCATCTCGATTTATTTGTCTTCTTTATTTGTTCTTTTAAATTCCAAATTCAATATTAGGAACCGTATACTAATTTCTCTGTGACAACTACACTTTTCCCTAAAAAATGTAAAAAATACCTTGTGTTTCTTGCAGTCTCCACGAAATTTGGATTTTTCTTGTGTTGCTCTCTCTCTAATCCTAGTTTATATCATTTATTTATAATTCACTCTTTTTTGGCATCTTTAGATTTTCTCTTTCGTTTAGAATTAATATCTCTACTATATTCTTCTTTTAGTGTTGTTTTGTTCGTTTTATTGGTTTCTATAGCATCAACAGCAATATATAGAATTTCATCCTGTTCTTTTCACTTAGTTCATCAACTAAAGTTTGGTTTATTACATAAGGTTCGCGGCTTACCTTATTGACTTTTTGTTCCTTAACCATTCCTGTTTGTTCACTCAGATACTTCTTCTAATTATTTTAGTTGATATTTTTATATATTTTTCTTCTGTTATTATTGAAGATTACTCTTTTCCCCTGAGGTAATGATTACTTCTTCAGTGATATTTAAATAAACATTTGCTACAATTAGTGGTTAAGTCTGTTCAACAAATACCGAAAAGTATCTTTATTGCTAGGGATAATTAGAATAAGTAAATTATCTACATCTACATTTTCTAGAGAGTATCCTGCTTAACTGTTTGTTTTTATATTTTTTGCTGTGACTTTCATTTTTAATTAATATCAAACTCAATTATCGTTTCACAGTCGTCGCTCCTGAAATTATTTTTTAGGAAAAAAAAGCAATTATTATAGACAAAAATTACGTAGTTAGGGTGTGTGATCACGATAGTCTGTTTTCAAATTAAAAATATTAATTTTAAAGATTGAAAATATCTAAAGATACGAAATAATACTAACTTTTCAAGAAATAATGATATTTTTTTTTCCATTAATTCTCAGGAGCAATCGGCAGTTGGGACATTATTATGGAATTGTACACGTAAGGTTGACTTTCACTATCCGTTTCTTCTCCGTTCCATAACCAATATATATATGTTAGATGAGAATATTATGCACGTGTACGTTATCAAGTATCGTATTTCGCTGACAGCTTCCTTCGGATCCGTTGAATTCGTTGAAACCGTGGGAATGCAATTCAGCAATGTAAATGTTATAAATGCGAGACTTGCCATCCCACGGCATTCATTAAGATAGTTCATTTCATTCAAGTAACTTTATATTTTGTATTTTTCAACTATTGTTTTGTGTATTAATTAAATCAATTTTTTTTTAAAAAGTGACTTGTGTTTTAAATAATATAAAAATGGCGCAGTCAGCAGGATTCGTTCAACACGTTTAGAACAAGGATCAAGTAAGAAGACTAACTAAACGTGGCAATTCCTAAATTCTTGTGAACGAGGACTTCCCGACCAGGACATAACTGTAAGATAGCTGACCAGGAACACGCACTGAGCTAACCAGTCATCGCTGAGCAGAACAGTCCATGCCAAGAGCATTTACGTATGTACAATAATTGTTTGAAACTTAATGACCACATTGCTATTTAATTTTTACTTTTAAATCGTAATATCAGTTCAATCGTTTAAAGTTAATAAGACATTTTCCTTACCTTTGAAGCAAATTTCGAACCACTTCGGAACCTATCACCAATTATTGTTGCCTTTGTATTTTACCAATACACTTGATATTTATTTAAGGGATATTTAAAATTTAAATTTTATCATTGCTGATTTCATTGCTATACATATTCAGATATTGTATTTGCACTTTATATATGCTAGCATATTTCGTATCTTCCGGTAGGTAATTTAAAATTACATTCACTACTCGCCTTGATCTACTATTTTTTCCACTTACGTGAAAATTGTTCACTCGATTTCATTTTATATCTAAATAACTATAAGCAACCATGCCTGAAACACGCCAGGGAACGGTAGAACCATACAAGATCTCTGAGATTTTCTCTATTATTCCCGAATATGATGGTAACCCGATTTTCCTGAATACATTTATCAGCTCATGTACGACAGCATATAGTATGGCTGTTGACAACCAATCCACGTTACTAACCTTACATATTAAAAACAAGTTAAGAGGCCGTGCCGCCGAACTTGTTAACTCACGCAACCCGCTTACCTGGGACGATATCAAATCGCTCCTAGAAAACCACTTTGGTGATGCCAGAGATATTTCCTCATTAATCCAGGATCTGCAACGAATGAGGCAGATACCGAATGAATCACCTCTTACCTTTGCTGCCAGACTCCAAACTCACGAAGCCAAAATGTATGCGGCAATTAATAAACAAAATTTAACAGGTAAAGAAAAACAAGCACAGATATCTCTTATAGAATCCATGGCTCTTAATAGCCTCCTGACCGGCCTAGAACCGAAAATAGGACAGATTGTACGAGCAAGCGATCCGATAAATATTATAACCGCAGTTTCCCGAATAAAAAGGGAACTTCAGCTAAGCCATCTAGAAAATCAGAAATTTCTTAACACCCGTAATCAACAAATACAACAACAACAAAAAAGACCCAACCCAGTAACTTTGTCCAAACAATGCTCATTTTGTAAACGTTTAGGGCATACTTTTAACGAATGCCTAACGCGTCTGAGACAACAGCAACAACAACAACCAAACAGAAACTTCAACAATAACAATTACCAACAGTTTCGGCATAACCCGCCTCAACAAAATGCCAACCAAACTAGACCAAACTTCGCCCAGCAAAATCGTCCCTCAACAAGTGGACAAAATCCTGGTCCTCGCAACACTTTTTCCCCAAATCCAAATTTCTACCAAAATCAACAACCCAAAACTCACCACCTCAACCAAACTGATACATATAACTATTCATATGACTATACAAACGACCAATTTGACAACCCTGACGAATCTAATTATTACCAAGATGATTATTCTGATCCTGACACCCAAGCCCTAAATAACTACACGGGCTACCCCCAAAATCAAAATTATGAAAACTATGAATATAAATATTCTGAACCCTCTTCTGACGCAGAAATATCTGGTCAAAATTTTCAAATAGCTATAAACATAGACAAACCGCCAGACAACGAGATATCGAACATACACACTCAGATCCAGAACATGAACCTCGACGACTTCAACCCCATCTTGAATCTCGAAGAACAAACATTTCTATAAGGCCCCTCTTAACTGTAAACTCAAAAAATTTATACTATATTAATGATGCTACAGGAAAATTCAAACTTCTGATCGATACAGGAGCCGGCATTTCCATTTAAAAAAAAACACGGTCAAAAACTTTCCTCAACGATTTCCCGAAAGAGTTACCATACAAGGTATCACTCACGAGAAGATCCAAATTTCAGAATCTACTTTGATCCCGTTTGCCCCACGAAATCCACACAAAGTCTTCATTTTCGACTTAGATATCGAATTCGACGGAATATTAGGTCTAGACTTTTTGGAACACTATGAATGTGTCGTCGACCTAAAATCCAAACAACTAATTACAAATTTTAAAACTATTCTCCTTCACAAAGTAGAAGACAATGACCACTCCAATAACATATCTTTAAAAACACCCAGCTGTGAACCACGAACCCCCACACAAACTTCCCTTAACTTAATTACTATCGAAGCACGTACAGAGAAAATTTTTAAACTTAAATGCATGCTTTCAAATACCGATGCTATTTTACAATCCCAAGACAACGAGAAAGTACGAATTCCCAACGCTATTGTTCACGTTAATTCGCAAGGTGAATTCCTTACCTCCATCATAAACGCTAATGCAATACCCAAAACTATCGATTTCTCGAACATCCAGTTGGAACCAGTGAACCAAATGCATCGTCTTTTGAACTTAAGCCCACAAGACTACCCCGACTCTGACCATTTAGACAGGAACGAAATCGTTCAATCGCAAATTAGGACAGAACACCTTAACGACGAAGAAAGAGATTGTTAACCTCTGCTTAGAATTTCAAGATATCTTCTATCTTGAAGGGGACGCTCTGACATTCACTAACGAAGTCAAACACGCTATCGATACAAACAACGCAAAACCCGTTTTTACAAAATCGTATAGGTACCCCCAAATCCACAAGAACGAGGTGAAATCCCAAATAGGTAAAATGCTGGCCCAAGGTATCATCAGGCACTCTTCGTCCCCTTGGTCTTCGCCAGAATGGGTGGTCCCCAAAAAGGTCGATGCATCAGGTAAACAAAAGTGGCGCGTCGTTATCGACTACCGCAAATTAAACGAGTTAACCGTAGGCGACAAATATCCATTGCCGAACATCTCTGACTTACTTGATCAGCTAGGAAAATGCCAATATTTTTCTACCCTAGACCTCGCATCCGGTTTCCACCAGCTAGAAATTCGAGAGGAGGACATCCCTAAGACTGGATTTTCAGTCGAGAATAGCCATTACGAATTCGTTCGTATGCCATTTGGGTTAAAGAATGCGCCCTCTACATTCCAAAGGGTTATGGATAACATTCTGCTAGGTATTCAGAACGAGCGTTGTCTTGTCTACATGGACGATATAATCGTCTACTCTCCGACTATACACGAACATGTTACACGCTCAACGGAAGTCTTTAAAAGACTTAGGAAGGCAAACCTCAAAATCCAACCGGATAAATGCGAATTTCTCCGCAAGGAGGTCGCTTACCTAGTGCACGTAATAACTAAAGACGGCGTTAAACCAAACCCGTCAAAGGTCGAATGTATCGTGAACTTTCCGCAACCGCAAAATCCCAAGGATATTAAATCATTTTTGAGTCTTGCTGGTTATTATAGGAGATTTATCCCGACCTTCGCCAAAATATCAAAACCATTGACTAAACTCCTCCAGAAAGACGTACCGTACAATTTCAACTCTGAATGCATCAAATCGTTCAGTGAACTCAAAGAGGCACTAACTTCCACACCGATATTGATCTATCCCAACTTCGATGAACCTTTCGTCATAACCACAGACGCTAGCGCTTTTGCGATAGGCTCTGTGCTGTCACAAGGACCCATTGGCAAGGATCTACCAATAGGATACTCCTCTAGGACTCTTTGCAAAGCCGAAACGCGATACTCAACCATCGAGCGAGAACTCCTAGCCATTGTTTGGGCCGTCAAACATTGGAGACCTATCATCTATGGTCGAAAATTCCTTTTAGTTACCGACCACCGCCCATTAACATGGCTGTTTTCGATAAAAGACCCCGGAAGTCGATTAGCTCGTTGGCGCCTCAAGCTCGAGGAGTACGATTACGAAATCGTATACAAACCTGGCAAAATAAATAAAAATGCAGATGCTCTTTCCCGCATCAAAGCAAACCACTTCAACAATTATGTATCTTTTCAATCGAGTAACCACCTAACACCCTTCCAAGTACTCCCCACTAACGAAACCGATGATGACTCTTCAGAACCCGAGCCACAAAGCCCTAATATCCAACAAATTTGTGAGGAATTCAAAACATTTGTCGAACGGTACCAAACTATATCACTTATAGATTACGACAAAATCCAAATGTCCAACAGCCAACTACTTGACAAGGAAAACAAAAACATCCTGGTATTTCCCCAAGGTTCCCTAATGAAAGATTTCCATCACAACATACTTGAAGACATTTTCGAGGAAAACGCCGACTTTCACACCCCAAAAGTCAATGTATTTGCGAGTAAAAGTGTCAAAAAAAGACGGTATTATATCGTCCCACTTCCTTCCGACCCCGATATAGTTAATGAAATTCTCTTCGCATCTATATATAATAGTAAAGATGTGTTCACCGAAAATGAAATCTATTGCGTTGAAAACAACTTAGAGCTACCTATATTAGAGGTACTATCGTTTATCTTTTCGGAAATGGATATCAAATGGAAAGTTTGCCAGAACATCGTGCAAACGATTGATAAGGAGCGGATACCTATAATCCTCGATCAGTTCCATAACGGGAAAAGTAATATACATAGAGGCATAAACGAAACCATCCGTAGAATCAAGGAAAAGTACAATTGGCAAGGACTAACCAAAGATGTCGATAATTTCATAAAAAATTGCCAAATTTGTCAAAAAGCAAAAATCTGTCGCAAAAACCTCGATAGCCCCCTAGTTATTACCGAAACTCCACGGACACCCTTCGAACGTATAAACATAGACATCCTGGAAGTTCCTACCAAAAACTATGCACTAACCATTAGGGACGAACTTACGAAATTCTCTCAAGCTTATCCGATAAGCGATAAATCCGCGAAAACCGTCGCTAACATCTTACTCTTGTATTTCCAACATTACGGAACTCCCCTTCGCATTCACTGCGACTACGGCAGGGAATTCGACAACACACTGATGAGAGACTTATGCAAACTTTTTAACATAAAAATTTCCTACTCTAGCGTGGGACACCCACAGTCGAACGGATCATTAGAACGATTTCACTCGACTTTACTAGACATGATTAGAATACATAAACTGGAGAACCCTAACGAACACCCCTTCAACATCTTACCCTATGCGGTTATCGCATACAACAACTCAGTTAACAAGACCCATGGGTTTACCCCATACGAACTCATATATGGACACACTTCAAGTAGGCCTCCTGAAACCCTGTATGATCAACAAGCTCTAATAACGAAGTACGTTAGAGATCTCAATAACCGTAATTCTCGTTATTATAAGATCGCCCGCGAAAAGACAAATTTACAGAAACAGAAGGCAAAAGAGCGATACGATCAACATGTTTCCGAAAACCGTCCGGAATACAAAATCGGCGATAAAGTTTATGTAAAAGAATCACAGCTAAAGGACAAGCTACAAAATAAATTAAATGGCCCATTTCAAATAATTGAAATCCACACTAATTCAGCCACCCTTAAGAACCTTAAAACCAACCAGCAAACAAAAGTTAACTTCGACCGGATAAAACCATATTCTGAAAATTAACTTCAGGCTCTTACTGCTTTTCGGATCAGTAGTATGTCAGATAGACATCAAACCCATTAACAACACTATTGGCATCTACTACCACGACGAAACTCGAATTGTAATCTCCAATTACAAATGGACGTTATTAGTTCACCGTAACTTAACAGCCCTTGAACAAGCATTTGAGAACAATAATCGAATCCTTAGGACATTGGAACAAACTGTTGACCCTATTCCGGGTTATAAATTTCACGATACCGGTGCTTTTCGCATTGATGTACAAACCCACATCAGTCTTCTAACCCAAATCTCCGATTCTATCAAAACTAAGTTTTCCGAAGTACTTATAGACACTAAGAGGACTAAACGAGGAATAATCGATGGTGCAGGAACAATATTTAAGGCAATTACCGGAAACTTAGATGCAGCCGACGGTGAATTCTTCACCAACAGCATTAATAGACTTAACCAGGGACAACTACAGACAGAAAATCTTCTAAAGAACCAAATGAGCGTAACAACCTCAATTATCAAAAATTTCAATGAGACCATTTAGAAATTACAACTTGACGAGAAAACATTTAACGAAGATATAAATACTATCGATTTAGCCATTCACATCCTTAATGATAGCATTTCTGTTATCGAAGCCAAACAATCGTTTCTCGAGATCTGCGAAAACCTAATGGCAAGTTATAGATTTCTTGAAGATAACCTTAATGACATTTTAAACTCAATAACTTTTGCTAGACTAAAAATAATTCATGCATCAATAATTTCACCCAATCATTTGATAACATCCTTACAGGAAATCTCACAGAATCTTGTTAAGAATAATCTGCCGTTGCCAGTTCGCCTTTCAAGCGTCGCCCAATATCTGGAAATAATAGAATTAGAGGCTTTTCAAACTCGCTCCGATTTAATATTCATATTAAAAATCCCTCTCGTTGAGCAGCAACTATATACCGCTTACCACCTATACCCAATCCCAATTTTAGACGATAGAACTGGTTTTCACCATATCCTATCATTTACACAAAAATATATTGCGCGGAACGACGACTCCCTAATGTACATACCGATCAAAGACTTAAGCTCATGCAAGCGATTAACCCCGAACCAATAGCTGTTTTGCGAACTATATGCCTACCCAATAGAATCAAATGCACCCTGTGAGGCTCAACGCCTTAAGAACATTCATAGCGTCCCGGAAAACTGCCAGAGTGCCATAGTGTTTTCCGAAGGGTACAACGTCCAAAGACTGGAATCGAACTCGTGGTTAGTGATCGTTTCCGAACCTATACATGTAACTTTTAGTTGTGCGAGAATCGATTCAAAAACTATCGTGCTAAAAACCAATTCAGTCATTCGGCTACAAACAGACTGTAGTGCCTTTGTGGGAATTACTAAAATTCAAGCCGAACCCATGAAAATAAGTAAAGTTACAGACAATTCACACCCAGTTTTAGTTCCGTACAACTGCTGCAATGCTCACCCCCAAAAACCAGCAATACCAGAGCTTAAACCCCTTAAATTAGATAATCTTAACTTAGAAGAACTCAGCGTAGCCAACAACAAGCTGAATCAATATTCTAGAGACCTAGACGACCTCATCAACCAACCCTTCGTCACCAAAAATATATCCTGGTTTACGTATGCAACCG
Organism: Octodonta nipae; assembly: GCA_034190945.1. NCBI lineage: Eukaryota > Metazoa > Arthropoda > Insecta > Coleoptera > Chrysomelidae > Octodonta > Octodonta nipae. Next base: position 33,177,002 of record CM067221.1, on the reverse strand, counting down.
TAAGCACCATCGTAGCAGCGGCAGCTGCATTTACCTTCTACAAAGTAGCTAAAAGAATATAGAAATCTAAGGGAGCAGATTCCAGTCCAGGAAACCCCCAGAAAATCCTATCCAGATGGATTCCCAAACTCCGACCAGTAATAGAAGACCCCGCCGACGAAACCGAAAATAATTGTCCGGTTTAAACCAAAAGTTGAAGTTATACCTTCAACTTTTCTTTGTAAAGGGGAGCTGTTAGATGAGAATATTATGCACGTGTACGTTATCAAGTATCGTATTTCGCTGACAGCTTCCTTCGGATCCGTTGAATTCGTTGAAACCGTGGGAATGCAATTCAGCAAAGTAAATGTTATAAATGCGAGACTTGCCATCCCACGGCATTCATTAAGATAGTTCATTTCATTCAAGTAACTTTATATTTTGTATTTTTCAACTATTGTTTTGTGTATTAATTAAATCAATTTTTTTTAAAAAGTGACTTGTGTTTTATATAATATATTATATATATATATATATATATATATATATATATATATACATCTGTTCAGTTAACTTCAGTTAAATTCTCATTATAAGTTTCTTCTCTGTTCCATAACCACAACTTATCCGTCCTGTTGGGAATGTAGTTCGCGCCCATAATCAGTTTTGTTTAGATATGAAAAAGTAGTATACGTTGGCAAAATGTGGTCTTAATCTTTACTGCTTTTTTGTCAGATTATGAAGCGAGCTTCACGAGAGAAAATCGGCTCTTTTGAGTGCAAAGCTGTTTAAGAAAATAAATAATGAGGGAGAAAATATAAAACTATTTACAGAGTTAAGACGAAACGAAATTTTTCCAGTATTTCCGAATGTAAAAATATAAATTAAAAATAAATGGTATTAAAAGAAAACATCAATTGTGCGTCAGATATATTGAGCTGACGCCGAAACAATGCCCCACGATCAATACTGCTTCTGTCACTTCTCAGCCTGACCGTAAAAATATGTTTGCATTAATATGGAATGGTATTGTTAGGAACCGGAATGTAGAGGGAACGGAAGGTTTGTATATCTGCACTTATTTATAGCAAATACTGTTTTGCGTAAACGGAACGAAACCGTAATGGACTGGAGAAGGAACTTATAGTGAGAATCAACCTCAACGTTTTGTTTCCTGATATTACGTTCCCCAGTAGTTGTTACTTTTTGCTTGGTCTTACGAATTTCTGTTGGAAAAAACCTGTTTCTGAATACCGTCTTCCGATTCCGTGGTGTTACAAAGAAAATAAATTAATAAGAACCGGTCATATTTCACTACTCTACCCTCCTAACTTATACAATTCAATTTTACAAAGATAAAGTTAAAAAAAATGTAAATATAAATAACTACAAACACTTAAAAAAAAAAGTATAGCTCCGTATGTTAACAAAAACTGTAAAAATGATTTTTATGAATATTTCTTAAGTCATTGTAACTCAAACTGTAATAAAACGTGGAACGTAGAAAAAGAGGCTAAATATCTCGCATTAAACAAAAGCCAGGTCAGTAAAGTTAGCACCGCCATTTTGCAGCAACTCAAATTAAAACATATGGGAATTAAGCTATTTAGGAGCTCTTGATTTTTACCTAAACTGATGTTTGAGCTCAATATTTGCTATGAATAAAATGGAAAAACTATTGGCGGTGCTAACTTTACGTAGAGTTAGAAAAACAAACAGACAAAACTGTGAAGCGTCTCAAATTAGGAGCTATTTACGAGCTTATAATTGACGTACTGAACGTCAACCCCTATATTTGTCTAAAGGATAAACAGCACCCTCAAAAAAATATTGAATTTTGATTTTAAATTTAAAACCTGCTAAAATTACTTACGAATTACGAGCTCTTTACTTTACTTTATTTTTTAACGCATCATGCAATACATCAAATGAAAGGGCTCATTATTGGGAATACAATCATATATTTTTCATATTTTTAAAATTAACTGTTTACAAGATATTAACATAAACATATAAAAAAATTTCATTTCTCGCTTTATTTCCGAAACCATACTACCTAAAATTTTGAAAATAATTAAGGGTACTAGGGCTCACATGAAATTTATAAGAAAAATTATTAGAAAACCCCCATAGTATTTTTAGGGTCAATTTATACAATTAAATGGAAAACAAAAATTCAATTTTCGCATTATGTAGGGGAAGGTTGCTTAAGTCGTACCCCTAAAACAAAATTGACTTTAAATTGGAAATTTTTTAACAAAATTGTCAGTTATGAGACTTATTGGGAACATCAGTAAATACTGGCTTTATTTGTATAAAAATATTGTACAATTTTGATTACATTTCTTTTAAACGTCTAATTTCAAAAATAGTGTAATCGGTACGACTTAGGAAACTGGTTTCGTAAGTCGTACCTCCGATACCTTAAGTCGTACTTATGCTAAAATAAAATAAAAATGAGATTATATAGTAGTTAAAAAATAATTGATTTATTTGCAATTAATACAAATGAATTTTTTAATTCGTCTTGACACCCCAGCACATTTGTCATGCATCCAAATTTTGCATTTTAGGCATTGAATCATATCTTCCTTCCTATCCTCCTCGCAAAGGGTACAATACCAGTCCTTATTATCATTATTTTTTCTCTTTTTGAATTCTTCTGCAACTATTTTGCGATTCACAGAAGCCTTTTTCTGTTCTAGACATGTTTGGAGGTAATCTTTATACGGAGAAGCCGTTAATTCTATAGTGAAAACGCGTTTACGCGATGTGTCAGTCAAGGATGGCACTGGAGAAATCACATTTAAGTTTTCTTTTATATTATCAGCAGGGTCAGGCCGCAAGGTAATAATAGAATCATCGGTAGAATTTTCAATTGGAAGAGTTTTAATATTAATTTGTGAGATCACTTGAGAAGGCGTCCTTGAAGTTGATGAAAGAGATTTCTCAGTCTCTTCCGCAGAATCAATTTTTTGGCATTACGTATTTTGGACTGAAGAAGTAGGTTTTGGTAATACAACATTGTCCTTACTAAAAGAAATGTCTTCGTCTCTAAAGACATATCTGTTACATGGCCATAATCCTGTAGGTAATATATCAGATAAAAGGCTGATTATGTGTTTAAAAGATATTAACAAAAATATTAAACATCGACTTAATTCCCACTTTAGAAACTACACTATTTAAATTTTGAAAAATATATTTTATTTGTATTTTTAAATAATTTGAATAACAGATTTAATAATTTATAATTTAAATTTTGACCTATTTTGCCCTTTATCTTCCAATCTACAGAGCCCCAAAACTCAGACAATATATTATAAAAGGCTTCTCTGAAAGTTTATTAGTAAAATCAATAACAAAATGTTAATTTTTGGGGACCAAATTAGAAAATTAAATACATATGTATTCTGATAAAAAACAAGCGAATCCTGACGCAGATAAAATAATATGTGTGGAAAACCAAAGTGTATATTTTGAATAAATTTAAAACGCTTCTTTTAAAAGATATTAGTGTAAATATAAGAAAATGCACTCCTTCCCTGCCTATCTGAAACTGGAATATTGGAAACTTGAAGGTGGTACGTAACCTGCGATCCTCGTCTACAGTTTACGAGCTCCTTAACGGCATCTTATAGGACTACTTTTAGTAGATTTTATGATGTTCGAATTTTTAATACACACTACGACTTACGAGCTCTTCAGTGGTATATAACACCACTACTCTCAAGTCATTGTAAGGGTTGCAAATAACCCCCAAATTATGCATTTTCTTAAAATTTATGATTTCTGGATTTTACACTACTATCCTGATTTGTAAACAACCCACAAAATTGAGCAGTTTCTGTTTCAAATTTGTAGTTCTTAAATTTAGAAAACTGGCAACTTAAACCACAATTTAGGAGCTTTTCAATGATACATTGCAGAACTACTTCAAAATAACCTGAAAGGTAACCTTAATGACTAATTATCTCAGCCTCATAGATTTTTGAATTCTAGGGTTTTTTTTAATTTGGTGACTTTGGAAACTTGAAAATGTAATTATCTACCTTGTATAAGCTTTCCAATGTTGCGGGGTTAATATGCATTGTTCGGATAAATATGTAATAAATGTAATGAAGTTTTCTAGCTTTGTTTTCAATTCGCTTCTTGTTTAAAATCTGCTGCTCCAAGTATCGATAATGACTTTAAAGTTTTATGTTTTTAATTAACATAATAAAACTTAGTTTTTGGACTTTTTTTAAATATAGATAGCAATATTTTCTGGTTATTTCTTAAATGTACATAACACAATGATATAAACAATGAAAGATAGAGATTCATTTTGAGTCTGTATTCTTCAAACAGGCTTCGCCACATTTCTAAATCAGTCAGCATCCTTTGTCATATCCTGCTGTATCGTCGGTTCACATAGAAAGAATTTAAAACTTAAATAAATATAATTTAAATATCATTCTTATTTTTTGTCTAACGTGGAACATTAGAAAATCGGATGAATAATAAGAAATATAAAACCGGAGGTTGGTATCTGAGAGGGCGCAGCAGTGCGACGCAACATATTTCAGAATTATTTTTGTAACCATAGTTGGTAGTTATCATATTCTGAAACTCACTAAATTAAACAGATATAGAGTTAGGGAGTTATCTGCACCCCATACATTATTTTGGGCAGTTCCCTAAATTTAAAAATAGCAAAATTTTAAAGAATTTCGAAATAACTACTTGTGTAATACACCATTAGCCAGCATTTAAATCGTAAATTATTCCACCTTTGTCAATAATCTAATAGTGGCCATTGGAAAGCTCGCAAGTTGTATTGATTTTGAAGGTACTGTTACAAAATACAGTGATGGCCAAATGTGTGGAACCAAGCAAATATCTCTGGAATTATTAGAGATATCACAATGAAATTTGGAAGGTGGATACTGCAGTAGATTGCCTATTTGTTTCCAAATTATTTTACAATTTTAAACTTCCTGTTTTACCGGAAGTAATGTCGATTTTAAAATTTGCAAAGAAATACCCTGTATAGTATTTTAGTTTCTGAAGAAATATTTTATTGCGAATACAAAAATATTTGGTTTGATATTGTTTACTTCAATACCAACCGAGATATTAACAGAAAAGTAATTAAGGAAAGGAAAAATCGAATATCCATTAAAGAAATACATAATCATAATTATTAAATAAATCTAAGTGATTTTCAAAACATTGAAACTTAACTTAACTAAACTTAATGTATTAGATGTTCAAACTGAGCACCGTTTACTTCTTGACAATAAGCAAGTCGGTTTTTCAATTCTCTACTAACAATAGCTATTACTTCTGGTGGAATTCTCTGGATGTCTTGAGTTACTCTTGCAGATAATTCTTGCAAATTATTTGGTCTATCAACATAAACCTTAGACTTTAAGTAACCCCACAGAAAATAGTCTAGTGGATTAAGGTTGGGACTTCGTGCAGGCCATTCATAAGTACCCCTCCTTCCAATCCATCTGTGATGAAATGACCTATCTAAATGATCTCGAACAATGCGAGCGTAATGGGGTGGTGCTCCATCCTGCTGAAACCAGATATTATTTGGTAATTGTCCATTTACCTCCAATGCCGGTATAACTTGTGTCTCCAAGAGCTGTAAATTCCTATCTCCGTTTAAAGTTTCTTGAAGGAACAAGGGTCCCACGATTCTGTTGTTATAAATGCCGGCCCAAACGTTCAATTTTTGGGGATGTTGTGTATGAGCCTCTTGTACCCAATTAGGATTACTTTGCGACCAATAGCGGCAGTTATGTCGATTAACCGTACCATTTAAACAAAATGTAGCCTCGTCTGACAACAACCCATTTCTTATAAAATTATGATCTCGGTTACAAATATCCAGCATCGTTTCACAAAATTGCAAACGTCTGTCGAAATCGTCTTCGGAGAGTTCTTGAACGAGGCGAATTTTGTATGGATGATATTTTTCTCGCCTTAATATCCTTCCTACTGAACGACGGCTAATTCCATGCATATTGGCGAGGTCGGTAGTGGATATGTGAGGATTTTCTTCCAAAGATGTAGCAACATTTTGAGCTACACCTTCATTACTTGCACTTTTTAACCGTCCACTTTTTGGTAAATTGCTAACTGTTCCACTTGTGTCGTACCTTCGCAAAGTTTTCGTCACTACTGAACGGGATATTTGTGTATTCGGATGAACAATGTTAAAAAGGTCACAAACTTCTTGATGCGTCCTTTTCCTCTCCCCATACCCATATCATCATTAATATTTCTATTCTTTCTCTTTCACTTAATTCGGCCATTTTACGATCAAATTAAAACAATACAATCTTTTTACGTTCAAATAAAAAAAACGAATAATTTATTTTGACAACTACTGTCACTTCTGCAATGAATTTCATGGACTACTAAACTTGATTCAGATTTAATTTGCGCCTGATTTAAACAAATGCACGTGTATTCGACTATGGAACAAGCAGTGCTGTTGGCTGTGACGGTATAATGCCACCGATTGGCCAATAGAAATGCAAATCCTTACCGAGCGGTTTGTTTATATCGGGCGTAAATGAAATCTGAACCGAGTTTAGCTACCATCAAATTTTTCCTTTCCTTAGTTACTTTTCTGTTAATATCTCGGTAGGTATTGAAGTAAACAATATCAAACCCAATATTTTTGTATTCGCAATAAAATGTTTCATCAGAAACTAAAATACTATACAGGGTGTTTCATTGCAAATTTGAAAATCGACATTACTTCCGGTAAAACAGGAAGTTCAAAATTGTAACAAAATTTGGAAACAAATAGGCAATCTACTGCAGTATCCACCTTCCAAATTTCATTTTGATATCTCTAATAATTCCAGAGATATTTACTTGGTTCCACACATTTGCCGATCACTGTATATTTGAAAAAAAAAACTGCATAATTTGGGAGATGTTTGCGATCCTCTCAATGCTTCTAAAGCTAGTGTAATATATCATTGAAGGGTATGTAAATCGTAGATTACGATGCTAGTTTTGCAATTTTATAAAAATAACAATGAAAAATATTATATAATTTGTGTAAGATAACTTTGAAGACCTCGTAAATCGGAGATTAGCATGTTAGTTTTGAAGATTAAAAATTTGAAAATTTTGAAAAACTGGAAAATTTAGCAATTTCTTGCACTTCTTACAATGAGTTGAAAACTGTCATGTAATATATGGTATATTAAAGAGCTCGTAAATTGTACATTCGTAGGTAGTGTGGTTTAGAACATTCAGGTTCGAAAATCGTAAATTCTGAAAAAACTGCATTATTTGGGGTTGTTTGCACGCCTTACAATAATTTGAAAGCAGTCCTGCAATATACTGTTAAAAGTTCGTAAATTAGGATAGCAGTTCTGAAAATTTAAAATTACAATATTTTGAAACTATTGCATATGTTAGGGGTTGTTTACACCCCTTACAATAATCTGAAAGTTGTCACGTCAGAAAATTAAATTAGCAAATGTGAGAAAACTGCACAAGTGTTGTTTGCATCCTTTCCCAAACATGTTAATGTAGTCGTGAAGTGTACCGTTGAAAAATTAATAAATAGCGGAATGAGCTTTAAAATGTGTAAATCATAAAAATTGACAAAACTGCATAATGTGGAGGTTGTTTGCACCCTTTTCTAAGGATTGAAAGTAGTCGTGCACTATACCGTTGAAAAGCTCGTAAATAGTAGATTATGCTGGTATTTTTCAAAATCTATAAATTATTAAACTTGGTAAAACTGCATAATTTGGGGGTATTTTTTACCCCTTGATAATAATTTGGTATTCATCTGCATTACATCAGAATAAATTTAGAAGGTTTTAAATTTAAAATTAAAATTCAATATTTTTTCGGCGGTGGTTTTTACCCCGTAGACAAATTTAGGGGTTGACGTTTAATACATCAATTAAAAGCTTGTAAATAGCTCCTAATTTGAGACGCTTCACAAATTTTTTATGTTTGTTTTTCTGAGATGGCGGTGCTAACTTTACGTAAAGTTAGCACGGCCAGTAGTTTGTTGCAATTTTTTCATACTAAATATTCAAAAATCAGTTCAGGTAAAAATCGGGAGCTCCTAAATTGCTCGTAATACCCATATGTTTTAATTTGATTTTCTGGCGGTACTAACTTTACTGACCTAGAAAAGCCCTATGTAAACAAAATTAATATTGATAACAACATAATCTAATGGAAATGCTTTGGAACCTTTGGTGTATCACCCTAGGTGCAAAACTGTGTTTTTTTTCATTTTTAACATTATAATAAGCAAAACCAAAACAAATACCAAATCATGTCAGTAATTTTCTTGTAAAAATTCATGACAAAATAAATTTCAAAATTTCTAAAAAGGAGATTCTAATAAAAAAAATTAGCAAACCACCAATTACCTTTACTTTCAACTGTTTATTTCAGAATAGAGGACATAATTATACGCTAATAAATTCTGCAGTTCTAGGTCCACATAATTTAAGTGTGAAAATAGTAAATTAGCAAACCTTTATATCTCAAAATAGTTTATTCATATAATTAAACTATATTATATTTCAAAGATCTAGTGTTCCAGATCAGTTTAAAGTCAGGTAGTACCTATATGCAGTCTGGTGGTACTATTACCCATAAATTTTGTGGAAAACTAAATTATATAACAGCATAATTAAGTTTGTTATTAATTTAGAGCAAGTTTTCTCAGTTGTAATTCTCTGGCATATACTACACAAAAAATCACACACATTATATTATCAAACAAAAAACTGATATGTATTTTTATTCCAGACTTTAATTAAAGTGCTACCTTATGCAACAGGAACTATTTCAAAATATCTTAAACTACAATACCATATTGACGATCTAATCAACTCCGAAGTGTTCTGCTCAAGTAAAAACAAACAAATCGTCAAAAAATGTGAAAAGAAGTGGAAATGCATTGGAATAACATTGGCAATAATATGTGTTTGGACACATCTTGTGTTCTTTTACATTCTAGTGTTTAAGCAATCATCTACTTACCTTTTGGCATGCACGGGAAATTCTAGAGTTATCATGTACTTCGTTGCCATTATCGAGGTGTCTGTAGCCACGTATGCTGAATTTATTGTATTAAGCTGTACTATTTATTTCAGCGCCATTATAGAGCTTTCACTATGTAAACTACTCGAATATGTTGAGACCAACATGACCAAAACATATGACAACTTTAATGTTATTCAGTCAAGACAGGAACAGACATTACTTCGTCAACATTTAGAAACCTTTGCACGGTCTTATATACAAATAAAAAAGTGAGATAATGTTTTACTCTATTACTATTGCTTTTGTGTATTTTAGAAAGGAGTTTTAGTATCAACCTGTTAACGCTGTGGACATTTTTTTAAGAGTGTATAAATATTGTTATTGGTAGTTGTTATTTTTGTGCTTAATTAAATATAGCTGCTAGAAAAAAAAGTATTACCAGTAGTTTTGGTGCTCACTCTTCTGGTTACTCAAATATTAAGATCCACATTACAAGGAGCGCTGTAAGGGTAAGGGTGGTAATCGTTATGTCATTGGGTGGGTATTCCGTTAAATAGAATTTTTCATATATTTGACAAATTCTAAGTTTCATTGCTTACGTTTAGACTGTGAGGCGATCGGCGAATGTAATTGCCTCTCTTACCAGTCTAGATTTCAGATGTTCTATATTGGTCAGTACTTATTCTTAAAAGTCTATTCGGTGTGACACATAGTGGCGTTTTCTGTAAATCGATGTTTTTTCATCCTTTCTTATGCGTTCTCGTGTTCAATACGTCAGACTGAAATTCTTCTGTTGGTTTGAAATACACAGGCTTTGTGGCATTCTGCACATGGAAGCTCATACACTCCTTGCTTTTCTAAAGGCATCTTCATTTTCGGATTCCTCAAAACCGTGCTGATTGTTCTGTGTGTATTGAAAATGGTTTCCATATTGTGGCCACGTAGAATTCTCTTAGAGTTGTTTTTTGCACTATCCACTTCCTGTTTGATGTTATCCTGGTCAGTTAGTATCTGTGATCTAGGTTTTAAAGTATTTAATACTGCTTGAAATTGGGCTGGTTGGTGAAGACACTTACCGTGAAGGTATCTGTTGGTGTAGATTACTTTTCTGCATACTATATGGCAAAGGGTCCATCTTCTTTCCTATCTATCAGAATATTAAGTCATGGCAATTGATTATTAACCTCAACTTTTATAGCAAATTTAGTTTTGCGATGAATATCATTAAGTTGATCTAAAAATATGTTGGTGTTCTCTCCCATGAGGCATAATGACAAAAATATCATCCATATATCGTAACCATAAACTAAGCTTGTGACCTGCTGTTTTTAGTGGCAAGTTTTCAAGATTCTCCATAAAGAAGTTTACTATTACTGGCGAGAGTGGAGATCATATTGGAGCTCCTCCCATTTGTTTGCATCGTTGGTTTTCGCAATGAAAATAGGTATTATAGTTGTGGGTCAATTTTTTCCATTTAGAATTTGGCCTCAGTTGTTGTTCCCAGATAACTTGTTGGGTCAGTACTAATTTGTTTGTAAGCTGGATAATCTAACAATGTTTGTATTTTGTTTAAGTAATCGAGCCGAAATTGTTTCAGGATCTTGTTTTGGTCTATAGGTAGGTTCTTTTTGGTTGGGTTAGACTTTCTTAGAACCTTTGACATTTCTTGTCGACATATTCTTGGTGTTCTTATCTAATTTTAAAAGTGCTGTTTCCACGCCAATGTTACTTAGATGTAAAAGGAACCTATAAAGTAGCAGCGTTTTTAAAAAAATTGGAATTCGTATTGAAATTCAGGACATTGTTAGATTTTTTTTGGTACAAAGTGATATTGACTATATAACATTTATTTCAAAATTACTATGTTGCAGGTTAATTGAACTCACACGTGGTTTTCAAACATTATTGCTAATGGTCGAATGTCCATCATGCGTATTATCATTTGTCGGTTCATGTTATTGCTTCCTTAAGGTAAGTTCTTAATGACCAGAGTTGAGACAACTGTAAGAAAATGTTCTATATTTGTCAGCAAACCCTCGTTAAAGGGTGACTCTCCATTCATAATCATCAAATTTGATTTTTTTACAGAAACTTGTCTTTTGTTCTCATAGTTCGTTAGGTTAGCTTATGTTAGGTAACCAACAGTGAGACTTCATAAAAAAATGGACGATAAAACCGCAAGCCATGTTGATGAACTTTGTGTTAATGAAGTTTGTTCTTTAATTTATCAATATAAATTGCTAATGATGACTTATTGAAAATTTGAAACTTTGCGCTACGATTTTTAGGGCTGACTGGCGCATTTAATCTTCTACTCAAAAGCTACTAACCACCAAGTTTCAAACCATTTTTCTGAAGCCAGTTTAAATTTCCAGATAGTAGATTTTCAAAAATAGTTATTATTAAAGGCTCTATTGATTATATAGACATTTCTAAAGAATATTACTTAGTGCCCAAAACTTTTTGGCAATTTCAGAAACAAGTGACTAAAATTAGAATTTAATTTTGACAAGAAATTACGGTTTTACAAAATTTGACCAAATATCTCTATGGCGTAAAAATTTCTGTATTGCTAACCAATAGTCAAAACAATGGAAATATTCTAACCAATTTGTGGCCAATTAAGATTTCATATTTTTTCATTAAATAGCTGTTGCTAACAAGCTGCAGGCATTATACCATTTACAATTTAGGTAGTTACAATATTTATTGTCCTTTAAACTGTGTTTTGGGACATTTTAAAACTATATTGTACACATAATATTGTTTTTTTTTCAGAATTTTAGTTCCGTTTATAATATCGGCATGATTTCAGTTATGTTAACTTGTATCTCTATGCTTATTGGTTATTGTTATGCTGGTCAACAAATATCCGATATGGTATGACTTTGTTTTTAAAGTAAAATATAATTACTGTTTGATTTCAGTTCGAGGAAGCTCACAAAAAAATTTGTTTCTGCAATTGGATTTACTGGAACATAGCGAACAGAAAATTATTACTGATAGTACTTCCTAATACAGCAAGGAAAGCCGAAATTACTTTGGTTGGATTAGTTACCATGCAATATCGTTTAATACTAAGAGTAAGGAAAATTGATGAGTGGTACTTGGAATTCTAAATAAATGTTTGAGTGGTTTTTATCTTTGATATTATTATTGTTACTATTACATAAAAAGACCACCGAGGGCACATTACTTTATGTAAAAAAAGAATAGCTGAACAAAAAAAAGGAGGCCATTACGGGACGCCCAGCAGATGTTCAGCATTCAAGTTAATATGAGAACTTATAATTAATTAAAAACAATAGAGAAAATTTTAAGTAAAATGAGGAATGAAGAATAGAATTTCGTTACCGAAGTCAATATAGTTTTCTTATTATTTCAATGGTAATCATAATAATACAAACCATATTTTTACATTTACTATCGATCGCCCAGTGGTCGAAATTCCACCAATTGTGTCAATTCCTAACAAATTTCAACTTGTTTTTGATATGTAATTAATATGACTTTATTTGTGAGCACATTTTTAAAGCATAGCTCAATGATATAAGGTAGCAAAAAGGCAGTAAGTGGAAATTAAAGACAAAAATCCAGTTAACATGAAATTTCTTAAAATTAAATAATTCGGTTGTTAACCGGTAGGATAATATAACAAATAAATGTAAATGACAATTCTATTTGAATCGAAATTTCAAAATAATCTGTTTCATTTTACTACTAATACTTATTCAATTTTCATTTGTATGGTTAATTAATCGTAAATGTAAAGGTTAATCCAAAATGATGGTAGGTACATACATATATACATATAATCGGATATTTGGTCTAATTTTTCTCAAGATGAAGTGATTCAGTTTAATTTCAACTCTCTAACACTTATTAAAATACTCATTACAATTGTTCCACTTTATAATATTGTAACGAAATTTCCCTAAGCCGGCCCTGGCTTGATTCCAGTACGACGTTGATGGTTTTTACGAAAAAAAATTGTTCTCGATGATGAATTGTACGAGACTCTTCGATGCAGGTTTTAAAAAGGAGCGACCCGTTATCGCAGAGTTAGTTAGACAGCGACGAGCGTATATTCTAATGTTATTGTGATTTGAATGAGCTCTTCTGTATAACTTGATGTAAATAAAAGTTGTAGAAAAGGGAAAGTGAATATTAGTATAATTTTAATTGGACCCACGGACAAATTTGGTGATCAGAAGTGCAGGATTAAGTGAATTTAAAATCGTAATTTGATTTATGGAAACCCGTAGGATGGAAAAAATGGACGAAACTACCAAAAAAATAGTCAAGCAGGTTACGGAGAGACTAGAGGAAAAAAAAGCCCAGAATCTGAAAAAACGTGACAAAAAAAAGAAACAACATCAGGAAGAAATTCAACAAAGGTTAGTAAAATCTTTTGATGAAAAACGTAAAATAAAACTAGAAAAGCTTGTCACTGCCATGGAAGAAAAACAACAAAATTTAATTGAGGGATTATTCTCGAAATTTGAATTAACAAGACAAAATGAATTTAAATTATTAGATGAACAGAGATAAAATGATTTTAAAGTATTTGAAGAGAATCAAGATCAAATTAATTTAAAACGACACGAAACTGAAGAGAAAAGACAACTGCAATTTGAAAAATTAATGAAACAGTTAATGACAGAATGCAAATAGTTGAGTCAGACATAAAAGAAATAAATGATGACATTAAGACCATAAAAAATACCGTGGACATCCCTGAAACCAAAGTAGATGACCTCGATTCCATCCAAAGCCAGGTAAAGATTGAAATCAGTTCTATTCAAAACACAGTTCAAGATAAAATCAGTGCCATCCAAAAAAAAGTTGGAAACAGAAATTAAAAAAATGCAGCAGGACTTACAGCGAGGAAAATACCAACACACCATAAGTTCCAAAGTTTCCGTTAGCAAACCACCCACATTTGATGGTAGTTCATCTTGGCCCATGTATAAACGGCAATTTGAAGCCGTGGCTACAGCTAATGGGTGGGATAACCAAGAAATATCTACGTCTTTTGTAATTTCCTTAAAAGTCCGGCCTTGGAACCCCTCCAAAGTATTCCAGTCGATGAACAAGGCAAAATCATCGTCGTTCTGGACAAGAGATACGACAATCAATCCTTGAGCCAGGTATACCAAGTCCAACTCAATGGAAAAAAGCAAAAATCCGGTGAAAGCCTCAAAGAATTCGAAGCAGAGATTAGACGGTTAGTACACTTGTCCTATCCAGACCTGCCAGAGGATACGAAAGACCATGTAACATTACATTTTTGCCGCAGAGTATAACTAGCAGTGTATTCCATAAACCCGTAAAAGACAAGTAAACGACGAAATATCTGAGGTTTGATTTATGCAAAACGTATTTTAAATAGCGTAAACTGGACGTTGGATGTGTCATTTATCTAAAATAATAGTTTTTTTGTAACTAAAACACGAGTATTGACTTCGAATATTAACACCAACGGATAGGAGAAAATTATCTTCAACGTAAACAAGTACCTTTTTTTATTATTCTGTAGCATTTTTGTTATTGCGATAGGCTTATTGGGTTTTTTCGTATTGGAAATATTCTCGTTTTGTATTTGGTATTGATTTGTTTTGCTATAAATTTATTCTAGGTTAAGATTGTTGGTTAGATTTCTCTTGACGTTTGAGGCGAATTGCTAAGGGCGGAATCACAAGATTTAAATAGGTTAATGGCATTTATGGGAAGAAGATGTAGAAAAGTAGATTCGAGCACGGGACATTTCGAGCATTGATGTTGTGGAATGGCGTAGAAGAAGAACGCTCTATGTAGGGAATTGTAGGGAATTAGACGACGTTGGTATTAGAATTCGAATAGGTTGGTAGGATTTTGAGATGTGAGTTGTCGGAAGAGGGGAGTTGGCCGCCGACCGTCCTCGTGAACGGTTGTTGCCCGTTGACCGTCCTAGTGTAAGGATGCATGTTGTGTAGTACTTGGAAAGCGAGGTTATGGTGAAATATGGTGATAGATGTTTATAAGTGTAATCTGAATGTGTTCTGGCAATTTTGTGCCATCCATGTTTGGGATTTAGTTGGATACACTTTAGTCGATGGTTCCGTTATTAGTTTTGTGATATTTTTGGATTTTAACGGAAACCACACTCGTGTGAGGATTTAAGACAAGTTCATCACTCCTTCTCTCAATGATCACCGGTTTCAGCAACGTTTAATTGATGTTTCCATTGGTAGTTTTATGATATTTTTGGAAATTAGTGGAAACACGTTCTCATTTGTGAGGATTTGATTGCTGAATATTTGTATGTACTCTCGTTGGCCTTCCTGGACTACTAACTGGTCAACCACCATCTGAACATCATACGTAAGAACTTTAGCCCACCCAAGACCTTGTTTATCTTCAGCGTATGGGGCTATCAACTTCACTTAGTTTTTTTCTGAAGGATACTTGTGGCATATTTTTCGATGTCTAAGTGCTTCTTGGGAAATAACACCACAGTTTAAAGAGTTTAAAGTTGCTGTATATTCCAAACGTTTCGGGGTCTAGGTCAGACCCCGTTGTCAATGGTTAAGAAACTATGGATTAAAAAGGCACAATTCTAATATGTAAATTAAAATATTTGACACTGTGTATTATTTGATTTTTGACATGACTAAGAGAATTTTATTTGTAATATACAGGGTAGCACAGAAATTTCTAAAGATCATATAATCATAAAGTTTCTTTCAAATTGGAAGAATTTGAAAGGGAGATCTTTAAAATTTTATGTTGCGCTCCTAGGTGCGACTTAGTTATCAGATAGTGCATTAGCCAAAAATGCGACCAAATAACTTTGTTGATTCAGTGATCCCATTAAAATCATAAGGGAAAACCTAGGAAAAACCTTATGAACTATCCCGATATTGGGTTGTTCACAAGGACATGACCATTACCGATTTCTTCCTTAATCATCGGCAACCAGGAACGACTGAATTCTACGGAGGTAGTAGCGATACAATCGTTTTCATTTAACAAAACTAAAGCAGACTCTTTTAGTTTTCTTTTGGTGTTGTGTTCTTCTTTGTGTAATATAACTGAATTTTGAAACTTTATTTTATGACCAAGGTCCCAAGCATGTTCACAAATTTTTGATTTTTCAAATTGTCGTTTTTTTATGTAATTTCTGTGTTCGTTTATTCGAACATTCAGAGGTCATCCAGCACCGAATAGATACCGGGAAGGCTCAACCCATCAGAATTCCACTTAGACGACTACCATTGGGGCAACAACAGGCAGTCGAGGAAAACATCGAGTCCTTGTTAGAAAATTTTATTGAGCCCATGGTCTGCTCCCGTCGTGCTAGTTAAAAAGAAGCATGGAACCACCCGACTTTGCGTGGATTACAGAAAGCTGAATGACGTCACGAAGAAAGACAGCTATCCACTACCCCGAATCGATGACACTAGCAGACTCCCGTTGGTTCTCCACACTAGACCTAAAAAGTGGATATTGGCAGGTTGGTCTACACGCAAATGACAGAGTAAAGGGCTGTTTCAGTTCACTGTCATGCCCTTTGGGTTATGTAATGCACCCGCTACATTTGAGAGGCTAATGGAGTATGTCCTGAGCGGGTTAACATGGAGGACGTGCTTAGTATATCTCGACGACATTCTAGTCATGGGCCAGACATTCGACGACCATGTGAAGAACCTGGGCGAAGTATGCTCCAGAATTAATAACGCCAACCTGAGACTCAACCCGAAGAAGTATTCGTTGTTCCAAAAAGAAGTAGAGTTTTTGGGCCACGCCAGATAGAAGCCATCCGTGATTGGATAGTCCCAAGAGACAAGCATGAGCTTCGGAGCTTCTTGGACATCTGTTCCAACTACAGGCGATTTCTTGAGGGATTTGCCACCATTGCCGCGCCTCTATATCGGCAGACCACTGAAAAGGAGATCTTCCGTTGGAATCAAGATTGCGAAATAGCATCCAGACGACTGAAGGCAGCACTATGTTCCGGCCCAATACTAGCCTTTCCTACACAGTCCGGCAAGTTTATTTTAGACACCGACGCCAGCAACACAGGTTTGGGGGCCGTCCTATCGCAGGTGCAAGATGGTGAAGAGAGGGTGATCGAGTACTACAGCCGTGGATTCTCGAAACAGAAAAGAAATTATTGCGTCACCAGAAAAGAACTTCTTGCAATCATAAGAGCTGTAGACCATTTCCACAAATACCTCTATGGTCGCCATTTCTTAATCCGAACAGATAATGCCGCCCTCAAATGGCTGCTGGATATGAAGACACCGGAAGGACAATTGGCCAGGTGGATTGAGAAATTAAATATTAAATAATACATATTTGTGAAGTAAATTAAATTTGCAACAAAAAGCGCTGACTTTGGAGTTGTGTAATTACAATCTGTTTCCAACAAACAACGATATATGTTCATGTAGGAAATTGGAAGTTATACAATAATGGTCCCCTTATATTTATTGTTAAATTCACTCTTTCAAAAGTTATTCAAAGTTCAAGTTGGGGTAAAAATTAATGTTTTCTTTACTTTAGTTTAGACAATTTTTTTATTTAATTGATAAATTTGAGGCTCTATATAAAACAGAGTTTTTTCATCTAAATTTATCAAATTTCTTAAAACATATTTTATTATATATAAACTTGCCGTTTCAATGTTTCTTTCCCTACTCCTTTTAATTAAATTTTCGAGATTTTACTAGGTACTATCGGAGTTGAAAGCTTTCATTCTAAACGTCGCATCGGCCATGCCAAAAGTTGGTTATAAATACATAGGCCGATTTCTAGCGATCTACCGGTTATAATTGTTCCTAAGTGGTTTGAATCAAGTACTTTCTGGTGGTCTTGGTTAATACCAATGAAATCACGAAAACGTCACAAATGAGCCCTTTGTTACGTCATTGTTTGTAATAACCTAAAGTTTTTGATTGTCTGTCTCTTTCTTAAATGACATTTTAGGTTATGTATTTATTTTTATTTCTAATATATATTATTTCAATACAAGGAAATTAATATTAATTTATATACAATGTTAGGATAGCTATTACAGTTGTAATAGATGTTTTTCATTTTTGGAAATTTGTTAGACAGTTACACCAATATGTTTATATTTAAGCTAAATCTACTACATGTAAGTTTCATCTTATCA
Source organism: Octodonta nipae (assembly GCA_034190945.1). NCBI lineage: Eukaryota > Metazoa > Arthropoda > Insecta > Coleoptera > Chrysomelidae > Octodonta > Octodonta nipae. Next base: position 33,158,830 of record CM067221.1, on the reverse strand, counting down.
TTTGCTTATGCGTATTAAACTATCTGGAGTACACAATATCCAGTATCCAAGTACTAGAATAATATCAATATTTGAATACTAATATCAATGGGATGATGTCCTCCAATATATTTTTTCTACAACACCTTATTTTTGTCAGTTCTAACAACAGCTCCAATTAATTGCTCAAAAGTTTTTCACTGCATTCTAAGTAACTTGAAAAACTGATAATCATTATACCTGAACAGCCAGGTCTCTATACAGTTGTTTTGGAACCATAGAATGTTCCCTTGTAAAAAAGCAGGCTATATATTTATTTAAATTATATGTAAACCAAAAACTATACAGGTAAAAAGTTCAATCTTCATAAAAAAATTAGTCACCACAAATATTTAATAATAAATTTCTGTCCATTTTATCAAAATTATCAGTTGAACGATTAAATAACAACAGGAGCTACAAAGTTATTATTATTATTATATACGTGTATATACATAAACAAAAATAATTAAACATATGATTTTGACGTTTTCCGGTTGAACCAAATTGCATTCTAGCGAATCAGTTTCGGTTCTACTTTCAGTGTTCAAAAGGGTTATGTCAAAGTACAACCACTGTCAACCAAGGGCATAACCAACATTATATCCATTTTCCGACGTTCTATATATTTTTGCCTTTTTGAAAGACAGATGTAAAATTCATAACATATTTGATATTCTAGGTATTTCTGTATACTTGTGCCATATTTGATATATTTCAGAATTATTTAATGTTTATATCATTATAATTTTTGAGATGTTTGATATTTTATTAATGTTGGGGTTTTCTAACTTGGATTTTTTAAGTTGATATTATTCACATTTCCGGTATTTCTAATTTTTTCTAAGATTTCACCAGTCACTAATCAGGTGAATTTTCCTAAAATCGGTTTCCAATACTTACCTACCTCTTTGCTGATAAATGTAATTTGCGCAGAATCTCTTAATTCCAGGATAATCTTGTTTCCCACTACATTACTTTCTTAGATTACTTCAAAACAAACATATAAATTTAACCACTTTATATATTATTAGAGATTATGTACCTCTGTACTTTGAATAAATAATGCGAATTTCTATTTTAGGAAGCACAACTTTGCTACAGTTTAATCACTATGAGCTTGAACATAAGAAGTTAAATTTGGTATTAATAAAGTATTAAATTACTTGTTGAACTGTATAGTAGTAATTGTAATATAAAAACATTTACAACTGTATGGTTTATGTATTGCCACAAATTGCTTCAGCCTGTCATCTTTATCCTAATCGAAGCTGTCGTCTTTACAGAAAACTGTACTTGAGAGTACCAAAATTGTCTAGTATATGGTACAGAAAATACGAGAATTTCCTCCCATCAAAAATATGAATCAACAGAGTGCGCGAGGAATGGGCACCCTTACACGTCAAATCGTAACGCTGGATAAGAGAGAAAGGAACGCCAGCGGATGTATCTGTCTCCGTCTAGAGCTTAGAGTTACTATATAGACTCGCTTACCGTCTATTATATTTTTCTCAGAGGATGAAGTACTCTGTATTTGAGTATTATTACAATGGTTTAGGCCGCTCTAACATTGTCAAATTTTTTATCAAAAACCTATGATAAAATATCTTTGTCAAAGATATTTGCTAGTGTAATACCTAATCTTTGATCAAATATTTCTTTGACATATACCTTTGATCACATTTACACATTTACAAATATCATTATCAAATATAGGACATTTGATAATGATATTTGACCTTAATTGTCAGTGAAAATGAAAATTTTCGCCCGCTGAGTTTATTGAGAATTGTAGAGCAACAATTTTATAATTTGAGTATGTAGACCGTTTTGTATGGACCCTTAAACCCATTATTACCGTCCTGCCAAAAAAAATTTAGACCTATTACTACTCTATTGCCAAAAAAATGTTCTTAGTAAATTCGATGGTAATCAATCGTTTATTAACATGGCAGTACTCTGAAAATCGTCGCAGCACCTACTTTATTTGTTTGAAAAATCTAATTTTCACAGGACATCTGGCCCTTTCTGTCGCCCTGTCATTTTAGATTTCTGACAGTATTTGTGTTTTGCAGGCTACCTTCAGAATTATAACTTCTAAGGACACAACAGAATTTGTTTAGATTATTTTAACAGATTTATTTTTATATGACATTTAACAAATACAAGATCCGCTTCTCTATACTCCGCAGGATATTAAACTGATTGTAGAAACTTTGGATATTAATAATTTATATTTAAAAAAGAACCGACTTCAGCTGACTTGAAATAAAAACCGTTTAGAAACCATGTGCAATCATTCATTACTTTCAGACATATCTTCTTTTTTATCTGATTAAAGGAACAATTCAATTGAAAATTTTAGCGTATTCTTCCTTGTCTTTTTTCCTCTCTCTTTCTCCTTCTCTAATTTTTAATCTTTGTCTATATTTTCCAAATATATTTTAACTTTTATATTTTTTTGGATATTTGGACCAGTTTCTATAAATGTAACTCTAATTCACTCTATATTGTATCCACAATGTATATGCTTCTGTGTATTGGTCACCTCTCTTATTGGTCTATCATTTTCTGAATCACCATGTACAACTATAATTCAACTCAACACAATATTACAACGATCCTGATATCTTTAAAATTATTTTATTATATAGAAGAGTTTGCCGACAAAACAAATTTTCGTTTCAATAAACTAACAGAATATTCTTTTTATTTCAAACGAATCATAATAAAAACGATTACAAACACCCTGTACTATATACTTTCATGGCAAATCTTGACATTTAAACTAAACATCACAGCTAAATATTTATGATAAAAAATTGACAATTACCATGATGTTTACAATTTCTGTAAATATATTCTTCCGATTTTCAGAAAAATAGTATGTTTTATGTTATAGAAAAATGTACGGAATCAAACTGGAACATATCTTTGTATAATACAATTTACAATATTCAAATTGCGTGAGCAGTTTTATAGAAAACAGAGAAGATTCATTGAAAATCACTGAAATCTAGCCCTTATTTACTTTTTTTTTTCTGATTTTCTAGAAAACCGCAAATCTCATGTTATAGACAATTATATGGGACCTTTCTGTAATGTTTCAAAATAGAATGCAATTTAAATCATCAAAATTGTCCAAGCCATTTTTGAATAACTTCCAATATGGGAATTATTACTGAAATAATCTCAATGCATTTCCATCATGACAAAGTATATGATTCAGACATACCAACAGCCAATATAGCTTTTGGTTAAGATGGTATACATGTAATTAAACCAATATTGATAAATTTCCCAACAAATATAGCTATGGTACCGCTACAAGACAAATGTTGCCATTAATCCTGAGTTGGGTATCCACCATACAAAAAATGCAGTTATTTATCTGGCTTCTCTGTTGTTTCCTGCCGGACAGGCTTATGTAGCTCTAAGTCGCAGAAGGTCACTAAGGATAGGTTACGTAAATATGAATGAACTAAATTTTGATTCATTGCCACACATATGATATACTAAAAATCCCTTGCTTATGAATACTATTCATGTGGTTTTGAGACTAAAAATTAAGAAAATAAATTATAGTCTAAAATAATTTATAGGTTGAAAAAACTAAAAAATACAAAAATACGCTTTATTAGTATACCGAACTAAAAAGTAGAAAATAATTTTTAACTATAAAGAGATTGTGCAACTGAAAGTTTATCAATCAATTATGATAAAATAGAAATTAAATTAGTAACAAAATAATTAAAAAAATAATAAAAAAGCGTGGTTTGTATGATTTTAAATCTTACAATTTGATTCGTAACTGTTTACACAAATAGGTTTAATATGACAATATGTTAATTTGCATCCACTCTTTTTTACTATGAATTGCATTATTTTGTTATTAATTTAATTTATATTCTTATCTTATTCCGAATTAATTAATTATAATTGATAGTTTCTGTTGCTGTAACACAAACTCTTTATAATGAACGGTTATTTTCTACTTTTCATTTCGTTTAGTATTAAAGTATAGAAAGATATTTGTTTAATGTCATATAAATATAAACTTAATAAATTTAATTTATTTGACAGGTTTTACTAAACCAACGAATTTTTTTCGTGTGATTACTATCCTAGGAATCACAGTGAAACGGCGTTACGCACAATACGACTCCCGATTTGGAGTCTCTGTGAGCTAGATTTTCCTGAACCTCCTAAATGTTGAAATTCATTTCGCGATGAGATTATTGTTTTCCAAAAAATCTGAAAAAAAACAGTTATTACGGGTCCGCACTTTAATTAATTTTCCCGATTTGTCTAAAACGACTAAATCCATTTGTATACTTTAATTTGAATTCTGTAAAGGTATACTCTGACTAGATTCCGTATAATTTTCTTTAACGTAAAACATACAATTTTTGAGAAATTTGGGAAAATATGTGCAAAAACAGTAAACCTCAAAGTAAATGAGAAATAAGATTTTTACACAAATCTCTACAATTAAATGTCAAGAAATATCATACAAATATATGGATCGTACAGGGTGTTTGAAACTGTTTTTATTTTAACTCTTCGAAAGTTAGTTTATTTTAATAAATTAAGAGGTGATTCCATTCATTTTTCTTGAATCTAAAATAAACTATTTTACAACATTTAATTTGCCATTACTAGTAGAGGAATTATCACTTAATTAGTTATTGTATTAAAAATTAATTCACCGAACAAACAAAACATTTAGCAAAAAAATGTATTTAAGATGCTTCCATAATGTGTAAAATACCAAAAATGACATTCCGTTCGAGAGCTGGTCATTATATACGTTAGACCGACAATGATACTACTAGAACAATCGGGAGTACATGCGACAGGGCTTAAATGCGATCGCACAGCAGGAGCAGAACAGTAGTGGATCAGATGATGTGCTATTGCCTCAACTTTGGCTGGGGGTGCTCCTCAAACAAACCGAAGGGCTCGCGCAAGGGGTGTGTGTGTCTGTGTGCCTCAACTCTCTTGGTCTAAGACAAGCAAGTTAATAGTTGTGAATTTTTGGTGCGAACAATTAATTATTTTTGAATCAGCAGAAAACGTGTAACACTATTTTTCAGCAAATTAAGAAAACAAAGGCAAAATACTCTGTTCGAATTCGAGGTGTCATTCTTTTGTATGCAAGACAATATATCTGATATATATATTGTTTCTGGTTAGGGAACCTTCATATGTTGCGCTTCCCACAATTGAATGTCCTCTCGAACACTTCTTTATGTAAAATCCTAGACGTTGGTCTTTACATCTCGCACCTTCAAATTTAACAAAGGCAAAAGTCTGTAAATGTGAAAATAAATATATTTTCAAGTTTAAAAGAGACAATTATTATTGATTGCATGGGGTGTTTAAAACGTTTTAATTTTAACTCAAATGAAGTAGGTTATTTTTTAAATATAAATTCTATCATTTGTATTAGTTTCCCAAACCTTAATGTGTAAGTATATATAAAAAATAATTACTGGCACGTAATACTTCTCTGTAATGTGTGTATGTTTTGAGAAACCAAAATAAACGGGGATAAAAAATACTTACAAAAGGTTGTCAAACTTCACAATCTTGTTTTCCGAAAAATTTCAACCTTCCTGGAATTCTCGAATATTTTCTAATATCGTAGTGCTTAAGACTTATAGAAAATATGATTCCATAATTCATATTTTGTATATCCTACGTCACTAAAGTTTAGAAGAATATGTAACAAAATCCTATAATTTTCTGACATGACGCACAACCTAAACTTATTATACATGTTGTCCCGGAGCTGTTAGCAGGTGTAGCAGATATTTAACAAAAAAAAAATCGAAAATATTATTTAGAATTCTGCTGAGGATATATGCTTTTTATCATGTGGCAGGGGCTAAACAAATAGCATTTTTTTCATAGAGATTTGCAAAATATCTATTTTATTTACTACTAGACTTGCGTTTTATTATGTTTTTTTATGTATTTGATGGAAATTACAAATGTGTGATGTAGAACCCAAACTACGACCCCAGAGCCAAATTCGGGCCGCCATGTGTTATCAATCTAGCAAGCGATAGCTAAGAGCTTAGTTTTGTTATTGCTGCAGCAGTGATAAGTTAGTCAGAAAAACACAGAATGATAATAACTTGGTTTTATTTGCTACGTAATGATTATTGATAAGTGTAATATTTAAATTTAATTTTGTTTGCTTTTTGGAGAGGTCTAACAATTTTGATTAATCATAAGAACGATTTTAACCCCTGCAGTCCCTTCGGAAGCTTAAAAATTAAAAGAAAAATTAAGGTTGTGAGTGCGGACGTGTAAAGAAATTTAAAAGTAAAATTACAATAGTTCAAGTGTAAAACAATTATTTAATGTGATATTCAAATCTGCAGGTATGTTTAGTTTGACTGTTTAGTAACTGTTTAATTTGATGTTAAGTGATTTATGATTTAGCTTTTTGTGGCATTCTGGCTAAAAAGGAATAAAAAATAACCTATTCTAAGGCAATGGATCGGATTCATCAAGCAAATCCCCTTCAAAATGAGGTTTATCGAAAGCAAGAACGACGGTTCTGGCGAAGAAATATGTTATTGTGAAAGACAACAGTTTACAAGGAATCTAATTGCTCTGGTCTTTGCTCATTGGACATCAGAGTAATGGAATTGAAACAAAAACCGTGTTTTATGATTCTTGTGTGAAGAACATAGATCTCACATGAAACTTTATTAAATCTCTTTAAATTAATTTAAAGACTGCAAAACGATGTCGACAACATGAAATTGCAAAATAGGAATAACCAAGAAGAAGATTGAGTTTGTATTTTATAGTCAATTTATTGCTTATACAAATGAGCACAAATATGAGGTTGATACCATCTACAGAGACTTCTCTAAAGCTTTTTTATAGAGTCAACCATCATCTGCTTATTGAGTTTGAGTTGAGTTTTAATTAATTAAGATTATCAATATTCCTCCACAGGAGCAATCCGAGATTAAAGAATTGGAATTTATTTTGACTCAAAAGTAACTTTTAAGTACCATTTTAGATATTCCAACTAAAGCTTTAATGCTGTTAGGATCTGACCTTAGAAATAGTAAGTAGTTTTCGATACTAACTTTTAAGTTGTTTATTTTAGTTTAGTTCGATTATTTCGGAATATGCTTCACTTATTACCATCGTATTATAATATTGATACAGAAAGCATTGAGAAAGTACAACATCAGTTTTTTTTAAGAGCATGTGCATATAAATTAAGTATCAATGGAGAACAGTATACCTATGATAAGATACTTTCAATATTTAACATCTTGGCATTATATCACAGAAGACTGAAAACGAATTTGTGGTACACTAATAACATTTTGAACGGAAATATAAATATTCGAGAACTATTATACTTAATAAATTTTAATAATAATACTAGAAGAGCACGTAATATTGTGATTTTCAAGGTCTGATTTTATAGTATGAATTATTGTTGCAACTTTTGAACATGTAAGTCTATCATTAAAATTTTCTTTGTACTTATTATTATGTTATAACTGTTTACTCATTGTCAAAATGAAAGTTATTTTTAAGATCACTTAAAAACACCCAACACTTGGTTAAATTTTCACTATTTATTTATTTTTATTTGACATATGTTTCTCGAAGTAACGTAGATGTCGTAGCACTCCAGGAAACAATGCTATCAGAAGGCAAGCGTTTCAACATCGAGGGATACACCACTTACAGGAACGACAGTAATGCCAGAGGAGGGAGAACAGCCCTTCTCGTGAAGACAACAATAACACACCACAGAATCCTGACACCTGAAGCGATACACCTGTGAAGCGCGATAATAGTGTAACGGGTTGCTTTTGATCCCTCTGACTTGAAGAGCCAGGGGCGATAACAGTGCCTATGAGCTGCTCGGTATATTTTGCGGGAGGGTGTGGGTACTATGTTTTTAGTTTGAACACTCACTTTTAGGGCGCCAGGTTGGGAGGACACAAAGAGAAAATATTCAATACAAGTTTATTTCAATATTCATATAATACAATGGTTCCCTGAAAGGGAGAAAAGAAATGAACAAGTACTTGTGCTCAATTTAATTACTTACAGAGATCTGATATTTATGGGAGTATGGTCGAAGGGCTTCTGATTTGGCCTGTTTGCTGACTATCAGCAGTAATCGGTTATTTGGTGGGCCTCGTGTGGATTAGCCGTTCAATTGGGACCAATAGTAGACCCACTCGGCACAGTGGTTCCCACTCTCTGATGTGAATGGGATTATGGACAGATGGCTTCGTGTTGGTCTGGTTACTGGGTCATAAGGGTACTTGGATGGTTGGCTGTCTTAGTGTTGACTAGCCCTCCTGATGGAACCAATGGTAGACCCACTAAGTGTCTTGAGGCTGCGTGCCCCTTTCGCTGGACTTGGAAACAGCTTCCAGAGCCGGTGCCAGTCGAATATGAAATGATTTAAAAGCAGTCAGTGGTCTGTCTGCATGTATTTCACCAGAGTTGAAACAAATTATCAGCTTATCTGATGTTGCTGTCAGTTACCCTATTTCCTTAACTACTCAATTTATGAATGAGGAAATCTCTGTGTCATTACAGTTACAAAAATAAATTTAATTAACTTGAACGGTATGTACAGGAAAATCAGAGGTATTTACAATTAAGCATTTACAAAAAAAAATACAAAATATAACCAAACTAATTAAATATCTACTACTTGATAATTTAAGGAACATGAAAAGAAATTACACAATATGTAACTTTAACTGATCAGCTAAATATGAATAAAATAAGCGATCTCAGATGAATTAGTGGTTCTTTCAAATTAACTTCAAAACAGAGAAATTAAATACATAATAAGAAATGAGGCTGTACTATGACCACCGTCGTCTGGTAATTTCTCGTCCAACCAAATTCAACAAGCGATACAACAATTAAATATATACTCTCTATACTTGAGGTTTATATGACTCTAGGTAAATAAGCGATAAGCGGAAACTTTAAAATAATTATCTGACCTTGTCTTACCCTTCAAGACGAACCTTCCAATGGCAGCAATAAAAAAACGTGTATTTAAAATTTCAATTCAAAATGGTGGATATAAAAACTTATAGAAAAACAGCAAAGTAGCAGGTAAGTGATTTAGTTACGAAACAACTAGTGCCATTTACACATATACTCACGTATATGTTGAACCCTTTAAATGAGGTTAGCAATAAAAAAAATTTAAATCACTCACCCCTGATTTGGTTTTCCTCCTTTCCAGCAACACTCTTTAGAGATGTCCACTCTATTAATGATCAGGAGGAGCTCCTCTATTGTACAGTAATTTTTATCCTTATAATGGCTTTATCACTTTCACAGGAATTCTTCCGTCTTGTATGAGTTCTTCTTCTAAAAGTTCAAAATAAAGGCAGTATAATTCTTATATAAGACATAAAAAAAGTTGGGCTCGTTAAGCCATTAGGCAATAAACAGGCCAGGCAAGAAACAAAAAAAATGGCCACTTGGCATATAGTTGTGAGAATTTTCAATAAAACTATCCTTTTTTTGGGAAGTTTAGAGGGTCACTACGGTAGCCCAGGCACACCTGGAAGTAAGTTATCTAGCAACACAGCAATAATTAAAATAACTATTCGGCAATTGAACTTAACTAATAAAAAAAAACGAAAAGAGAAAAAAATATTATTTAACCTAGAATATAGATAGCAGTTAAGTTAAATTACTAAAAATTCCGGCTGAAATTATCCAAACGATAAAATTACGATAAAGCCATATATTGGATAATTTTCTATCGTTATTGTTGAATTTTTAAACAAAAAAATTGCCGTCCAGGGTAGCAGCACACGACCTTTCTTTTTGGAAGGCAAAATATAAGAGAGAGATCTGAGCACATTTCACGATCTCTAGTAAAGGAAGAGAGTGAGGATAATTCCATTTGCTTTTAACTCACTAATGAAACTTATTTACGTGTGATTTTTCAACGATAAAAATTTTTAAAAATTCAAAAAATGTTAATAAAACTTTATCGATGACCAAAACCGGTATACATTAATTCTACGCGAAAGCAATATGAAAATAGTTGCTCTTTTACCCAAAGAAAAATTCTAAGACGATTCGAACTGTCAAGCTGTTTGTCGGCGGTACGTAGCTCAACAGGTCTGGACTCGAAATATTTCCCACTGAAATAGCTTCTTATTTATAAGATATTTTATCAATTAAAAGCATGCTAGCGTAAGCGTTAGAAATTGAAATATTTACTTACATGTTCACCCATTTAGCTAAAGACATCAGTTCATATCGGTAAAACATAGTTTAGCAAACGATATAAGTAGGAAAGGAATTTGTAAAATATGGAAGATAAATTTACATCCGACAAATATCAGAAAAATAGCAATGTAACGGTAATTAATCCGTTACACACCGGACAAACTCTCATCGACTGAAGCAACAGACATTCAGGTAAGTATGACTAATAACCAAAGTATCACTATTTTTTCAGTATACATTCCCTCCGAATCCTGTATTTTCGGATGCTGATTTCGACACTCTACTGCCAGATCGTCAACATACAATCCTCACTGGTGACATGAATTGCAAATCACCACAGCAGGACCACAAACGGAAATGGCGCGAGGCTAGTGGCCTATGCGAATACCCGAGACATAACAATCATGGGGCCTATCTCAGTGAGGGTAGTGTGTATTACCTTCACCACATAAACAGACGATCGGATGTCCTGGACATCGCAGTGATCAAGAATCTGACACATCTTGCAGACATCCATACAGTCCAAGAGGGATCAACGGACCACAACCCGTTGATCCTGCTTGTTGGTGATCCAGACGAGCATAGAGACAAAGTAGAGCAACGCTTCCAGAAGGTGAATTGGGACCTATTCCGAAGGAACCTGGACCGCATACTGAAACCAATCCCTGTAATTGAAAGTAGGGAAGAGGTCGAAGCGGCAATTCAGCTTCTAGAGGATGGAATAAATGCAGCTCTGGAAGCCAGAACTCGTAGAATACGAAAACACAGAGACGAGAAGTACGCCAACCTTCCAGATGACATCAGGCAGCTAAGACGAGCACAAAGAACAAGGCGTAGATCCAACGCATTGAATCGTGCAGTTACTGAAGTTCTAAGAACGCATTTCAATGATCGATGGAATGTGTACCTGGGGCAACTGGACCCGCAAAAACCAGGCTTCTGGAATCTGCAAAAAAACCTGAGAGCGGACAGGCGTCCAATACCTCCACTTCATGGCGAGCAGGGTATAGTCTATTCAGACCTTTAAAATGCAGAAGTACTCGCTGACAGCCTTGAGAGAGTGTGTAGACTAAACCAACACGACGATGACGACGACGACCCCAAACTCCGAGCCGAGAGGCAAGCCAGAAGGATAAGGAACCCAGAAGACATCCCACCGATCAGGACCACGACACCGGAAGAGGTACGGCACCAGATCAGATGACTCAAGCAACGAAAAGCACCTGGACATGAGCATATATCCAACAGGATAGTCTAACGGTTCACCAGGAAGGCTGTCGTTTCTTGACAAACATCATCAAGGCAATGCTAAGACTCAGATACTACCCGAGGAGATGGAAAAATGCCAACAGTATCATGCTGCCAAAGGCCAATAAGGAATGCACTTTCCCACAAAACTATCGCCCTATTAGTCTACCACCATCTATGAGTAAAGTAACAGAAAGGATCTTCGCGAATCGACTCCAAGAGAACATAGACGATCTGATCGTGATTCTAAACCAACAATTTAGATTCAGACGTCGACATGCGACCGAACACCAAGTTCTACGCCTTCTAGAATAAGCCTCAGATGGAGTCAACCGGAATCAAAGAGCAGCGTTCATCTTCCTAGATCTAGCGAAAGCCCTCTACCGAGTATGGCATGACGGACTATTGGTCAAGATGGTCCAATTAAGATTTCCCACTAACATCATCCAGCTAGTGGGCTCCTTTTTGAAAGATCGAAGAGTAAGAGTACGAGTAGGCCAAGAGCACTCCAGATAACGGACTACCGAGGCAGGGGTTCCCCAAGGAGCAGTCCTGTCCCCGACGCTATAATTGCCCAGTTCACCTACGATACCACCACGGGATGCCAATCTTTCAGATTCGAGCCAGCCTTGAGGCGGCTGCAGTAAGCCACTGACAATTTAGCGGAATGGAATGGCCATCAACTAGTGCAAAACCCAAGCTATGTTCGTCAACGTGAGAAGCCGCAAGATCTTTCCGAGAGGAAACCTGACCGTCAACGGCAGAAAAATTCCATGGAAGAACGAAGTCAAATACCTTGGAGTTATCTTCGACAAGGGGTTGACTTTCAGAGGCATGTCCAAAAGACTCGTAATAAAGTCCGGGCTGCCCGTGCCAAACTTTACCCCTTAATAGGAAGAGGAAGCAAGCTGGGACTCTTAAATAAGCTAACTCTCATCAAGACAGTCATCTTGCCTATGCTGACGTACGCTTCAATAGTATGGGGCCACACCAGTAAGAGCAAAAGGCAGGCCATCCAAAGTCAGGAGAACCTATGCCTAGGCCTCGCAGTCGACGCACCCTGATTAGTTCGTACCACGGTGATTTTCAACGATTTACAACACCAACCAGTGCTTACGCCAAACTGGAACAACACGTAAACCTTCACCTACGACAACTAATCAACTATAACCCCAGATTTATTGACAAATACAAACGGCCTAAGTAGATAAGCTATAGGCGTACGGGAACAAAATCGACCAAAAATACATGTAATTTCCCATAAGAGATTCTAAGGTCCCGAAACCACGAAATTGAACCAAATTTACCCCCTCCACTCCCACTTCGGCTGGGGGTGGTCTGCTCGCGGGTCCTTCGGGAGACTCGGCAGGCGTCGGGTCGGGAGGCTCTTTGTCGGCGTTGGGGCGCTGTGATAGCGGTAGTCGGTTGCATCAGTTGGGGGTGGTGACAACGCGGCGAGGAACGGGGGCGGTCGTAGGTCGGGGGTGCGCGGGGTCGGGAATGCAGAGGCAAGCGGTGCGTAGGGAACGCGGCGAGGATCGGGAATCAACAGGGTGCGTCCGTCGGGGGTGGCGAACCATGACGTCATTCGGGAAAAGGACTGGCTCGTGTCGGGTGCTTGTCGCCGGGGTGTATCACAGCCGGGTGCATTGGCCGCGGCAGGATACTGTATTAGTGGCGAAACACGTCTTAAGAACATATTCAATGGGATGAACGAAACGTATTTTGAACAACGAAATAAATTATCATATGCGAGAGAGCGGTTTCTACGGGACGTTTGTAGCTTTTGTAGCGGCTCCAACCATTCTACCAGCCATTCCTACTGTCCCAGTCGTTTCTACGGGCCGTTTCTAGCTTTTGTAGTGGCTCCAACTATTCTCCCAGCCATTTCTACTGTCCCAGTCGTTTCTATGGGACGTTTCTAGCTTTTGTAGCGGCTCCAACCATTCTACCAGCCATTCCTACTGTCCCAGTCGTTTCTACGGGCCGTTTCTAGCTTTTGTAGTGGCTCCAACTATTCTCCCAGCCATTTCTACTGTCCCAGTCGTTTCTATGGGACGTTTCTAGCTTTTGTAGTGGCTCCCACCATTCTCCCAGCCATTTCTACTTACGCATCGTTTCTACGGGACGTTTCTAGCTTTTATAGCGGCTCCAACCATTCTAACAGCCATTTCTACTGTCCCAGTCGTTTCTACGGGCCGTTTCTAGCTTTTGTAATGGCTCCAACCATTCTACCAGCCATTTCTACTGTCCCGGTCGTTTCTACGGGACGTTTCTAGCTTTTGTAGCGCTCCAACCATTCTGCCAGCCGTTTCTACTGTCCCAGTCGTTTCTACGGGACGTTTCTAGCTTTCGTAGGGGCTCCGACCATTCTACCAGCCATTTCTACTGTCCCAGTCGTTTCTACGGGACGTTTCTAGCTTTTGTAGCGGCTCCAACCATTCTACCAGCCATTTCTACTGTCCCAGTCGTTTCTACGGGCCGTTTCTAGCTTTTGTAGGGGCTCCAACCATTCTCCCAGCCATTTCTACTAACGCAGTCGTTTATATGGGACGTTTCTAGCTTTTGTAGTGGCTCTAACCATTCTACCAGCCGTTTCTACTGACGCAGTCGGTTCTACGGGACATTTCTAGCTTTTGTAGCGGCTTCAACCGCTACAAAAGCTGGAAACGTCCCGTAGAAACGACTGGTACAGTAGAAATATCTGCTATAAATGGTTGGAGCCGCTACAAAAGCTAGAAATGTCCCGTAGAAACTTAGAAATCGCTGTTGGAAATGGTTGGAGCCACTACAAAAGCTAGAAACAGTCCATAGAAACGACTGGGACGGTATAAATATCTGTTATAAATGGTTGGAGCCGCTACAAAAGCTAGAAATGTCTCGTAGAAACTTAGAGATCCCTGCTAGAAATGGTTGGAGCCGCTACAAAAGCTAGAAACGTCCCGTAGAAACGACTAGAAACTTAGAAATGGTTGGTTGAAACCGTTACAAAGGCTAGGGCCGTAGAATCGACAGGAACCGTAGAAATGACTGCAGAGTTTAAACAAAGTCACTACAAATGCTAGAAACTGTTGTTACAAATGGTTTGAAACAAATCCGTTGCAAAAAGCAGAGAAGAGGAAATCAGAAAGTGTAAGGGGGTCGCAAATATTTACTTATATCTAACAGGTCCTAATAAATGCTAGAAAAAGTTACGTCATCACCATAGGCTCATCAAAGCGTTTATATCAAAAAAATAGATATAACAAAGAATGCATATGAAATGTAGTAACAATTTGCTTCCTCAGAGGCCTAGAATTTTTGAAAAATAATGGGATGTAATGCTTGACAAATCTGCATAAGTTATTACAGGTTTCTTAAATCGACATGTTGAAATTGGACACACTCTGCTGGTCGTATCTCATCATACAAGTCAATATACAGAAAAAAATTAAAATTTCTTACAAGTGTTGCTCTATAAAAAGTTGGAACGAAAGGCTGTTATATTTATTATTCCTACAAACTAAAAGCAATTTTATTTCTTGCAAGAGGAAATGGCTGAGAATTTGTCGCTGGAGAACGGTATTAGACACAGCCACAACCAAAACAAAAAACCAACGGTAGCGGTAAACAAGACATCACAGGGATTCGAACACACTGATGGCTCATCATCGTATATCACAGAATGTTTCCCCCAACGAATTGTTGATATGAGAGTAAAATGTACTATTCTTGAAACAGCTAAATCTAAATAGGTCATTCGAACAAATCTTCTCTAAGACAGGTACTCAAAAACTTTAGTATTAATACTAATTACTGTACATAGTGATGAATGTCGGAAAAGGGTTCGATAGTTGGCAATGTGATGACTACAATAAAAATCCTTTATATAATTTGTTCTAAGACAAAGTCGGACCAAACAAATCTTTTCTAAGACAGGCTTTTACTTGAAAACTAATTTCACTACATAGTTATAAACTTGTTTCTAAGACAGGTTCTCAAAAACTTTGGTATTAGAATTAATTTCAGTACTTAGCCATAAACTTTTTCTAAGAGAAAACAACCAAGAAAATCCAATCAAAATTTGAAGTTATGGCATAAATATGTAACATACAAATGTTTCAATGTTGAATGAACAATAGCAATGAAATAAAAATATATATTTAAAAAATGTTCGTATACATACCATACCATTTTTTCCAACACAGATCCTCTACGAATAATATTTATCAACCAGTTCACTATTTTCACACTGAAACACCACGAATAATTGCAACAAAAAATACTCGAGAATTAAACATTATCCAAATATAATTCTCCAATTAATTTACTTGATAACTGATGATTAAGATATTTTATTTTTCATACCGAAACACCACCAAATATTGCGACAAAATACCCGAGAATAATACCATCCAATTCTCAAATTAATTTACTTTGCATATATACATGGCAAAATAAAATGTAATTCGTTTAGTTATTAATAATATATCACCGAAGAAGTTGCGGTTAACAATGCAGTGGAATTTATTTATCTTTACGCGAAAAAGTTTAGACGGGGTAAATTGAATATTATTTTTATGATCGGAAATATTAGCAGTGTTCAATTTGATATATATAAGTAAAAGAATAGAATCAAAGAAATAATCAAGTACAAGCATAAAATTAATTTAGTTACATCCTGCAAAAACACATGTCTTCGAAGTAATTTATTATAGTATATTTTAGGTAAATGTTAAAAATATGTATACAGGAAAACCTTCATTTTCGATTGCTTGACTTAAAAAAATGTTGTTGAAGTCTTTAGATTTGACGTGTTTTTAGAAATCAAACCTGTAGAAGCGATAGTTGTTTGGCTTTATAATACAGTGATCAGATAGTTTTTGGACTTAATATTTGGTTTATATATAATTAGTAATAAGATAGTAGAATCAGAGAAATAATCAAGTACAAGCATTAAATTAATTTAGATACACCCTACAAAAACAAATAATTTACTACATATTTTTATAGAAAGGTTAAAAATATTTATTCAGGAAAATCTTAATTTCCGTTTGCATAAAATGGCTTAAAAAATTGTTGTTTAGATTTGACGTGTTTTTAGAAATCAAACCTGTAGAGGTGATAATTGATTTAATTAATAAATGTTGCTAATAAATAGGAGGTGACAGCTATCTTTAGGTTTTGTTATGTGGAGAGAAATAAGAACATACATCCCAGTTTTTACGGAAAAAGATGTCTTTCAACGCGGTTTAATTCTGCCAAAGCAACTACCAGAGAAGAATTACTCTCTGATAGCACACTACAAGTTTTCCAATTTTTTGGAAATATGATACAGTAATGGTGAAGTCAAACAATTACGAAGGTGTTCTTCAACATGGATAACAAATCCCATTACCAAAAGATAAAGTGACATCTATTAATTTTACAGTGGCTTTAAAGAGTTTCTTAATTTGCTGCATTTAGAGGCTATAATAATCGTTATTTATGGAGAGGTATGAATATTGTATAACAGAGGACGGAGAAGAGTGATCATTCAACAAAGTGTGACATATAGATACCCCTTCTGGTTCTACTAAGAATAGAGTAATATAATTTCAGCGATAATTTTAATTACAAAAAAACATTTCACTTGTTTATTTGAATTCCTTGCAAAGAGTAATATCAATATTTTAAAAAATTGGTAAGCATAACTTGAAATACCTGATAAACTAAATTTTTAATAGTCCAATCCAAATTTAGGTAGGGATGTGGATGTTGTGGTTTTTACAAAACTTATGATTTATCAGCATTTTTATTTTGGTGGAAAACCAAATAATTCAACAGTGATTATTCGCGACGTCATAAGTCGAATGCAGTAACAAATTGCATATGATGATCTGCATATACTATAGTCAATAAATGATCCTATAAGTATAAGCAAAATATTTAAAAAAATTAAACGTTAATTTATGTTTAGAATTGTTAGCAAACAGAAGCAATAAAATCAACAAATAACTACAGTGGCAGAGATTTTTCAAAAAATATGACTAATCAAATTGGTACAGATCTATGTTGAAAAATGTAAACAGTCGAGTTGGATAACTCTGTTTCCTCTGCTGAGATACCAGTGTGGCTTAGCGACATCTGAGACTTTTTAATTGAGCTATTCGTCATGGAAATGTATCTGTGGGAACTTTGAAAAAATTATAAAACAATGTTGGTTGTTTTTGGACTTTGCTGAAGCAATCAAAAATTGGGTTTGACTTAAATCATAGACAAATGGGTGAATAAAAATTAGCTTACATATAGAAATTTCTATCAGTAGTCACTTAAAAAACACTGTACTTCAGAGTTGTAACACAAGTTCACGCTCGAAGAACGATGTACTGAATCCACTAGCTCCCAAGTCCGTCAACCATAAAAAACAGAGATGTATGGCTCTTAGTAAGAGTGAATGCTACCTTATACGTAGGCAGCGGGAGTCTTTCCATGCAACTATAAGGGCTGTAGCAAAAACCTAATGCCCAACTTGTTAAAGAAATGTCTCATATCCCATAGGTATCGCTCTGACTTGGGAACTTAAAATGGCTCGCTAGAGGTTGAGAAATCAGCTTCATTGTCTTGAGTCATGGAATAATTCCAACCTGATTGATTATAACGATGCCCAACAAACTACCAACCCAGAATAAAACAGTTTACGTATTTATCGTAGCAATAGGTGTTACTGTTGTTATTGTACAGTAAGTATTATATGTTTAAATAAAACAAAATATGTTCAAGCATTTTTATTTTTAGCATATATATATATATTTAATAGCAACAGTAACAGTGATATAATTTCATAAAATAATCTAAGCAACTAGCTAAGTGTCTATAAGGCAATAGCCATTACTTAAGCAAATTTTATATGTTGGAGTCAGTGAGGAGTACAGGTTTTAAGGAGCAAACACTGCTCAAACACCTTTGCATGAAGCTCTTCGATATTATCGTAAGGTAAGAGATTCCTAAGTTCTGTACCCCAGCAATAGCAGGCTATGTGGTCACCATAACCAGTGTAAAAGAATCCAGTATTCGCAATCTGTTCAGGCTTTTTGTCTCAGTCTCAGATGTGTCAGTCTTTAAAAGTCGCAAGCCTACTGTCAACCGTTGCCATGTTTTCGTAAATGATTGGTCTGTTTATATGGTAAGTGTCATGTATATCAAAGAAGCGACAATACGAATTCCAGTCTAAATGATCAGTCAAAGGATCGTAACCATCTTCCCAGCTGGGTCCTTGAATTTCACAAAACGGACATATGACAACGTCCTCTTTGTGACTCACAGCTTCTTGTTGGTAAATGAAGCACGCTCTGGCTAACTTTTCAGGAGAGAAATCCGACCGCCAGTTTTCAAAAGTACGTAATCGATTTTCATATATCTGCTAATAATCTCGATGGTATTGAACTGATGAAATAAAATCTAATCATTTAATTTATATACATTTATTCAATTTAAACTCTTCATCAAACCCCATGATTATTACACAACGTTGAGCAAACTTTCTTCTCACACAGTTCATTAACATCCAAGATCTTTTCCTTAGAGTGTTTCACAATAGGAGACATTACATTTTTAAAAGTAAACAAAAACATTGTTTTTAATGGCCAAAGTTTCCATGATAATTTTCCAATTAAATATGATACTACCATGTTGCTAACAAATAACGACTTAAGGCAATAGACAACTTATTAGTGACGTAATTTAATTTCGGCAATACTATCTGCAATTGCTTCAAGTTTTTGAATTTGTTCCAACATTTGATTTGCAATATCATCATGTAGTTTTTGCATATCTCGGTATAGGTCAGGTACTACTTTTGTCATCTTGTATAAGTTCAGTACTGCTTGTTGGCGGCATCCATGGCCATCGTCGGTACTTCGACATTGGTAATTTTCAGCTTCTCAGCGTCGATATTTCCCTCTGCGGTAAAGGAAAACGGCACTTTCATAAAAGCTAGGTTATGTGAAAATGCCTGCTGATTGAAGCTACTGCGCTCAAATTTGTTAAGCGTCATTGCGTAACTGATACATTTGGTAATAAGGGTTATATTTAAACAAACATTTTTCTATAGAAATCTTGTATAATATTAGCTTCTTTAAGTTCTTCCTTGGATTCAATCAGTAGTTTCGACCGTTCAACTTATTCGTTGGGATCATCCCAGTACACCATTGACTTGTTAAGTTAACTTAATACCGGTTCCCGTAAAACATTGCTTCTTTGTTAAAGGTGGAAAAATGGCATAGCATATAGACTTGAAGCTTTCAAATGACCTGCTGCATTCTTGCGTGCTGAAGTCATTGTCAAAATTCCATACTTCTAAATCATCTGTCGCGACTTGTAAAATATTAGCAGATAAAGACCCTGAGTCCCTTAAAACTGCAACCCGTCTATGATAATTTGTACGATTAATGTTGATATGGTAGAGATACCAGCGTAAATCTTATTGATATCATAGCTATTACTGGAAAAGCTAAATGTCCGTTTGGAAATACTAGCCACCGAAACAGATGTAGGACCACCCCAAAATAAAACGTGCAGGTATGGGCGGTCGTACTGATTTAATAGAGGCTCAGTTCGCCCGTGGAGGAGGTAGAACTCAGCGCCCAGTAATAGGAGGGTTCCCAGATACGATTAGTTTACTCGTGGTGGAACCAGGAATTTTTTACGTCTTGAGAGATAAATAAAAATCTGTATTTATTTAAAAATAATGTAAATCATGAATCCGTAATTATTTAAAAATTCCTGATAATAAATTCACATTATATCTTGTATGTTAGATATCAAAACCACAACGGAAATGATGACCGCAGTGAAAGGAAACTGTGATATCTTGTTTACGCTAAATGAAACCGAGCTAAATGAACTTACCGGAAGCTGTGGTTTGATAAAGTTAGCATGCTGTTTGCAGCAATAAACTTTTTCAGGAAGTTCCCATATGATAAGCACTTGTTTTTCTAGAACCAACAGCAATTTCGTTATACGCAAATGACTGATAAATAAAATAATTTGCGAATTTTTATTACATTGTTAATTCGACGCTCAAAAGATCACATATCAACTGCAGTGATTGTGTTTGTGCTGTGTTAAATTAACTGCTAATTCAACTTTCAAAGAGATCGCTTCTTAAGTGTATCTAGTGATAGTGTGTGTTGTTCTAAAAAACATTATGTGAGTATTTACTTAATTTCATTTTTTGTCAATTTGCTTCTAGTATTTTGTGGGTGCTATTCAAAAAAATGTTAGCGTATGTTTTATAAATGTGTAGTTTGTTTTTCGAATCGAATATTTTCTGGCTGCTTAAAATTTCGGTTTTTTTGTTGTCTCAATTATTACCGTTTATTCACTTCAGTTAGCTACATGATTTAAATCCATTGACCTTTATTTTTATTTGATGGGAGATGGATCGTGTTCTGGAAGTATATTTCAAGGATTATATTACTTATTCGACATCACAAATAGTAGTTTCTGAACTCACTCCTAATTCGGAACACACCCTTAGGTGAATGGTGATGAATATATGAGTTTCACTCAGTGAGTCAAGACGTGCTTATAGTGCATATTAACTAAAACAGTGATTTCAAAGTTTATTAGTTTATTTAAATCTCTTATAGAAACCATGGTTCTCTCTGTACTGGTGAAGAGTATTCTCTTTACAGTAACTGCTCTATTGGTGAATCTGCGTGAGAAATTTAATGGATCCACCGCAGAGGATGGACTTAGGCAATGTACCAAGGCGATCCGACATCTTCATCATCAAATAAAGAAAGCGACAACAGTGGGTGAAAAACAGAACCTCCAGGCAACCTTAGCCAACATTAAGACTTTCCGAACCCAAATAAAATATTTGCAAAAGAAAGGATCTGGGGTTGGGTCATCGCGTAGAGAATGGACTAGTGACAGAGTGCGATGGTTTGACTGTATATCTGCATTTAAGAGGCGTGTTAGGACTGGAGTGATAGCCAATCTCAAGCATAAGAATATTGAAGCTTTTTTCTCCGACTGCAAATCACTTTTCATGAGGCGTATCCAGAATGTTTTGAAGACTGAAGAGGCCGTGAAAGTGAATACAGTGTTTGCCGCTGAATTTGAGATGTCTAAGGCAGAACAAGTGATCTCGGAAATCAAAGTATTTCAACACATCGAATGCTTCTATACTGAGAGATACTGATTTAAATGAGTGGTGGGACGAAAGTGTAGTACAACCATTTATGAAAGATATTGACCAATTTTCAGAGGGTTCAAGTGGTTGGGCTTTAGTAAGAATCCATAATTTGATTGTAAACATTAACAAGTATACTCCCCAACTTGGGTCATCTTATATTGATCTACCTGGTGAAATAAAGAGGAAGCAAGCATGTATCAATGTTAAGAACGAAGATAATGCCTGCTTTGCTTGGAGTATTGTTTCAGCTTTAGTTCCTACTGAAGAAAATCCACATCGCCTTTCCAAATACCCACACTACTCACAGGTGTTGAAGCTCAAAGACATCCAGTTTCCGATGGCGACACCGCAAATCCCACGATTTGAGAAACAAAACAACATCTCAGTCAATGTATACATACTGAAGAAGTCTAAAAAATTTATTGCACTACCAACATATCTCACTAGAGCTAAACGGGATCGTCATGTAAACCTTCTGTTGATTCAGGAGCGATACGATAAAGATAATTCAACTCCTGTAAATTATCATTTTGTGTGGATCAAAGATTTGTCCAGACTGGTGTCAACACAACTCAGTCAAAGTCATGTTAAAAAAATACTTTTGTGACCTCTGTCTTCATTATTTCTATTCTGAAGAAAAACTTAATAATCATATAGAGGACTGCATGCTGAACAAATGCAAGATGAGATTGCCAGACGATACCAACAAGATTTTAAAGTTTAGAAACTTTAAAAACAAAGAGAGATCTCCCTTCATTATTTATGCTGATTTGGAAAGTGTCCTGAAGCCTATCAATAATAAAACCAGATATCAAGAACACATCCCTTCAGCTATAGGATATTACCTGAAGTGTTCTTATGATGAGTCGTTATCTTTCTACCGTTCCTATAGAGGATCATCCTGCATAGACTGGTTTGCTAAAGAAATGCTACAGCTATCAGAAGATCTAAACACCATTCTCCTCTGTCCGTACGACATCGATCCACTTTCACGTGAAGAGCAGCACCAGTATGATACAGCCACTCATTGTCATATCTGCGAGAAACCGTTCACTCCTGAAAACATGAAAGTGCGTGACCATTTCCATCTTGCCTCTGGATTTAATAATAGTGATGGCAGAAAATCAAACTATCGTGGTCCAGCCCATGAATCTTGTAATATTAATTATCAGGACACGCATATAGTACCCGTTGTTTTTCACAACTTGTCAGGATACGATAGTCACTTCATTATCAATCAAATTGCGCAGAGTGCTGAAGGAAAGATAGATATACTTCCTATTACTAAGGAAAAGTACATCTCATTCACCAAGCATTTCAACGACTCATTAATTAAATTCCGATTCATCGATTCATTTAGATTTCTTGCTGCATCACTTGATACTTTTGCCTCCTCATTACCACAGTTTCCTGAACTACGTTCACAATTTTCCGGTTTACATGACAATCAATTCAATTTATTAACTAAAAAGGGGGTATTCTGCTATGATTATCTTGATTGTTTTGAAAAATTTTCGGACGAATCTTTACCAAGTCAGGATAAATTTTATAACAAACTGGAAGATACTGGCATCACCGATGGCAATACTCCCATGCAAGACGGGTGTGGTCTGAGTTTGGAATAAAAAACTTGGGGGAGTACACTGATTTATATATGAAGACTGATATTATGTTGCTGGCTGATGTTTTTGAAAAGTTTCGAAACAGTAGTCTTGAAAGCTATGGTCTAGATCCAGGCCATTATTTCACATTACCTGGTTACACATGGGATTGTATGCTTTTCAAGACAAGACAGGAATTGGAGCTTCTTACAGACATTGAGCAATTGTTATTTGTTGAAAAGGGAATCCGAGGGGGATTATCACAATGTTCAAAGAGACGGTGTGTTGCTAATAATAGATATATGAAAGGTTATGACCCTACAAAGCCTACAGTGATATTAAAATATTATGACTGCAACAACCAATATGGATTCGCAATGTCTCAGTATTTACCGTATGGAGGGTTTGAATGGGTTGACCCTAACATCGATATAACTGATATTTCCGATGATTCACCTGAAAGGTACTTCTTAGAAGTCGATTTGGAGTATCCACAACACCTCCACGATAAGCACAATTATATACCATTCTGCCCGCAACATATGATTCCCCCCGGGTCCAAAAACAAAAAACTACTGGCTACGTTGTACGATAAACATAAATACGTAATTCATTATAGAAATTTAAAACAGGCACTGCAATATGGTCTTAAGCTCAGAAAAAATTCATCGTGTTCTCAAATTTAACCAATCGGCTTGGCTTAAGTCATACATAGACTTAAACACCAGATTAAGGAGTCAAGCAAAGACAGAATTTGAAAAGAATTTATTCAAATTGATGAATAATGCTATATTTGGAAAATGTTTAGAAAATTTGAGAAAAAGGGCTAATGTTCGACTGATTTCCAAATGGCAGGGTAGATACGGCTTAGAGGCAATGATAGCCAAACCAGAATTCAAGTCTTGTGCCATCTTCAATGAAAATTTAGTTGCAGTTGAGCTAGCAAAGTTGGAAATCCTCTTTAATAAACCCATGTACGTAGGCATGGCTGTTTTGGACTTGGCTAAAACAACAGTATATGATTTCTATTATGGTTATTTAAAGAAAGAATTCGGTGATGATGTTTCAGTAGCATATACGGACACAGACAGCTTATTCACAGAGATAAGGAATAGACATGTTTATGAAATAGTGAAAAGGGACTGTCATGAGAGATTTGATACCTCAGATTATCCTCCAGACAACAGATTCGGAATCCCTCTAGTAAACAAGAAAGTGCTCGGTATGTGGAAAGATGAGAATAATGGTAAGATATTGATAGATTTTATAGGGCTTAAATCTAAAATGTATACCAGCAAGTTGGATGAAGATATTAAGCCCACAAAGAAAGCTAAAGGAGTAAAGAAATCCTCCCTTTAAGACCAAAATTACCTTTGAAGATTATATTGAATGCCTGGAAAAACTTAAAAACAAATCAGTAGAACAAAATCTCATCAAAGCCAATAAACATACAGTGTACTCAATTACTCAACAGAAAATTGCCTTAAGTCCAGAAGATGATAAACGATATCAGATTTCGGACTCCTATGAAACATTAGCTTGGGGTCATTATTCTATTATGGAAACTTAAACTCCCTTATACTTGAATACATTATAGCTATATCCATCATAACCTCCTCACATTCAGTCTATGTGTGAACGTGCTGGGTGAATTAATGAGCTATCTTTATTAAGTTAGAGATCGCTGCTCGTGCAACTCTATAGCATGATGACTTAAAGAATTAATCTAATAATCATTGATTATGCTTCCATGTATTACATGCTGGGTGAATTAATGAGCTATCTTTATTAAGTTAGAGATCACTACTCGTGCAACCCTATAGCTTTCTTTGGCGAATTAAAGAACTATCTTTATTAATTTAAGGATCACTGTTGGTGCAGCCTTATAGAATGGTTACTTACAGAATTACGTTTATTGATCTAATATTCATTGATTATACTACATGGAGTATTACATGCTGGGTGAATTAATGAGCTATCTTTATTAAGTTAGAGATTACTGCTCGGGCAACCCTATAGCATGATGACTTAAAGAACTATCTTTATTAATTTAAGGATCATTATTCATGCAACCTTATAGTACGCTTACTCAAAGAACTACTTTTATTGATTTTGATTAGATTTCACTGCTCATATTGTCATAAAGTGGTTATATAGGCCTATAGGGGATGTTCCACTATAAAAAAACAAGCGCGCCTTGAGTTCAGCCTCCTGGGCGGTGTGGAATAGAACTCTATAAGGTTAGTATTTTAAAATCTTACTCACACATTTGTTTTCTCTTAGGTTAGATGATTTTCTATCGCAACCAGTTCACATCCATAGTAGCTTTCTAAAGAACATCAAAGGCTTATCATTTGTAAGATATTATTTTCACTTTATTCTTTACAAGTTTATAAGTTGTTGTTTATAAGTTATAAGCAGGTGTGCTGATATTCCAATGAGAGTGCAGCTTATGACATCATGTAAAAGGGGGGAGCGGGTCCTGTTCTATTTCCGAAAATTTCTATATGGGTGAGTTGTTGTTTTTATCTGCTTTGATTCATAGCCATTACAAATGCACTTGTCAAATATGAAATCGGTCTGTGGAAACTTTATTCAAGACTATTCTTTGTAAACATATAAGTTACATATACTCATAGTTAGCAGGTGATAAATCAATGAGAGAAGGACTTATGACGTCACAGACAAGGTACGGTTTACTGAACCTACTTATCAGATTTCTGACCTCTTTCTTGAATATATGAAGCTGGAGAGATAACAAGGTTCTAATCAGAAATACTTTTGATTATTGTAGTAAAACAGGGTCTTGTATTTAAAATTTTATATTACAGCAGCATATATTATGATACATCAGCGTCAAGGTATTTATGTTTATTTTCTTGCGTTTCCAGAGTATTACAACCTATCTACAATAATTCTACCATCTTGTAATGATCCTAGCAATCAGGGTCCTCCTATCCCCATCATCACTCCGAACCAATTTTTTCTTTAGTTGGCCCGTGACAGTTGTGTCTGTGCATAGTAACCTTCTCCAGTGACAAATTCTTAGTGATAAAACTAACAATTGAATACCTTTTTGACTAGTAACTGTCTCCATGCAAACTTTCATAAGTTTTCTCCTAATGCGACTCCCGTTCCCATCATTTCTAGCATTTATAACTGTGTTCCAAACGTTCAAACATTTCTATTTGCAACGACCCTGTTGCAACCATTTCTAGTGTTTGTAACGATCCTTCTTCAACCATTCAGCAATTTTTAGCATTTGCAGGGGCCCCAACCCATTCCAGCATTTCTAACGGTTCTTTTTCCTGTTTCTACCATTTGAGATGGATCCAACCATTTCTACGGTTTGTTCCTAGCAGTTTCTTCACCGATTTAACAATTTATACCATTTGCAGTGGCTACAACCATTTCTAGCAGCGATTTCTACTGTCCCAGTCGTTTCTACGGGACGTTTCTAGTTTTTATAGTGGATCCAACCATTCTACCGCTTCAAAGTTTCAAGTCGTTTCTACGGTTCCAGTCGTTTCTAGCTTTTGTAGCGGCTTCAACCAACCATTTCTAAGTTTCTAAGTCGTTTCTACGGGACGTTTCTAGCTTTTGTAGCGGCTCCAACCATTTCTAGCAGGGCTCTCTAAGTTTCTACGAGACATTTCTAGCTTTTGTAGCGGCTCCAACCATTTATAGCAGATATTTATACTGTCCCAGTCGTTTCTACGGACTGTTTCTAGCTTTTGTAGTGGCTCCAACCATTTCCAACAGCGATTTCTAAGTTTCTACGGGACATTTCTAGCTTTTGTAGCGGCTCCAACCATTTCTAGCAGGGATTTCTAAGTTTCTACGGACCATTTCTAGCTTTTGTAGCGGCTCTAACCATTTATAGCAGATATTTCTACTGTCCCAGTAGTTTCTACGGGCTGTTTCTAGCTTTTTTAGTGGCTCCAACCATTTCCAACAGCGATTTCTGAGTTTCTACGGGACATTTCTAGCTTTTGTAGCGGCTCTAACCATTTATAGCAGATATTTCTACTGTCCCAGTCGTTTCTACGGGCTGTTTCTAGCTTTTGTAGTGGCTCCAACCATTTCCAACAGCGATTTCTAAGTTTCTACGGGACATTTCTATCTTTTGTAGCGGCTCCAACCAGCCATTTCTAAGTTTCTAGTCGTTTCTACGGACCGTTTCTACCAATTGTGCCGTTTTTAATCATTCGCAACGTTCCCGTACCAGTCATTTTCAACATTTGTTGCTTATCTACCCTTTGTAAGATCCTACTTCAACCTTTTAATCATTCCTAACAGTCCTTTTCTACAATTTGTGCTGGTTTTACTCATTTGCAACGTTCCCGTAGTGTCATTTGTAGTGATTCCGAATTACCCACCGCTCCATAAAAAATCCAGCTATTCAAGTCGCAATTATTATTCCGCATTTACGTATTTATTTTTTACATTATTACCTACCAATATCTTTTCAATGAAAACCCCATCTACTTGTATAATTAACAATTTCCTTGTTTACAATCAACCAGCCAGTGCACTTTCAACCAGTGCTCGAGTTTCGCTTGTTTATCAGTTCACCAACATGCTGTTGTGGTTTCGTTTATCTTTTGTTATTGCCTTCGTTGAATCTGAATTATTTTATTATTTGTAATGAAATGCTAATTACCAAATATTTGGAACCTATTAATTATTTACGATGCATTTTCGGTACATTTTTTTCCTTAAAATTGCCGAATTATCTATATTAAGAGATCTAACGTCCGGACTAGGCGTCCTCGTGTCCCTGGTTTATCCGACGAAAGCAGAGACTCGAACGAGTTGCCGCTCTCTCGCATATGATAATTTATTTCGTTGTTCAAAATACCTTTCGTTCATCCCATTGAATATGTTCTTAAGACGTGTTTCGCCACTAATACAGTATCCTGCCAATGCACCCGGCTGTGATACACCCCGGCGACAAGCACCCGACACGAGCCAGTCCTTTTCCCGAAAGACGTCATGGTTCGCCACCCCGACGGAAGCACCCCGTTGATTCCCGATCCTCGCCGCGTTCCCTACGCACCGCTTGCCTCCGCATTCCCGACCCCGCGCACCCCCGACCTACGACCGCCCCCGTTCCTCGCCGCGTTGTCACCACCCCAACTGATGCAACCGACTACCGCTATCACAGCGCCCCAACGCCGACAAAGCGCCTCCCGACCCGACGCCTGCCGAGTCTCCCGAAGGACCCGCGAGCAGACCACCCCCAGCCGAAGTGGGAGTGGAGGGGGTAAATTTGGTTCAATTTCGTGGTTTCGGGACCTTAGAATCTCTTATGGGAAATTACATGTATTTTTGGTCGATTTTGTTCCCGTACGCCTATAGCTTATCTACTGGCCTAAGAACCAGCTCTGACTTAGCAAAGGGAAAGAGGATGAAGAAGCCCAGAGATAGAAGACAGGTCATTAAAAAATGAAGTATATAACGACCTTTTTTCAGGAGACAACAAGGGAGACCCGCGGGGGAAACCAACCTACAAGACAGAAGAACACACACCTACAACACAAACGACGACAACGTGCAATCCCACAGAAGGGTATAATTAGCTATGATATATAGCTAGCAAAGAATGAGCCACGTAACACAAACAAAACAGTTGCTGTATTACCAATAAGGTAAAGCAACGGAACCAAACCAAAGCCAAGCTATCCCAACAAGAAGACAGCGATTATGCAGAAGGAAAACTGCGTTAGCGTGAGCACCTGAGTTAAGTCTCAGGGAGTGGATGGCAATTGGGCTGTAAGTGCTCATCAGTAAAAATTTTCTGAAGGGCAAATCTAGTTCCTGGATACGCGCACGGGTATGTGTGACATATGTTTCGCCAACTCTGGCTTCTTCGGAAATAGTAAATATTATATTTCTAAGGCTGCCGGTACACACGTCCGTCTTCCGTAAAACGTGACCACACACGTTGGGTTCGTACCCTTCTTTAAAATGCGTATTTTTATGAATGGATATTATCATTCTATTTCCTCAACTACCCAAACTCTTTGCCAGGATAAAAGCTATTTCGACCAATTTGTATCCTTTTTTGCTTGTCTTTGGTATTAATTTTATTCATGCATGTGTTTTTCGATCCGTCAGTCCTATCCGCCAAAGGTGTGTAACTACAAAAGCGCGACTCGATGCAAGAAATCGATGGTTTCAGGTCCTTTCCTTTAAATAAATTTCAATAACAGCCAGGCCAAAGTATTCAGGGTGCAGTAAAAAGTAATAAAATATAAATCTGCAAATGCCGAAAGGAAGAAAGCTTAAAACATTGTTCAGTTACTGGAGGTTTTTTAAGGGATATAACACCTAACAACCGTTAAAATTTGTATATTGAGATGCCCCTTAAATTTGCTTTTTTCACTGGTAGATTGAATCCTAATAATTTTCAACGTTGGTGGTCGTCTTCTCGGACGACGGACGTATAGGGACGTGTGTATGTGTGTGTTAAAAAATGGTGCTCCCCATACATTTTTTATGTAAGTGGAAGGTTTTAAAGTATCTCCGAGTTATGCCTCACATCTTGCCTAATAAAGAAACTAAAGGTAGGGTAATAAAATAAGGTATCGTCTTAATTGTGGGGAATTTCCCAGGAAGTGGGCGGGTTTAGGTCAGATAAATACATTTATGAAACACTGTTGACAACAGTTATGGGTAGTATAAAATAATATTATTTAGAAATGGATTTTGAGATTAAGTAAGGGAGATGGAATAGTATCAGTTTGATCATTTAAGAGATTGGGAGAATTTTTGTTTTTGTTGATTTCCAGGTTGATTCAAGAAGATAAATTTTTTTACTTTTGTGTTGTAGATGTAAAATTTCAGATGTACTTTGAGGTATCTGATTTTCTGTTCTTCCCTTGTGACCAATATATAAGTTGGGACAACTCCCACGGTTCAACCTATAGACACCCTAGTTAGAATTTGTCTTATCTTTATTATTTTTTATATTGTCTACATAAATTGTTGTTTGTTGAGAAGGCTGTATGTATATTTGTGTTCTGTAGAAATTGGGAGATTTTTTGTGAGGGGGTTCCATTTGGATGTGAGAGGATAGTATAATTTAGGTATGGGACTGGGGTTAGTAGGATATAATTCTTTCATAGCAATTTTCTTTAATTTTCTATTTAATAAGTTCTCAGTAAGTTGAGTGGTGTATGCCATAAGTTTGATCCTTTCAAGTTCATTATCAAAGTCGGTTTTGTTGAGTGGTATTTTCACGAGTCTGTATAACATACAGTGACATGCAGCAATTTTATGTTGTATGGGGTGGTGTGAACTTTTGTGGATGGTAAGGTCTGAGTGTGATGGTTTAGGATAAATGGCGAAAGTGTGTTTGTTGTCTTGTCTTTTAATTGTTAGGTCTAGGAAATTTAGTTTGTTATCTGTTTCTGTTTCAAGTGTGAATTTTATGTTGGAGTGTAGTTTGTTTAAGTAGTTGTGTAGTAACTGTAATTGTCGATATGTACCTGTAAAACAAGCAATGATATCATCGACGTGTCGGTACCAATCCAGAATTTGGTTACTAAGATCGTGTTTGAAAATTAACGTTTCTAAATGGTTCATAGATATGTCGGATAGAAGGGGACTTAAAAGGTTGCCCATAATTAGGCCTTGAGTACTGTTGTGGATATTGTTGTTAAATTGGAAGTAGTTTTGGTAGAGACACAGATGTAGAGGGGAAACTATTTCATTTTTAATTATAAGATTAATATTATTGTGTTCTATTAGGTTTATGATTAGATTTAATACATTCGTCAGGCGGTATGCTGGGAAATAGATTGACAACGTCGAATGACAGGAGTTTGGCATTGTTGGGAAGAGCGATTTTTTGGATCTTTGCTACCAGATCAATGGATAAGGCATGTAAGAGTAAATTTGATGTATTGTTTTAATACACCAAGGAGCGACGGAAATTTTATAGGCTGGTGCTGAAAAATAAGACAATATGGGCCTGATGTTCAATTTGAAAGTTATTTTCTTTTAAAGTGGTACAACCATAAATAAATAAACTAATAAATTTTCGTTTCCACGACAATGTGTACTTCCTTGAAATGAAATTCTCCGCCATTTGGGTTACTAGTATGCATTGAAAAAGTATTCACAAAAAATTTTCTATGACCTCATATTATTGCGGTTTCGCTGACAGATTTTTTCACATAATTTTCCGTAGAAAAATAGGGTTTTCTTCAACGACAGAAAAAAATAAATCACGGAATTTGCCACTTTTTTATGCAAGTTCATCCATATTTTGAACGTTTTTGACTATTGGAAACAGTCTGCCTTTCTTTTCGCGTGAATACTTTTTCAAAAGCTACGAGTAACCTAAATGGCAGACAAAGTGAAATCAGGGTAAAACACACATTTTATTATTATTTTTATATAAATGGCAATTTAATTTTCAAACTTTCGAATCAGCTGCCGGGGTTAAAATCACTCCTATAATCATTAACTATCAAAATTGTTATGCTTTTCCAAAAAGCAAGAAAAAACGACTCCATTTTCGTTATCCGTAAGGTAAATATTCGAAAATCAAACTGCAGTAAGCGTAATTTTTGGAAAATTGTTCGGAACTTTAGTTGCATTCTCATGGCAAAACTCTCACAAGATTAACTAAGGGATTGTATTTGTTAACTATTTTTTTTCTGTCAAATATGTGTCATAATTTGCACTATATTTATCTGTTTAATGTAGGGTTAAACAGGTGAATTCGTTTGACTTCTCATAATTATCAATATTGTTTTACAGGTTTGAATAGCACAATCATAAAATAAATTATTTAGATTAACAAGTCAGGAAGATCAATGATAAATTCATTTAATTAATCGAAACCTACCTCAAATGATTCTATTATTCACCAGAGTTCCAGACAATCATGGGAAAAAAAGAGTCATTTGTTACTTAGATTAATTTTCCACTAAATGAAAAAAATTCAATAAAGGACTGTCCGTTATTAAAAAGATAGCAGTAAATAATGTTTACCAAGTTGATCATTTAGGTTGTAAGAATATAAATGTTAATAAAAATAATTTAGTCATAGTAATAAATATTCAATTAATAACCCAAAAAGATCGGGTGTTTATGTAATAAAACTTGTTGCTGGTGGATTTGTCATTATAAGTAAGAAGTCGAAATATTAAACGTAGATTTAAAAAAGCATTTCCAACTGCTATTTTGAACATTACATCAAAAAGATCCATTTTATTTGTCTCGTCTTCAAGAAAACAATGGTAAAAATCCATTAATAAATTGGACATATCAAACACATTAAATTTAAGACCATTTTATACCTAACTACAAGTTTGATTTCGTCTACACACCGATTTTGGACAAAATAGTCTTTTACCAGACATTACTGGAAACACCCAACATTTTAAGCCGTTAATGTTATTGACACTTATTGCATTACACTTTAGTGTAATAGCTAGTTACTCATGAAAAAGCCTTAGCAAGACAAACCATGTTAAACTGTTGAAACATTATAAGGCCATAAATGTTCATCATTATTCTAATTTTTCAGCAACCTACTGCAATTTTAGTTGAATTTATTTACTTTGGTTACAGATTTTCCCTTGTTTAAATGAAAACGTTCCTTACCTTATCCCAGCAATATAACTTATAACTTGTTTTATGTTAATGACATATTTTTCTAGAGATTGCTTTCGGCATATTCTCTTCCATTCTTTTATGTTAACTTGGGAACTTACACCACACTTGAGAACAAAGCGATTAGTTTAAAAACATCCAACGCTACCTAGTCCTTAAAAGAATTACAATCTGAATTAAGCAGCTATTACATTAACAAATCCTTTATAAAATATCTTTATCAAAGATATTTGATAGTGTAATACCTAATCTTATATAACATATCTTATAGAATTGATCAACAAAAATCTTAATTTCTCACAACGAAGAACTCTGACTTTGCATAATTTTAAAAATATAGTCTAGACAATTGGAAATTAAAGTTTAAAAACCTAGAATGAAAGCAAAAGCAGTCATGAGAAAACTTACAATATATATTTTTGGAGCATATATATTATAATATAATATATATATAATATAGCATATCATATCTGTGTAAATAAAGAAAATAAAGCGTATTGACTGGAATAATTTAAGTGGATCCTCTATAATCATCCAATTCTAAATAATTATTGAACTATTCGTTTATTATGTCTCAGCTTTTTCAAAAGTTAAAAGTTTTTCTTTTTTGGCAAGTATTACATATTTTCTCTTTACACTTTTAAAATTACACTGCAACCGTATAAAAGACCAAAGCTGTTCAAGAATAAACAGAAGATATATGATAAATGATTAAACATCTCATGTAGTGTAATATATCATTTAAGGAAATTAGTTTTGGCATTAATACCATATATTTGTTAATATTTGTTAACCGACTTCAAAAAGAAGGAGGTTCTCAGTTCCTTTGTTCAGCGATTACTCGCAAACGCCCCCCACACACCCATGCGCGAGCCCAGGAACTAGATTTTACTGATGATCAGTTCCAGCCTCCTCCCATCCACCCCCTGAGACTTAACTTATGTCCTCATGCTAATGCAGTTTTCAGTTGCTGCATAATCGCTGTCGTCATGTTGGCATAGCTTGGCTTTGCTTTGGTTATGTTGCTTTACCTTATTGCTACTACAGCAACTGTCTTATTAGTGTTTCGTGGCTCATTCTTTGCTATGATATATAGCTATTTGTACCCTTCTGTGGGCGTGTACGTTGTCGTCGTTTGTTTTGTGGGTGTATGTTCTTCTGTCTCTTTACTTGGAAGGTTGGTTTCCCCCCGGGCCCCCCTTGTCACCTGAGAAAAAGAACGCTATATACTTCATTTTTTACTTACCTGTTTTCTACCTCTGGGCTTCATGGTCCTCTTACGCTCCACTAAGGCAGAGCTGGTTCCTAGGCCGTTTGTATCTGTCAATAGATCTGGGGTCATAGTCGATTAACTGTCGTAGGTGAAGGTTAGGGTGCTTTTCTAGTTTGGCGTAAGCCTCTTTCGTCCTCCTCTTCATCTCTGCAAGCACTGGTTGGTGTCGTAAATCGTTGAAAATCACCGTGTTACGAACGGTCGACTTCGAGGCGTAGGCATAGGTACTCCTGCGTTTGGATGGCATGCCTGTTGCTCTTGCTGATGTGTCCCCATACTATTGAAGCGTACGTCAGCATTGGCAAGATAACTGTCTTGATGAGAGTCAGCTTGTTTAAGAGTCCCCGCTTTCCTTCTCTTCCTATTAAGGGGTAAAGTTCAGCATAGGCAGCCCGGACTCTCTTGGACATGTCTCGTGAAAGTCAATCCCTTGTCGATGATGACTCCAAGGTATTTGACTTCGTTCTTCCATGGAATTTGTCTGCCGTTGACGGTCAGGTTTCCTGTCGGAACTATGGTGTGGCTTCTCCCGTTGGCAAACAGAGCTTGGGTTTTGTCCTCGTTGTTGGCTATCTTCCACTGAAGGCACCATTCTGCTAAATCGTCAGTGGTCTGAAAAATTGGCATCCTATGGCGGTGTCGTCGGCGAGCTGAGCAATTATAGCGTCGGCTGGTCTTGGGATGTCTGCAGTGTAGATTGAAAATAGCATCGGGGACAGGAATGCTCCTTGGGGAACCCCTGCCTGGGTGGTCCGGTCTCTTTAGTGCTCTTGGCCTACTCGTTATCTTTCTCTTCGATATCTCAAAAAGGAGCCCACTAGCTGAATGATGTTAGTGGGAAATCCTAAATGGACCAAATTGACTAATGGTCAGTCGTGCCATACTCGGTCGAAGGCTTTTGCTACATCTAGGAGGATGAAGGTAGTTTTTCGATTCCGTTGAACTTAGAATATAGCTTATACCATTTCCTAGAAAATAGGGAAAAAAAATTTTAACCAATTTTCTTTTACACTATGCTTTGGTGGAGTCACCGGTATTAAAAATATGAAATTTTTTTTAATCGGAACATGGAACAAATTGCAAAGAAATTGGATTAGTTCCGGGATATCCCGTAGTGGTCCAATGTTTTTTTTCAATTACATAGCTTGTATCGTTTCTTCGGAAATCGGGAAAAACTTTTTTACCGACTGCCATATACAATAAACTTTTGTCGACTCGCTAGTATTAAAAAGATGGAAAAATTGTCTCTTCGGAACATGGGGTATAATAAATTAAAAAGAAATTGGATTAGTTCCGAGATATCCCGAAGTGGTCTCATATTTTTTTCAATTACATAGCTTGTATCGTTTTTTAGCAAATCGGGACAAATTTTTTAACTACATTCTTATACATTAGGTTTTGATAGAGTTGCTGGTATTAAGTGTTCTGAACTTGGGATAAATTGTAAATAAATTGAATTAACTAAAATAAATGTTACTTAAAATGTACATACAGCGTATATTTTTAAATCAAATGACTTCTTTTATTAATAATTTTAAGAGAAAAAGTTGTTCTTCATAAATAGATTGCATGGTTTAAAAGTATCTTTATTTTTGTTAATGTCTAAAATTATTATCAAATAGAAGTAATTAGAATTAAAAACTGCATCTATTTATGTTATTGCAATAAAAATTGTATAATAAGTATTTATGTAACTTTTCCAACTATATGCTAGGTTTCAAAAAATATATCAATTTTGTCTAAACTTTTATGTTTTTATATTTCAAATTAGAATCAAACAAATTTTATTAGAATAGAAAACTGCATCCAATTGCGTTATATTGTTAAAAATTGTAGTAAACTGAAAGTTGATAGAAAATAAGTCAAAATAAATGTCAGTTAATCAACTTGAAGTTGGAGGTTCTCATTTGGATGTTATATACAGTGTATCCTCATAAGTTGAATTCAAATGGAAAGCGTTCGTATGAATATTATTTAGAGAAAAAGTTGTTCTTCTTTATCATTACATGTATTTTTTTCAACTGTACACGAGGTTTGTCAGCAAATATAATTTTGCTTAAAAGTAAAATACCTTTATTTTTGATAATATATAAAATACATCGAATTATGCCACGTCACTAAAAATTGTATAAGAGATCTTCATGTCAGTTTTCCAAATTGTGTACTACATTTGATAAAGAATATGAATTTTGTTTAAGTTAAGTTCCTTTATTTTTAATAATAATTCAAATAAATACATAAAAAAAACAAACAATTAACTCAAATTCTTGAAATATTTTTTTGCTACAACAATTAAATACTTTTTCCGAAGGCGGTGCCAATTGAACAGCTAAGTTGCAAAGTACAATTTATAAATATACTTCCCAAAACAGTTTCACTTTAGCTTGACACCGACTTAATTTATTTGTTGTAGTAAAAAAATATTTCATGCTTTTTAGGTCATTTGAAAAATCAGTTTTTGTTATTTTATAAATGTACCTATATGAATTATTTTTGTCAAAGAAAGTGAATGGTTGACCTGTGTGACATTTATACCACGCAATAATTCAGATATAATATCATTGACAAGGAGTCCAGATTAAGCTCTTGAAACACATGGTGTTTTTTCTAAATATACGCCTTTTGGTTCTCAAGTTATTTATATATTTCAAAAAAACATACAAAGAAAGCAAGTAAAAGGTATATTATACATAGAGTTAATGTGAAATCACATTTCAAGGATGCCAATATTAAGGAAGCTCATAAAATAATAAAATAAAGTATTCTGTTATAAAAATAAAATAATTTAAACTTAATTGAAAGATTAATTATCCTACATATTTAATGGAGCCTGTAGGAATTGTGAAAGTATCGAATATTTACTCATCAACAAAGTGAATTATATTAAGATGACAAGGACTCTTAAAATATCGATTTTTTTTAGTAAGGATTTAAATGAGCAAGGTAAATATATAATACTTTTTAATACACGCTTTATACAACGTCTCTAATTACTTCATTTTATATAGAATATTATTTGTGTTCCAATAAGAATAAAGTTGATACACGTTATGTTTATAACAAACATCTGTAGCTACATAAAACATAAACAAAACATTATTTTTGATAGTATAATCACAACTATAACACTAGCCGAAAATATGTGAAGTTTACAAGTGACATAGTTTGCGTTGCATTTTTGCCCGATGAATTCGAAGCCATAGTCAGTTTTTTCCATCGCCGTTCAATTTTCCATAAATCGCTGAAAACTTTCAACCAATCGGTAAAGACCTTCAGAAAAATAGCGATTTTTAAGAACTGAACGGTGATGGTGCAAAACTGAGATTATGGACTCGAGTTCAGGAGACAAAATTACATCGAAAATTATATGTCACATGTGAAGTTCACTTTTTTTGTGGCTGGTGGCCTGAAAACTATGCATAAAATAAAGTCCACTGCCGACCGGAAAATGTTTCCATAACGGAGTTAGGTATTTGGTTTGAACATTTTTTGATAAATAAGGATTTTGGATAAATGACCTTCAAAAAAGCACGTAACTTCAGGTAAATATTTAGCAGTTAATATTTCAGATTGCTATAAGATAGTTTCATATCACCTGTCGTCCCAACGTCTTCCATGTCGCATGGGGAAATAATTATTTGAAAAACAGTTGAATTAAAAACAAAATTGAATTTTTTTATCCCTGGGAAAACCGATGTATTTTTGCCTCCTGATCACGAATCTTGTATCACAATCGGGACTGCACGTCACAACTTTTGTAGTCTCGATCAAAACATTTAAATATTTTCATGTTTGTTGGGTTTAAAAAAAGTGTAGTCCAATGTCTGACAAGGATTATTAATCAGGAGGAAGAAATAAATTGGAAATCGTGTCGTATATAGAGTTGAGACAATTTTTTCTTGTTTGTGTGCCGCTGCAGTCAATATCAAATATTTTAATAGGGTTCTGTGAGAGAACCAGCTATTTTAAAATTTAAACAAAAACACCTATTTCCCTTTTGATCTCTGATGCTCCAAGTGATTGATCATGACTCTACAATGTTAAATTTGACATTACTAATAGAGTTATTCTCTCCAAATTAATCACATTAATATAAACGTAATAAGCATGAGATTAGCAAACAAAATATACGATTGCGCATATAAAGAAAAATTTCGAGTATTAACGATAAGTCTTCAAGAACAACCGAGATGGATTATAAATTTGGCTGCAGGACAGGAGCAAGACACTAGTGGAACAACTGATCTATATTTGATACATTTCGGTTAGTCTAAGTGGTCTGATATTTTTAGTGCGTTTTTGGTATGAAAATAAATAAGATTGTTTAGGTGTATTTTTTTAACCCACACAAGGTTTGTAACAGGAAAAAAAGGTTAGAACAATTTTTAATAAAAAATTGTATGATGTTGTAATCACAATGAGTGCAACTGAATAAAAAACACAAAAAACTGGTGAAAGTCTACAAGAATTCGAAGCAAAATATTAGCCGATTAACACAGTTAGTGTACCGCGACCTACCAGAAAACGTTTGGATTCGTTACACAAGTTTTATAAATGATATTTGAGATATTGAGGTTCAACGGGATCTGAAAGTTAGTGACTTAACGAACAGTACTAAAGCTCTACGGCGTGCCTTGGAAATAGAGGCTATCACGACCATGTCCAAGCTAAGTGTACAAGATGTTTCAATCAGTTAGAAAGAATCAGAGTCATTCCTTCAGGACATACAAAATGACAAAATAATTGAGATAAAGCAGAAATGATTTAAATGAAGAACCAGTGGCGAATGTAAACAAGGGCAGTTCCAACGAGACTGCAGAGTGAGGTTACCTGACAGATCACTTGTCAGAATTGGCCATCACCAAGGGTAGGAGGGGTCAACCTTATCAGCCGACAGGACAGTACTCAGCCGACAGATTCGTGTGCAGGTAAATGGGGACTGGACCACGGGACAAACCTATCACTCAAGAAGAGGGAGAACTAGGTCTTGATGGGATACTAGGTCGTCCTGAAGTACTTGTGGGTCCAATAGGGCTTCCTAAGGATAGAGAATGCAATGTTGAAGAGAGTTTGGAAAAGCAAAGATGGCATAAAAACCAAGTCGCAAATAAAGCGGTACCTGCTGTCTTGACCGAAGTACATAATCAGATTATCAGAGGTCATATGGGCATGAATGAAATACACAGAATTTGTCGCCAACGACCGGGTAAATTACTTCGAATTAGATTACTATTAAAGAACCACTTTGTTGCATCCATAGTCGAGCGGAATCGTGAAAAGATTCAAGGTTGTCAGAAAGAGATTGGGATGAGCATATTCTCCTATTTCTGTTGGATTACAGCATAGCCGTAAACAACAGCACATGATTCACTCCATGCATAGTAGTAGTACTATTCGGAAACGTGCGGAGACCACAACGTGAATTGGAATATGGCTCACCGGAAGAACCGTCCCATGAAGTTAACAATTAATCCGAACAAATCAAACCAAGCTTAGTTCAGTTGGATTCTTTCTTAATCAGGAGCCAAGCATAGTTCAGTTGGTTTCCATGAAAGATGAAGTTTGTCTGTACAAGCTCCAGATGAGTAAGTCCATGTCCCCAAACTCACACCAGCTTGAAATGGGGCATATGTAGTAGTTAAAAGGACCATCGGCGTGGTCTATTGCATTCACTGTATTCCAAGCGCCAAGATAAAGGGGGTCGGTCCATTTGCATGGACTGTCTCCCTATTATGCAGACGGCGACTCTGATCGACCCGCTCAGAATTAAACGGGGGGGGGGGGGGAGTTACAACAATTAATTTGGCATAATTTGGCATTATTAAACTATATGGAAATTAATCAAGATAAACAAAACCAAACAACCATTTAGCAAAAGGACGTAGAAATACTTCTATAAGATTGCGGATATAAAAATGGTGAGAGAAATTTTTAGTATTAACGGGAAACCTTCGAGAACAAGTTTACTGCAGGAACAGATCAGGGTCTTTGACTTGTCTCCCTTAGTCTAAGAAAACTAGTGTGTTATTAGTTGTGAATTTCTGATGCGGAAATAAAGAAGATGATTTTCGGTGTAAAATTGTTTATGAATCCACAGAAGATTTATAATAATAATAATAACTGATTAACACTGAGCTTGTGTGCTGTCCACTTGAAAAAAAATATATTATGTTTAGGGTGAAAACAATGTCAACCATTGACAGAAAATATTTATTGAGGTTAACAATTACAGAAAATCAGTAAAGGTTCTTTTGAACTTTCTTTCAATGATACAGTTGAAATATGTAATTCCTTTCACGAGGAAATTTAAATGGCTTTTTGAAGTTACAAATTTATCCAATTTATCCAGGAATTTTTAAAACAAAAAAAAACACGACATACTGATTCTTTTAAAGAAATGCCTTTTTCCAATTAAATAATTTTAATTGTTCTCGCACACATCTCTATTCATGTTTCTCTCTAGTTCTGTCTCCTTGCTCTATACAAAAACAAGCCTTTTCGAGGTGCTCTGTCTTATAAGATATGGTATTTCCGAAAAAATGTGATGTATTTACTGAAATTTGTTAAATTGTACCAGAGTTTAATAAGTAAACTAAGTTTGTTATTTATCAAAATTCTCGGTTTTTGTTCTTTGCAGTTAACCGTCGTAAATTAAGTAATAAGTTAATAATAATAACATCCACTAGTATATTTTGTTTCCTGTAAATTTTAGAACTACCAATGAGAATATTCTATTAATTTATGGAGTATAGTTTGAAATCAAGAATCCTGCAAATATTATTTGGAATAGTATATATTGTATGGACAATAATTTTAATAGCCGTTTTTCAGCTAAGTGCTGGTAACACCATCCAAGATAGACTTGCAATAATGATACCTTTTGTTATATTGCAAGACGTGAGTAATTATTTATATTTATTTAGATTCTATGACAAATAGAGGAAAATATATAGAGAAGGTACATAATAAAAAATTATTTAAAAGTACGTAGGATAAATCATTAATAGAGGATGAACCATGCATACAATTTTTTAAATGAAACACCGTATATATTAAAAAATCTATTCTTGTTCCCCATTAACTAACAAGGCATATTGCTATAGAATACTTAGATGTTATGGGCATTTTTCCACTCTGTATATTGATACTTTGTTACTGTTCCTTTATTTTCATGTAGTCATTGTGGACTATACACAGTGAGTGTACAAACAACGATATAGTTTTCTCAATTATTTTAATTAATGACATTGCAATCCTTTAATAACGCCTTTAAAGTTATTTTAAGCTTTTATTATGCCTAAAGGCAATATTTTTCTAGAAATTTCTGATATTTTGTCTCCTTTGCAATATTTACAGTCAGGTTTTGAATGAAATCTATTATTTTGCTGCAATAAATTATTACTGAATAGTGTAACAATTATTAAAACCATTTTGCCACTATTTCTAAAAATAATTTTGAACGAAATCAGAAACGCAAAATAATATTTCGAAAATTTTTAAAATCTATAAAAATTGAAAAATAGTAAGATGAATTTAATAAATAATATATATATATATATATATATATATATATATATATATATATATAATGTTGGTTTTGATGCTTTCACGAGTATAGTATGTGTTTCTGTTTTTTCGGAAATCTCCGGTGTTATTTTGTTTTGATAAAAACAATTTTGTCTACATTTCGATGGCTTCTTTTTCATCTGCGTCTGGACTGCTTGGGAATTTGTGCAACGTAACCAAACAGTGAAGTGCAGACGAAGATAAACGGGAATTAATGGAAATGTAGGCAAAATTGTTTTTATCAGGAGTCACTAGGTAACTGAACTGAATTTGAGTGTGCTTTGCTTCTTTTATTTATAGTTGACTCTCGGGGAGTAGGCAGATTGAGGCCCCGACTTCGATCTAGACTCTGAAACTCTTTTTAATTTTTTGTCTCAGAACATTTCATTCGCCTCTTTTGATTAGTCAGCTTTCTTAATGTTATAAATCAGAGCGACGCGGTCCCACGGTCGTCATTTATCCTTAGTATACTTGTACCATTTAGTTAGTTCATTATAATTTTCAATTTAATGTTTCATTTAAATTTTTAATTTTTTGTAGTTCAATAAATAATTTGTTTTAAAAACTCAAAAGTGATTTACAAAATATAAAATATATAGATGAACTGCTCAAACTGCGCTACATTCCCAATGAGAACCTCGTCATCTAAATTTGTAAGATATTCGACGTTTGAATTCCCTCTTATAAGACTTTCCAGGAAGGAGGCTAGTGGATTTCTGGTTTGACCCAATGACAAAAGTGTCATCAAAATATACAAGCAAACAGAAAGGTTTTTGGGAGGACGAGTTTAGGGCTTTGATTTCGATTTGTTCCACAAAAATATTAGTAAGTACTGGGGAAAGGACTTTTTTATGTAATGTATTCTGATATGAAAAAAGTTAATGGCAGAAGAGCGCTGCACCAGATTGATAATGCCAAATGAAATATTATGTTTGGCTTTTAGAATATTTAGTGTTTCTT
Source organism: Octodonta nipae (assembly GCA_034190945.1). Taxonomy (NCBI): domain Eukaryota; kingdom Metazoa; phylum Arthropoda; class Insecta; order Coleoptera; family Chrysomelidae; genus Octodonta; species Octodonta nipae. The sequence continues at coordinate 33,116,100 of CM067221.1, read as the reverse complement.
GAATACAGAATCTAGTGAATCGAGATACAAGTTCTAAAATAACCAGAATATCATTTTCTGAAATTCTATAAAAGCCTGTTTTGTCTAAGAAGTTCCTGATGAATAAAATTGATTGGTCGGCGATAGGTGGAAGAGTTCTGGCCAGATATCTGGCTAATTCTTGGGAGAATGTACCGAACTGATAATGGGCCTAAAAGGAATGTGCAGCTTGAGAATTTCGGGGAGTCCATTGATTTTTGGAGTTTTAGAAGATTTTTTCCGTGAGTTGCTAGCCTTTTTGACTGCACTAGGAAGGTGGGATTTATCAACAATTTCCTTCATCTTTTTTCCCAAAGTAAGTGTTGGGATTGTTCCTAATGGTTAAGTAGTCTGGAGTATGTTCTCCTTAACGCGAAGTTCTTTGAATTTCTTTCTTTCATTGGAAGTTCGGGTCGATACAGGAAATTTTACGGAACATTCTTGCAGTATCCTGACTCAATATATTTCGGTAGGTATTCTTTTGGCCTTTCTGCGAAACTGAAGCCTTTGCATTGGACTTGCATGCCATTGCTCTCAAAAAAGAACTCCGAAAACTTGTATACAGTTACCTAAGGGGCTAAATTGATGTTGAGTTTCTGTTGTGTTATTTGTTTTGTCAATTTATGTTTTTGGGTTTTCATTGGGCCAGGTGTCGATCTTTGTCGGTTGAAACGCGATCGAAAGTGTCCAAAAGAATAGGGTGAGGGTTAATAGGTGAGGGTTAAGAGTATGTAAAGATGAATAAGTGTGAATTAGGTTTTGGCTGGTTTGATCGAGTGATATCTAATACGGTGAATAGAATTTCGCCACAGACCGACAGTTGTCTTACTGAGAATGCCAGATATTGAACGCGAATAAGTGTGATGTTTTACTTACAACGGGTTGTGGATGACATTGTGCGTTCGATAAAATTTGAGAAAATTGAGGTCACCCATAAGTAACGTTTTACGAATAAGAACTTTGCTGTAAGTTTTAGTGGGTCAAAAGAATTACTTGCAATAGGTGCGTAAAAAAGATCTGAGAGACTCCGCGGTTGTAATTATGAATTAGGCTAGATCTCGTGTGAGGACTGCGTTTGAATTTGGGAAATACTCAACCTTTCGGCTCCTACTTAGGAGCCTTTATTAAGAGTTCTCGCTCGGTTGACAGGAGATGTGATGATAGGTCTATTGGTGGTCGGGTGTTGAACAGTTCCAGTCTGGCTGTTGCGGATCTCCATGTGGTAGGAGAGTGAATTGAGTGATATGATGGTTCTCTCTTCAAAATTAATGGAGGGCCCTGTTTGTATGTGATACATATATATATATATATATATATATATATATATATATATATATATATATATTAGGTTGTTTCCGGAAATTCATCCGCGTAGTTGATAACTGCCCTCTTCAGGTCGGTTCGCATAATTCTCGTAACCTTGTGTTTTCGCTTCTAGTTACTCGAATACGAGCTCCCATAGGCTCATCGCTGTCACCAGTAATAGCCAGTGTCTTCATGGTTTATTTCGAAGAAGCTCTCCAGAATGCTAAGCTTAAACCAATGTTATGGATTCGATACGATGATATTTTCATCATCTGGCCACATTGCGAAGCTGAATTGGAAAAGTTTCGTATATATATCTACACCTTATATCCTAAAACACACACCAATAGATACTGAAGGCCACGTCACACCATCACCCAGCGCAGATCCAAGCAGTCGCCAACACCCATATTTCCGGATCATTAAGAGTAAAATACCTTAATACCAAAACTGAGAAAATATTTTTGTCAATAGAAGCATACCTAAAAACCACCAAAAACCATTTTTAAAATCTCTAATATGTTTCCCTAAAACACATTATATCTCGTTTGAAGAACCCTTTATAAACATTAACTAGGAAATAGTTTATTTTCAGTGAAAGTTTGATTGCATATAAGTGAAACAAACATAATGTTAAAAAAGCAATATTGGTAGAGTTCACTTTCTGAATTTGAATCTTTCATAGACACATTTCAGCAGAATACCTAAATTAATGTCTTTAATTTTTATTTCAGACTTTACTTAAACTAATACCTTACTCAAGAGGGCTTTGTTCAAAGTATCAGAAAGTAACATACATGGATATTGATGAACTGATCAACTCTAAAGTTTTCCGTTCAGGGGAAAACAGACGACTTGCCAAAAATTGTGAAAACAAGTGGATGCATTTGGATATTCTTGGTATTGATCTGCACGTGGTCTTTTTTAAAAAGTTAATATTGAGAAGTGTGATATAACAAATTGGCGCAGTCAGTAGGATCCGTCAACGTTACTAGAACACGAGCTTACTTCTAACTGATAGCGGCGGATTCCTATCCCTCATCGGAGCAAAGAACCTGGAAGAAGTCACAACTGCGATAACAAGGAGAACACGGATCTTCCAATGTTCCTCTGCTGTGAGTAATAGTGAATCGTCTGACGTTTAAGTTTTATAATAATTGATTTTAATATTTGATTGATTTTAATATTTTGATTATTTGATTCAGTGAATTGAATCACTGATTTATTATTTGATTAAATTGGTATTTTATTTGATTTAATTGATTACTTTAATTTTATTCATTCGATCGAGTAAACTATTTGATTTATTGATTTTATTTAAATTTTATTTTATTAATACCATTCTATCATCCAAATAAATTTGGTATTTTCCCATTTACAAATTTATTGATTATTAATTTTTACACCATTTATTTTATTGATACCATTTTTCTGTACCTTTTATTATTTTTGATTTGAACCGTTTTCGTTTAAAATTCTATTAAATCGAAATGGCCCAAGCACAAAACAGAGTTTGAAGGCGACCAAATTTCTTTGGCCACATTTATTCATGCTTGCAAATGTGCGTATAACATGTCTACTACCGAACAAAATTACTTGTTGGTAATTCACATCAAAAATAAATTAAGGGGAAAAGCGGCACAGTTAATCAACTCTAGGAACCCCGCGTCGTACCTCGAAATAAAGCAGCTTCTAACACTACACTTTGGAGACTCTAGCGATTTGTCTTCTTTAATTCACGATTTCCAACGTTTGAAATAAATATCAAACGAGTCCCCCTTGACATTCTATAACAGACTTCAGGTTTTGAGTGCGAAAATGCACTCTTGTTTCCAAAAAGCTCCTAGTCTAAGCAACGAGCAGAAAGATGCTCAAACCACTCTCGTTGACACAATGGTCCTAAACACCCTCCACTCCGGTTTAGAACTTCAATTGGGCCAAATTATCCGTGCCAGTAATCCGAAGGATCTTCTGGAAGCACATTCACGAATAAGAAGAGAACTTCAATTATCCTATTTTGAGGAACAAAAAGTAAATAAATCCGTTCCACCTAAGCCATCTTTTCAGGCTAGAAAACCAAATCCACCTCCTAAATGTTTAAATTGTGGGCGATTAGGCCACATTGCTGCAGACTGTCGGTGAAGATTTCAAAATAACCCTCAGCCTTTTAACCAAAACAATAGACCAAACTTCATTGGGCCGATTCGAGGTCAAATCCTGTCAACAGTAACACAAATCATCAAGGTCAACAATTTAGATCACATAACTTTCAAAGACCTCCTTTCAAGCCGAACAACTTTCAGCCGTCTGTAACATAGACAAACCCAAATTTCCGTCCTGAAAGGAACCACCATTTTAATCACCATCAAAATGGCAATTATCACGAATATTATGCAGACGAGTATGATTATTGTACTGATAATAATCAGCAGCATTTCGATGACAACACCCACAACTATGAAAGCTATGGGTTTGAACAAATGGTAGACAATACTCCTGTCGAACCTTTCAGCCCTAATGAATATTAGGATTTTCTAGCGCTTCCGAGCCTAGATCAACCCCCAGATACGACAACTACCCTTTTCCAAACTCAAATACAGAACTTGAATTTGGAAGACTTCAATCCCGATCTGAACTTCCCAGAATAAACATTTCTTTAAGCCCCCTTCTGATAGTAAATTCCAAGAACCTCTATTATATCAACGATGCTTCTGGAAAATTTAAACTCCTAATTGATACCGGAGCTGGTATCTCCATTTTCAAAGAAAACACTGTCAAAAACTTCTCACAAAGATCTCCCGAAAGAGTAACAATTCAAGGCATTACTCATGCGAAAATCCCGATTTCACAATCCACCCTCATTCCTTTCGCTCTAGGCAATCCACACAAGGTCCTTATCTACGATCTAGATATTGAGTATGATGGAATATTAGGTCTTGATTTTCTTGAGCATTATGAATGTATCGTCGACTTAAAATCCAAACAATTAATTACTAACTGAAACCTATCCCCCTACGCAAATTACCCGATCACGACCAATATACTACACAACCAACAGACACTCCCAGTACCAACGCACAACCTCATAATCATAACAATTAAATAACAATCCAGGCACGAACCAAACAAATTTTCAAACTCAAATGTGAACTTAGAATTACTGACGCAATTCTACGGGAGAATTTCTGACTTCGATAATAAACGCGAACGCAATGCCGAAAACTGTTAACTTTTCCAATCTTCATTTAGAACCCCTTGACAATACACACCCTATCTTAAATCTGAATACACACGATTACTCTGAATCTACAAACTTAGACAGAAACTTTACAATCAGGAAACAAATTCGGACATAACATATTAACGACAAAGAGCGAGAACTTATCACGAATCTCTGCTTAGAATTCGAAGAAATTTTCTATACAGAAGGTGATGTTTTGACGTTTACTAACGCCGTCAAACACTCTATTGACACCAATAATGCCAAGCCCGTTTTCACAAAATCGTACAGATATCCTCAAGTCCATAAGGAGGAAGTGAAAACCCAAATTTCCAAAATGCTTGATCAAGGCATTATCAGGCACTCTTCTTCTCCTTGGTCCTCCCCCGTATGGGATGTCCCCACAAACTCGATGCTTCTGGTAAGCAAAAGAGACGAGTTGTTATCGACTATAGGAAGTTAGACGAACTCACTGTAGACGATTAATATCCTCTGCCCAACATTTCTGATCTCCTCTACCAACTTGGTAAGTGTCCCGTTTGACAGAAGTCTTTAAGCATCTTAGACAGTCAAACTTGAAAATTCAACCTGACAAGTGAGTTTCTCCGTAAGGAAATTGCTTACCTTGATCATCTTATCACGCAAGAAGTAGTGAAACCAAACCCTTCAAAAGTTGAATGCATCCAGAATTTTCCTCAGCCCCAAACTCCGAAAGACGTTAATCTTTCCTAGGTCTCTGCCGGATATCGCCGACGTTTTATCCCCAACTTTGCTAAAATCTCAAAGCCTCTCACGAAACTCCTGCAAAAAGACGTCAAATTCATCTTCGACGCAGATTGCAAGTCTTTCTTCAACGAACTGAAGCAAGCTCTTGTATCTGACCCTATCTTGATATACCCAAATTTCGAAGAACCATTCCTGCTCACTACTGATGCTAGTGCTTTCGCAATTGGAGCGGTTCTCTCACAAGGCCCCGTAGGAAAAGATCTTCCTATAGCATATGCTTCCCGTACTCTCTGCGCTACAGAAACTCGATATTCACTATCGAACGGGAACTGCTAGCCATTCTTTGGGCGGTCAGGCACTATAGATCTTTTTTGGAGAAAGTTTACACTTCTGTGTGACCACCGTCTGCTTACTTGGCTCTTTTCCATCAAAGATCCTGGCAGTCGTCTAGCCAGATGGCGTCTTAAGCTAGAAGAGTATAATTAATTAAGATACAATACAAAACTGGCAAGGTAAATCAGAACGCTGACGCTCTTTCCCGAATCAAAATAAACCATTTTAAACAATGCACAGACTTTCTTTCCAACATCAACATCTTTGCAAATAACGAAACTGACTCAGAACAACCAGACTCCGACAATGATCAAGAACCCGACGAACATGACGAAAGAATGGCAGCAGAGTTTAATCGATTTGTTCAATTATATAATACCGAGTCGATAATCGATTACTCAAAAATAGAAATTTCTAACGCACAACTCCTAGACAAATCTCACAAACGAATAGTCACTTTCTTCTGGCAAAATAAACTCAATGACTTGCATGACAAAATCATCGAAGACATTTTCAAAGAAGACCCAAATTTCACTACCGACACAAAAAACATTCTAGCCAGCAAATCCGTCCGGCATAGAAAGTATTTAATTGTCCCTTTGCCCTTTGATCCTGGAACAGTTGTCACACATCTTTTCAACATCCTCTATAACAACCAAGACCAGTTCGACGAATCCGAAACGTTCTGTATTGAAAACAACGTAGAACTACCGATTCTTGAAACAATATCGTTTATACTTGCAGACAAAGACGTAAAACTAAAAATTTGTCAAAATATTGCCATAACTCCTTCACAAGACGAAATTCCCGTTATACTGCAACAGTACCACTGCGGCAAAAATAACCTTCACCGTGGAATTAACGAAACCATCCGACGCATTAAAGAAAAGTATAACTGGATTGGACTAATCAAAAGTGTAGAGCAATTTATCAAGTCTTGCGAAACTTGCCAAAGGTAAAGTTTTGTAGGAAAAACTTATGTGCTCCTTTTGTCATAACCGAAACACCCAAAACACCCTTCGAACGTATCAACATTGATATTTTCGAATATGCAACGAGAAACTAGGCACTGACTATTAGGGCTGAAGAAACCAAATTTACTCAAGCTTACCCTATTGGTGACAAAACAGCTGAAACAGTCGTAAACACCCTCTTAGTATTTTTCGCATCCATTGCGACTATGGACGTGAATTTGACATTACTCTAATAAGGGACCTGTGCGAACTATATCACATAAAACCATCCTTTTGAAGTGTCCACTATCCCGAATCAAATGGTTCTATCGAAAGGTTTCACGCGACTTTAGCGGAAATGATAACGTCAAATGCAGCCGAACATCCGAACGAACGTCCATTCAACGTCCTCCGTTACGCAGTTATCTGTTACAACAATACTAAAAACAAGACTACCGGTTTTACGCTCTACCAACTAATTTTTGGGCACAGTTCTAGTAGACCTCCGGAAATAATATACGATCAGGAAAAACTCATTTCCAAATACGTTAGGGACCTCAATAATAGAATGAATTACTATTATAGACTTGCCCGCGCTAAAACCGACCAACAAAAACAAAAATCAAAAGTACGATTCGACCAACATGATTCAACTAACCAACCGGAATACAAAGTAGGCGACAAAGTTTACGTGAAGGAATCTCAGATAAAAAACAAATGCTAGAACAAATTCAATGGACCATTTGAAATTACCGCGATACGCAAAAATTCTGCAACAGTCATTAACCTACAGACTAATCAAATAAGTAAAATTAACTTTGACAGACTGAAACCTTATTTTGAATAAATCCCTTCTATTCAGATTTTTTGGACTATTTTCAGTCGTCAATCTTCAACAATACTCTCTTACACCCGTTAACAATACGATAGGAGTTTTCTTCCATGAAGAAGGCACACTTAAAATTTCAAACGACAAATAGACACTTCTTGTCTTCAAAGACCTCAGCCCTTTCAGAGGTGCTATTTCAAATAACGACGCCATACTAAACCGAATTTTAGAAACAATTAACGACAACCCAACTAATAGAAAATCATTTAAACCAAAAATACAAACACATGTTAGCCTCTTGAAACAAATTTCTAAATCCGTTAAGTCTAAATATACAGACATCTTCGCTGACACTCAAACTTACCCTACTAACAGAAGAAAACGCGGACTTATTAACGGACTGGGATCAGTTTCGAAAGCTATTTTAGGAAACTTACACGCAACCGATGGTGAATACATAAATAACTAAAATTACTAAAGACCAACACCAAATTCAGGACTAAGTAAAGAAACAAATATCTGTAACAACCTCAGTCATTACGAGCCTCAACAACACTTTACAAAATTTTCAATTCGAGGAGAAACTATTCTCGAATAACATTGAAAAAATAAGACAGTCAATTTTATACATTTCAAATGATCGTGATTTTCATGAATCAATATCTTGGATCTGTGTGAAAGCCTAATGGAGAGTTACATATTTATCGAAAACACTCTCGATGATGTTTTACATAGTTCGATCATAAGCCCAGTAGATTTGCTCGATTCCCTTCAAAAAGATTTCTCAGTCACTACATGAAAATAATTTACCTCTTCCTATTTACAGTTCAAATGTTGCTCAGTACATTGATTTGATAGAATAGGAAGCCTTTCAAATCAACACCAAAATCATTTTTGTACTCAAAATTTCTTTAGTTGATCCTGATATTTACACACTTTACCACCTTTATCCGATCCCAATTTTGGATGATCGAACAGGGTTTCATCATATACTTTCAATAAAGACAAAATTCATCGCGAGAGATGACGATTCGTTATTATAAAAACATCATAAGATTTGTTCCAAAGCCATATCACATCCAATAGACAAAGATGCCATCTGCGAAGGTCAGCTTCTCAGACAGCCAGCCACATTTCCAGCAACCTGCAAAACTTCTATATTCTATGCGGAAGAATATAACATACAAGAGATCGACATAACCCTCTCAATTTCCAGACCACTACCTATAGCCATCAAATGTAAGGGACAAGATGTAACGCAGACCATCACGACAAATTCGCTATTGCAAATCAAGTCCTATTGCAATGCCTTTATTGACAACATCAGGGTACATGCTACGAGAACGTCAAAGAACATCCAGCATATCACCTTCAAAAACCATCCAGTGGATATTCCGTATAGCTGCTGTGACGGCATGCCAGCCGCAAATCAACTTCCGAAATTAAAACCCCTATAATTGAAGGATTTAGATGTAACAGATCTAAGTGTTGCCAACCATAAGCTTGCCCAATATTCAATGGAATTGGAAAAGCTCATGAATCAACCACCATTGGAGAAGCATACATCATTTCTCACAATTACCACAATCACATTAACAGTAATTGTGATAATGTTCCTTTGTATCAAACCAATCAAGACAAGGTTCAGGAAAACCAGCCTCGACGCCGAGTCAGCTCCACTTCCAGGCCCATCAAAGCCTAAGTCCACGGGAAAGCTGCACAGCCTCCTAGATCCAACCCAATGTATGGAACTTCAGAACTTCCTCTAAAAGTTGATGATATACCATCAACTTTTTTATATGGATGAGAGTTGTTATATAAGTTTGTAACATAAACTTTTGGTGAACTTATGTAGCAACTGTATTTCATCGTTCCCAGCTGACTCAGCGAACACGTGCAGTGTTACATTACAGTGCCGTGTCGACAGTGCCGATTCAGCATTCATTATCTTATAAATTGTAGAATTTCACTTAGTCTTTATTCATTATTACTCAGTTACTCTGTCACTTTATATTATTATTTTCATTTACATTTTTAAAGTTATAATTTTTGTATTGGTATTAATAAAATCGTTTTTAAAAAGTTAATATTGACAAGTGTGATATAACATATATATATATATATATATATATATATTGCAATATACTTCGTGGGTTCAATTTAAAATTATAACAACTAATATTTACTTTCACTTTTCTAGAACTTTATTTACATTTAAAACAGCTGATTCACAATACATTCTCATATACGCTAGTCGTCGCGGTATATCTGAACTGCGATCGTGGCGTGCTTCTTTTATAATCCCCGTCGAATTCTCCAGTAGAAATCATCATCGCTCCTTCCGCTGCCGAGTCTTTTCGAGAATCGCATTTTTTTATCTTAAAGCGTTTGTTGTCGTGCTGAAATGACACAGGGTCGGCTTTGGGTAAATTTCGTAACACTGCCCCCCCTTTAATTCTGATCGTACCGATCAGAAACATCCCCTCCATGGTAGGGAGCGAGTCGATCTAAATGAACCACCTTCAATCTAGCCTTGGGGTTTCGACGGATCCGGTAGACGACGTCATTAAGCCTCTTGACCACCTCGTATGGACCATCCCAGGCGGGTGTTAGCTTTGGGGATTTACCCTTGCTCCGTTGGGGGTTGTACAACCAGACTTTGTCCCTCTCCTGGAACCCGACTGAATTGGCCTTGAGGTCGTATCGCGTCTTCATCCGGTCACTGGTGGCCAACATCTGCGTTCGGCATAATCGTCGATGTCTTGGGGAGGTTCTTCGGGGGAGCCAAATGCCAAGTCGCATGGTAATCGCAGCTCCTTTCCGAATAAGACCCTGGCTGGGGTCAGGCATGTACTATTATGTAGAGCAGAGAGATATGACAACAGGAATAGGGGAATATGCTCATCCCAATCACGCTGGTTATTGCTGACGACCTTGGATAGGTGTTGTTCCAAGGTCCTGTTGAATCTTTCCACCATTCCGTCTGACTGTGGGTGTACTGGTGTTGTTCTCGTTTTCCTGATCCCCATCATCGTGCAGACCTTCTGGAATACATTCGATTCGAAGTTACTGCTGAATAGTTGTTCTACTAGCACCATCGCTACCGTGGTTGCCTCTTGGTTGGGTATCGCATATGCCTCAGGCCATTTGCTGAAGTAATCCATTGCGACCAGAATGTATTTGTTCCCCCTCTCAGACTCGGGAAACGGACCGGCGACATCGATGGCAATTCTCTCAAATGGGACGCCCACATTGTACTGCTGCATTCTGCCCTTGGTCCGGGTCTTCGGGCCCTTACTGGCGGCACATGTGGCACATTTGCGGCACTAAGCTCTGACGTCTTCGAAGTAATTCACCCAGTAGTACCGCTGGGGAACTTTGTCTAGGGTTTTATTCATGCCCAGGTGGCCTCCGGTAATTCCATCATGTACTTCGGTCAGGATGGCTGGTACCTTTTTCTTCGGAACTACCAGTTGGGACTTGGTTTCTCGTCCATCAGCGCTTTCCCAAACTCGCTTGAGCATTCCATTGTCCACTCTTAGAGAGTCCCACTGAGCCCATAACGATTTCAGCACGCCGGAGTATCTAGCTACCTCGTCCCATCGTGGCCCCTCTCATTTTGAATGACAAGATTGGTTCGATGTCTGGATCAGCCATTTGGTCCTGGATGCACTGTTCCGTTGTCCAGTCTTCATTGGCCTGCACTCGGATCTGCCTGATGGAGATACCCTCTCGCTGTTCCGTCTTCAGACAATGCTTGCATTCCGCTCTACAGGGTCTTCTGGATAGGGCATCGGCATTATTGTGCAACCGGCCGGCACGGTGTTCCACCTTGAAGTCGTATTGCTGTAATTTCTCCATCCATCTGGCCAGTTGTCCTTCCGGTGTCTTCATGTCCAGCAGCAATTTGAGTGCGGCATGATCTGTTCGGATTAAGAAATGGCGATCATACAGGTATTTGTGGAAATGATCTACAGCCCTTATTATTGCAAGAAGTTCTTTTCTGATGACGCAATAATTTCTTTCTGGCTTCGAGAATCCACGGCTGTAGTACTCGATCACCCTCTCTTCACCATCTTGCACCTGGGATAGGACGGCCCCCAAACCTGTGTTGCTGGCGTCGGTGTCGATGAACTTGCCGGATTGTGTAGGAAAGGCTAGGATTGGGCTGGAACATAGTGCTGCCTTCAGTCGCCTGAATGATGTTTCGCAATCCTGATTCCAATGAAAGGTCTCTTTATCAGTGGTCTGCCGATGTAGAGGGTCGGCGATGGTGGCAAATCCCTCAACAAAACGCCGGTAGTATGAACAGAGGCCCAAGAAGCTTCGGAGTTCATGTTTGTCTCTTGGAACTGGCCAATCGCGGATGGCTTCTATCTTGTCTTCGTTGGTGCGGATTCCTGACTCGGACACTACGTGGCCCAAAAACTCTACTTCTTTTTGAAACAAAGAACACTTCTTCGGATTGAGTCTCAGGTTGGCGTTATTAATTCTGGAGAATACTTCGCCCAGGTTCTTCAGATGGTCGTCGAATGTCTGGCCCATGACTAGAATGTCGTCGAGGTATACTAAGCACGTCCTCCATGTTAACCCGCTCAGTACATACTCAATTAGCCTCTCAAATGTAGCGGGTGCATTACATAACCCAAAGGGCATGACCGTGAACTGAAACAGCCCTTTACTGTTGGAGAACGCTGTCTTCTCTCTGTCGTTTGCGTGCAGACCAACCTGCCAATATCCACTTTTTAGGTCTAGTGTGGAGAACCAACGGGAGCCGGCTAGTGTGGTCAAAGTGTCATCGATTCGGGGTAGTGGATAGCTATCTTTCTTCGTGACATCATTCAGCTTTCTGTAATCCACGCAAAATCGGGTCGTTCCATTTTTATTTTTAACTAGCACGACGGGAGCAGACCATGGACTGATGGATGGCTCAATAACTCCATTTTGTAACATGGACTCGATGTTTTCCTCGACTGCCTGTTGTTGCCCCAATGGTAGACGACTACCCTGGTATCGATGGTGATGGTAACTGCTCGCCCGTTGATGGTGCCTCTGATGACTAGGCTGCCGCTATCTCGGCAAAATCCCCGGATGGATAACGTTTTGGGGGCTGGTGGAGGGTCAGTCAGCATTTGCCCCCTTATGCTGACTGGCTGACGGTCCCTGGACATGTGGCTGTTCTGTTGGTTACCCCTGGTCGGTGATCGTTCAGGTGGCCTCACTCGACAATTACGTTGGAAGTGCCCTGTCCGTCCGCAGCCGTAAAATGCTCCTCTGGTGCCAGTTCTTGGTGACCGGTCTAATATTTTGTTCAGACCAGCCAGCAGCGCTTGAAATGGTGACTCTGACTCTTCCTGATTGAAGGAAACTGCTCGGACCCTCGGCTTGGAAATGTTCATGACGGCCTCTACTTCCAAAGCCCTAAGTAGAGCTTCATTACTTTTCTTGACGCCACTTAGTCTTAGATTTCTTTGTACTTCCACATCTCTGATGCCGTTTATGAAACTCTGCGTGGCCAACTGGTCTTTCGTTTCCTCTGGCAGGTCTGGGTAGGACAAGTGTACTAACCGTCTAATCTCTGCTTCGAATTCTTGAAGGCTTTCACCGGATTTTTGCGTTTTTCCACTGAGTTGGACTTGGTATACCTGGCTCAAGGATTGATTGTCGTAGCGTTTGTCTAGGATGGCGATGATCTTGTCGAAATTGCCTTGTTCATCGACTGGAATGCTTTGGAGGAGTTCTAGGGCCGGATCTCTTAGCGAAATTACCAGAGACGTGGATTTTTCATGATTATCCTACCCATTAGCTGTAGCCACGGCCTCAAATTGTCGTTTATACATGGGCCAAGATGAACTGCCGTCGAATGTGGGTGGTTTACTAAAGGAACCTTTGGTACTCACGGTGTTCTGGTATTTTCCTCGCTGTAAGACCTGTTGCATTTTTTTAATTTCTGTTTCTAGTTTATTTTGGATGGCACTGATTTTATCTTGTACTTCACTGTGTACTGTTTGCTTGATGGAACTGATTTGACCTTGAACTGTGTCGTGAATTGAACTGATTTCAAATTTTACCTGGCTTTGGATGGAATTGAGATCATCTACTTTTGTTTCAAGAGTATCCACGGTATTTTTTATGGTCTTAATGTCATCATTTATCTCTTTTATATCTGACTCAACTATTTGCATTCTTTCATTAACTGTTTCATTAACTTGTCCTACTATTTGCATTAATTGTTCGAATTGCAGTTGTCTTTTCTGTTCAGTTTGATCTTGTTTTTCTACAAATTTCGAGAATAATCCTTCCATTAAATTTTGTTGTTTTTCTTCCATGGCAGTGACAAGATTTTGTTGTTCGCTTTTCATTGTAGAAACAAGATTTGCTAATTCTATTTTACGTTTTTCATCGATATTAGTGACAAGATTTCCTAACTCAACTTTAAGTTTGTCTTCAAAAGATTTCACTAACCTTTGTTGAATTTCTTCTTGATGTTGTTTCTCCTTCTTGTCACGTTTTTCTAGAATCTGTGGAATTTTTTCGTCTATCTTTTCCATACTACGAGTTTCCATGAATCAATTTTCACTGTACTTAATCCTTTACTTCTGATCACCAAATTGCAATATACTTCGTGGGTTCAATTTAAAATTATAACAACTAATATTTACTTTCACTTTTCTAGAACTTTATTTACATTTAAAACAGCTGATTCACAATACATTCTCATATACGCTAGTCGTCGCGGTATATCTGAACTGCGATCGTGGCGTGCTTCTTTTATAATCCCCGTCGAATTCTCCAGTAGAAATCATCATCGCTCCTTCCGATGCTTTGGGTAAATTTCGTAACACTATATATATATTTTATATGTTGTAAATCACTTTAGAGTTTTTAAAAAAAATTATTTATTGAAATAGAAAAATTAAAACTTTAAATGAAAGAGTAAATTGAAAATTAAATGAAATGACTAAATGGTACAAGTATACTAAAGATAAATGACGACCGTGGGACCGCGTCGCTCTGATTTATAACATTAGGAAAGCTGACTAATCAAAAGAACGGTCAAGTCGATGCGTTCCCACGTTTACATTATGAAGCAGGAAACTGGTCAGCGAAATATGATACTTCGTATTATACACGTGCATGATATTTACGCCTAACAGCTCCCCTTTACCAAGAAAAGTTGATGCTGTAACATCAACTTTGGAATTTACTGGATGCTAGCTAAATAAGCAAAAACAATACAAATATGGAAATGAAATAAAGTTAAAGTGAACATAATGATTAAGTTTAAATAGGTTACATAAAATATGAAAAATATACAAAACATAAAAGTCAAATAAGAATAGAAATGTATCAAAAAGGTTCTCAATTCTATAAGTCTGGATGATCAGGTTCCTCTTCGATTTGGGGCCTCAGTTTTGGTATCAGCCTGGAGAATGGTTTTGTCAGGGTATTCAGACTCTCTGGATTGGAGCTGTCGTTTTTCGGAGGTCTCTTAACGTGCCTTATGATTTTCAATGAGCTGTATACAACAACAATTGTTACAATGATAATTATTGTAGCATACGTGAACCAGGAAATGTTTTTATTAACAAAGGGTTGGTTGATGAGATCGTCGAGATCCCTTGAATACTGGTCCTGCTTGTGGTTGGCTATGGATAGTTCTTCCATGTTTAAGTCGTCCAGCTTCAGGGGCTTAAGGTCCGGAATTGCAAGTTTCTCAGGATGAGAATTGCTGCAATTGAATGGAATTAAAACTGGATGAGAATTGTCCGAAATGTTCATGAATTTTTGTGGTTCGGCCTGGATTTTCGTAATACCAACAAAAGCACTACATTCCGTTTGTAACCGAATGATAGAATTGTTCGTTAGCACTAAAGTTTTAGCGTCAATTCCTGGACAGTTAATGGTCACATGTATGGGTTCCGATATGATTACAATCCACGCATTTGTTTCAAGTTTTTGAACATTGTACCCTTCACTGAAAACGATGGCACTTTTACAAGTTTCGGGGACACTACCAATGTTTTTCAGGAGCTGCGCCTCACAGGGTGCATTTGAGTCTATGGGATACGCGTATAAATCGGAGCACAGTTTTCGGAGTGGAGTCAGCTGTTTGCACGCACTCAAGTCCTTGATTGGTATGTACATAAGAGAATCATCATTTCGCGCTACATATTTTTGAGTAAAAGAAAGGATGTGATGAAAACCAGTTCTATCATCTAAAATCGGAATAGGGTATAAATGGTAAGCTGTATAAAGCTGTTGCTCTACTAGAGGGATTTTTAAGATGAATACTAGATCTGAGTGAGTTTGAAAAGCTTGTAGTTCAATTACTTCTAAATACTGTGCAACACTTGAAAATCTGACTGGTAACGGTAAATTATTTTTAACAAGGTTTTGAGAAATCTCCTGTAATGCGGCAATCAAATGATCCGGTGTAATAATAGATGAGTGAATAATTTTCAAACGTGCAAAAGTTATTGAATTTAAAATATCGTTAAGGTTATCTTCAAGAAACAAATAACTAGCCATTAGTTTTTCACAAATTTCAAGAAATGATTGTTTGGCTTGAATAGTGGCTATCCGGTTAATGTCTTCGTTAAAGATTTTCTCGTTTATTTGAAGTTTCTGAATAGTTTCATTAAAGTTTTAATAATAGTGGTTGTAACGCTCATTTGATTCTTTAAAAGATTTTCGACTTGTAGTTGTCCTTGGTTAAGTCTGTTTATGCTGCTAGTATAAAATTCGCCATCGGATGCGTCTAGGTTACCGGTTATTGCTTTAAAGATGGTTCCAGCACCGTCTATTAATCCGCGTTTTGGTCTTTTAGTGACTAGAAATACTTCTGAAAATTTTGTTTTGATGGAGTCGGAGATTTGTGTTAAAAGGCTAATGTGTGTTTGGACGTCCACACGATAGGCACCTGTATCGTGAAATTTGAAGCCAGGCATAGGATCGACAGTTCTTTCTAAAGTATTGAGGATTCTGTTATTATTTTCAAATAGTTGATTAAGGGTTGTCAAGTTCCGGTGAACTAATAGAGTCCATTTATAGTTTGATACAATTATTCGACTTTCGTCATGGTAGTAGATACCGAGAGTGTTGTTAATCGGTTTGACGTCGTACTGTGAAACTGCTGATCCGAGCAGCAGAAGAAACCTGAAAAGAAAGTTAGTTTTCAGAATATGGTTTCATTCTGTCAAAGTTCACTTTCGTTCGTTGGTTAGTTCTTAGGTTTAGAAGTGTAGCAGAGTTATTGTGGATCTCAATAATTTGGAATGGGCCATTAAATTTGTTCTGGAGTTTGTCTTTTATTTGTGACTCTTTAACGTATACCTTGTCACCGATTTTGTATTCAGGAGGGTTTTTCGAAACGTGTTGGTCAAATCTTTCCTTCGCTTTTTGTTTTTGTAAGTTGGTCTTGTCGCGTGCAATTTTGTAATAGTAAGAAATTCGGTTGTTTAGGTCTCGTACGTATTTGCTAATTAGTTCTTTTTGATTATAAAGAGTCTCTGGGGGTCTGCTGGAGGTATGTCCGAAAACGAGTTCGAACGGGGTGAAGCCATGGGTCTTATTGGTTGAATTGTTATAGGCAATAATAGCATACGGAAGTACGTTTAAGGGGTGTTCGTCGGGATTTTCAGCTTTGTGAATGCGAATCATTTCTAGTAGAGTAGAATGAAATCGTTCCACGGAGCCGTTTGTTTGCGGGTGTCCCACGCTAGAGTAGGTAAGTTTGATGTCATAAAGTTTGCATAGATCTTTTAGTATGGCATTGTCAAATTCTCTGCCATAGTCGCAGTGGATACGTAATGGTGTACCGAAATGTTGAAAGTACAAAATAATATTACTAACGACAGATTTGGCGGATTTATCTGCCAAAGCATAGGCTTGTGAGAATTTAGTCAGTTCGTCTCTTATCGTCAAAATGTGGTTTCAATTAGGAATTTCTAAGATGTCGATGTTAATTCTTTCAAAGGGTGTTTTAGGTGTCTCAGTGATGACGAGGGGATTATCTAAGTTTTTTCGACAAGCTTTGGTTTGTTGACAGATTACGCAGTTCTTTATGAAGTTCTATATCGTTTCGGTAGTTATTTCGTTTTGTTCAGGTTCGGAGGTATTGTCATCGTCTTCGTCATTTAGGGGTAAGATTTTGTGGGGTGTTAGTTTAGTTTTAGCCTGGAATAGTACGCACTCATCAAGGTGGTTGATTTTAATGCGTGATAAGGCGTCGGCGTTTTTGTTAATTTTACCCGGTTTGTAAATGATCTCGTAGTCATATTCTTCGAGTTTAAGTCTCCATCGGGCTAATCGACTTCCGGGGTCTTTTATCGAGAACAGCCACGTCAAAGGGCGGTGATCGGTACAAATTTGGAACTTTCGGCCATAAATTATCGATCTCCAGTGCTTCACTGCCCAAACAATAGCCAATAGTTCTCTCTCAATAGTCGAATACCTTGTCTCGGCTTGACAAAGTGTCCTGGAAGCATATCCAATGGGTAAATCTTTACCTATTGGCCCTTGGGATAGTACAGCGCCGATTGCAAAAGCACTGGCGTCAGTGGTTAGTATGAATGGTTCCTCGAAGTTCGGATAGATCAGTATTGGTGTCGAAGTTAAAGCACGTTTGAGTTCGTTAAAGGACGTGACGCATTCAGCGTTGAAATTAAACGGTTCATCCTTTTGTAAAAGTTTAGTTAGGGGTTTCGATATTCTCGCGAAGTTTGGAATAAACCTCCGATAGTAACCAGCAAGTCCCAAAAATGACTTAATATCTTTGGGGTTCTGCGGTTGAGGAAAGTTTAAGATACAGTCGACGTTCGACGGGTTGGGTTTTACACCGTCTTTAGTTATTAAGTGTCCCAAATAAGCGACCTCCTTGCGGAGAAACTCGCATTTGTCAGGCTGTATTTTGAGGTTTGCCTTCCTAAGTCTTTTAAAAACGTCAGTTAGTCTTGCTAAGTGTTCGTGAATGGTGGGCGAATAGACGATTATATCGTCCATGTACACCAAACATCTTTCGTTCTGGATTCCTATCAGAATATTGTCCATCACCCTTTGGAATGTTGAAGGGGCATTTTTCAACCCGAAAGGCATGAGAACAACAACAAATTCAAAATGACCGTTCTCTACAGTGAAAGCGGTTTTTTGAATGTCCTTGGACTCAATTTCAATCTGGTGGAAACCAGAAGCTAGATCTAGGGTGGTAAAATACTGGCACTTGCCAAGTTGGTCTAACAGATCGGATATGTTGGGTAACGGATATTTGTCGTTTATTGTCAGTTCGTTTAGTTTTCTATAGTCCACGACTACGCGCCATTTCTGTTTCCCTGAGGCGTCGAGTTTTTTCGGGACAACCCATACAGGGGAAGACCAGGGAGAATTTGAGGGACGAATGATGCCCTGTTCTAACATTTTCGAAACTTGGTTACGGACTTCCTCTTTGTGAATTTGGGGATAGCGGTACGATTTAGTGTATATGGGTTTGGCGTTGTTTGTGTCGATGGAATGTTTAATTTCATTCGTGAAACTAAGATGGTCACCTTCTAAGTAGAAAATGTCGGAAAAGTCAAGACAAAATTGTTGTATTAGTTCTGCCTCTTCCTCGTTAAGGTGTTCGAGTCGGAGTTGATTGTTAATCTCCGTTTGTCTGTCGAAGTTAGGATTAGTTGCAAACGAAATTTCTTCACAGTGATTTACAGAGTAATTTTGAATGGGTTCTAATTGGATAGTGTCGAAATTTACAGTTTTTGGGCAGGCGTTAGCGTTTAAGATGGATGTCAAAAATTCGCCTTTGTCCTTAACTTGGACTAAAGCATTCGGAAGTCTCACATTTTCTAGGACGGTAGCGGTTAGTATAGCTTCCGTGTTACGTAAGTCACATTTGAGTTTGCAAATCCTTTCTGTTCGCGGTTCAATAGTAATCGTGTTTGAAATTGTTGGGTTAATTGTTGGAGATTGCCTGTTTGAAGATATTGTTTCGTCTGTTACTTTCATAAGCGGAATAGTTTTGAAGTTGGTTATAAGAAGTTTTTTGTTAAAGTCAATCACACAATTATAATGTTCTAAAAAGTCAGAACCTAGTAGACCATCGAATTCGATGTCTAAGTTACAGATGTAAACTTTGTGTGGATCGTTAAGATTAAATGGGACTAAGGTCGATTCGTTAATCAGGATTTTTTGATTAGTGATACCTTGTATCACAACGTTTTCTGGGTATCGGTATCGAAATTGTTTACAAGTGTTTGGTTTAAAAATTGATAAACCGGCACCAGTGTCTATTAACAGTTTATACGTATTAGTGGCGTCGTTGATGTAGAAAAGGTTCTTAGAATTTACCGAAAGTGAGGGGCTTATAGGAAAGCTTGTTCCGGAAAATTCAGGTTGGGGTTGAAGTCGTCGAGTAAACTCATTGTTTCGAACTGGGTTTGAAGATTGCAGATCTGTGTATCGGGTGGTTTGTCAACTGTAAGTACCCCTTTTGTCGTCGGTCTTCGGGTAATTCAGGAGGGAATTCTGGGTAATTGCTTTCGAAAGTTTCAGTATAGTCATTTTGAGAGTATTCGAAATCTGTATTTTGGGGGTCTGAATAAGAACAATCGTCTTGGTAGTATAAATTTGTATAAGGGTCATCGTTTGTTAAATTGTTTAAAGGGTTGTAGAACTCATCTTGGTTGAAGTGGTGGGTTCTTTGTTGTTGGTTTCTGTAAAAATTGGGATTTGGTCGAGATTGATTAGGACTTTGATATTGTCCACTGGCAGAAGGTCGGTTTTGTTGTGCGGGATACCTATTGGGATCAGTATTGGGCCTAGTTTGATTAGCCGATTGATAAGGAGGATTCGGTCTAAATTGTTGCGGGTTGTTATTGTTGAAGTTTTGGTGTGGTTGTTGGTTTTGTTGTTGTTGTCGTTGTCGTGTTAGACATTCGTTATACAAATGCCCGGTGCGTTTGCAAAACGAACACTGTTTTACAAAAGTTTGAGGAGGTGGTCGTCTTTGTGGTTGATGTTGTTGAGGGTTCCGTACATTTGAGAATTTTTGATTTTCCAAGTGACAAAGTTGGAGTTCTCTTTTTATTCGGGAAACCGCGGTAATTATATCGGGAGGGTTACTAACGCGAATAATTTGGCCTATTTTTGGTTCAAGTCCGGTCAAAAGACTATTTAGAGCCATGGAATCTATAAGACAAATTTGCGCGTCTTTTTCTTTGGTTGTTAGATTCTGTTTGTTAACAGCCGCGTGCATTTTTGCCTCGTGGCTTTGTAGTCTCGCTGAGAAAGTTAGTGGGGATTCAGTTGGTAGTTGTCGCATTCTTTGTAAATCCTGAATTAAAGCGGACAAGTCGCGTGAGTCACCGAAATGGTTTTCTAACAGTGTTTTTATTTCATCCCAAGTCGACGCATTTCTAGAATTAACAAGCTCGGGTGCACGGCCTCTTAGCTTGTTTTTAATGTGCAAAACTAAAAGAGTTATTTGATTTGCGACAGCCATATTTTGTGCTGTCGAACAGAAGCTGATGAAAGTTTTTAAGAAAATTGGATTGCCGTCGTATTCAGGGATGATAGCGAAAATTTCCGCAAGTTTGTAAGGTTCTACCGTACCTTGGCGTGTTTCAACCATATTTAGAAATATTGTGAACTAGTTTATATAAACAAATATATCAAATTAAATATTAAAAAGAAAAATCAGGGTATGTAGGTAAATTTGTTACAGCAATTAATAAACAGGTCAATGTAAATGTAGTAAAAATGAAGGTACTGGGTAAATGCAATGCAAAGTAAATGAGGTATATTTGCAGTATTAGGAACAATTAAAATAATATCGAACACAAAAGCACAGAAGGCCTCTATGTGTTTAAGTATATGTTTCAAGAATTGTTTTTAAAATAATAGAGATGAATGTAGGTGAATATTAAATGATAGAACTGTATGTTCAAGATACATAAAACTCGTATCGAATAAATCAATAAAATAATAAAAATCAATAACGTGATGATTGTAATAGTACATACGTTAATACTCCTGGCATGAGACTGTTCTGGAGAAGCTGAGGACTGGTTAGCTGTAAGGTTGCGTGTTCCGGGTTCTCGCTGCTACAGTTGTTGTCTCGGTCTGGAAGTTCTTGTCCACAAGGATTTGGAAATCGACACAACTAGTGAGTGTACACGTATTCTAGCTGTGTTGGACAATCCTACTGACTGCGCCAATTTTATATGTTGTAAATCACTTAAAGTTTTTTAAAAAAATTATTTATTGAAATACAAAAATTATAACTTTAAATGAAACAGTAAATTGAAAATTAAATGAAATGACTAAATGGTACAAGTATACTAAAGATAAATGACGACCGTGGGACCGCGTCGCTCTGATTTATAACATTAGGAAAGCTGACTAATCAAAAGAACGGTCAAGTCGATGCGTTCCCACGTTTACATTATGAAGCAGGAAACTGGTCAGCGAAATATGATACTTCGTATCATACACGTGCATGATATTTACGCCTAACATATATATATATATATATATATATATATATATATATATATATATACATATATATATAACAAAAACTTATTTAACGGGAAAGCAGCCTGGTAAAATTACACGTTTCAGTGTCATACCATATATGATAAGATAAGATCTTTAACAATTATTTGTGCTACCCAATATGTATGATATAAGAATAAATCCACTAAATGTTATTTTTTTTATCGTGTCATTGAGAACGGGGTTTGATTTAGACTATAAGAGATTTGGAATTTTTGAGAAGTCAAGACTTTGCAATAAGTGTGGTGTGAATATTCTTTAAAATGTATAAATATGTAGTAAAGATAACTAAACGAACATTAAGAACAAATACTCAATGTGCTTTCATGGGACATCTATGCAAGAATATCTGAAAACCAATATTTCGAAAACGAATCGATCAATGTAAAGACTAAAATATAACATATATATATATATATATATAACACGAATAAGAACGTAGAACAGAATATACCTAGGCTGCTTACATTAAAGTAAGTTCTAGAAATGTAGATTAAAAGTCATGCCATTTAACCAATGCTTTTTTCTCATTCCAACACATATCATAGAGGTTTCGCTAGGGTAAAAGTGTAACATTAGCAAAGTTTAAAAGTAGCATGAATGTTGGGAATCATCCGTGGATACAAAATCCTGATTCAAATAGAACGCAATGTATATTCTATGGTTTAAAGTAAATTGCCTTGTCAGATGGCGTGTCAGGGACAAAGAGATGTAGGACAAAAACTGAAGCTTACAGACGGGGGGCAACCCACAACAAAATATGCCGATATTGAATCAAGTGCCGGAAATTGATTACTAATCTCCCAAGACTGAAAAAATATGAGGCGTCTGCCCAGGATTGGAAATGATAGGTTAATGTTGATGATTATGATACAATTCTTTAAACTGACTGTTTGTTTCAAAGATGAATTTCATTCATATTGTATTAATAAAAAAATGCTAGGGATGAATTCATCAAAGCAGAAATTTAGATGAGTATTCTACAAAACCTACTACATTAATAAGGTAAATTTTTCTGTTTTAGGCTGCACATTTTTGCTACACTTTGATCACCATAGTTCTGAACTTAAGGAGTTAAAGTTGCATGGAAGTTTTTTTTTCATTATCATGTGTGTATTGTAGTGCAATAAATGTAATATAAAATATTATTAACCTTATATTTGAGGGTCCCAAATTAAAACGCAGTATTCAATAAAATTAACATTTTAAGAAAACGTAGAAACGAATACCCTATTACAGGAAAAATCACAAGTACTGTTTTGATTTTGGGAGGAACATTTTTGAGTAACCAGTATTGTAAAGATGGATTATGAAAGAATTTTTGTTCGGCCCAGAGCAACTGTCACAAAATAATTTAAGCACATAGACATCTGCAGGAATATTAGTCGAATACTGCGTTTTGATTTGGAGCTCCTCATTTATGTGTTTGTATGCTCACAAATAATCAAATATTATATATACACCAGTCAAAAGAAATTTTCGGTTACACAACATTCACCAGCAAACCGCATAAGCCATCACGTAAATAATAGCTTGTAAGTCATAACTGACATACTTTTAACACCAAACTCGTAGAAGAAATTATTTGAGTCTTAAAAACCCCATAAATATGGGGTATTTTCGTTTTTTGCTTATGCTATAATAATGCTGTCAATAGAAAAACTGTAGAGAATCAGAAAATCTTCAGAATGAGTGTTTACAAATTTCGATCGAAGCATTTTTCATAAAGAAAAGTTGGAAAAACGGATAAAAAGTCGGATAAAAAATCTTAAGAAATTCATAACTTGGTTGTAATAATAGCTGGAACCTTAATCTGCCTCACAAAGATGGCTTATAACATTGAGATTAATAAATATGAATATCGATATTGTACGTTAAGTATATCTTGCAGAACTGTAATTTAAGTAATTTATAGAAACATTATGGAGAACGTATCATATTAACCACGATAATTCGATATCGATATGAAAAATATATTTTGAAAGATCATAAAATGCACTTCACTTCGTAAATCTTGGATTTTTGCTATCGCGCGTAATTTATATTAATTAATAACTAATAGTCACTAACTGTTAAATCTTTGCACCCTCATCACCCCAGCTACTCTTTCTTTTTAATGAAACCTTACGATAAGTGACATCTCTTTTTAAAGCCTGTTTAAATAGGAATTCTTCAGCACTGAATTAGTTTCCGGATATTTCTCTGATCTCTGATGGTATTGACGAATATTAATTGAAATATATAATTCGCTTTTAAGACAAGGAAAATAAAACTGACAATGGATTTTGTATCATTTTATTATAACAGATGTGTGAAATGGGCTCCATTCTCAAATACATTGCGGACATTGGAAAAATGATCTGGAGTAAGTCGGCCAAAATCGTTTTGGATACGATGTCACAAATCATCCAAGGTGTCTGGAGGAATAGCATTCAGGTAAGTCTTTAAATGCCCCCAAAGAAAAAAATCCAGGGGCCTTGCTGGCTACTCGATGGCACCTCGTCTTCCAATCGATTTATCAGGAATTCGATTATCCAGAAACTCTGTAACTTGCAAGATATAATGTCGTGGGGCACCGTCGTGCTGAAAAATAAGTTCGTTTTCTAATAGACGATCATTTACCTCCAAAATTTCAGTTATTCTTAGATCTACACCGTTTGTCTCCAACTAAATGACCAAGGGTCCAAAATATGATCTAGGATTCCTGCTCAGACATTTAGCTTTAGAGGTGGCAGAGTATGAGTCTTTCTAAATAAGTCTGGCAAAATGTTACTCCAGTATCGGCAGCTATGACGTTTTACCTAAAATGTAAGTAAATGGAAACTTGGTTAAAGCAGGAAATATTGTATACAAAAATTGGGATTGTTGTTTATGTGAACGGACAATGATCCACAGAATATTTATTCTTCTTTCAAAGTCGTCTTTATTTTATTCCTGGATCGGTCTGAGTTTGTAGGGATAGAACTTATTGTGTTTCAGGATTCTGTGAACAGTTTTTCGTGGCACACCTAATGTTAACGCCATTTGTCTTAAAGATTTTTCATTAATTTCGTTGTTATATCGAAATGACCCGTACCAAGCAAACCGCTCGAAAATCAACTGTTGGTAAAGCATCTAGGAAACAATGAGCGCCAAAGGCAGCACATAAAAGTGCCCGCTACATATAAGGAAAAACTTGTCGCTACCAAAAAAGTACCGAATTGTTGATCAAAAAATTGCCATTCCAACGTCTTGTTAGGGAAAACGCACATGATTTCAAGACCGACTTAACATTTCAGAGCTCAGCAGTACCGGCATTGCAAGAAAGGAGTGAACCTTATCTGGTTGGTCTTTTCGAAGATACCAATTTTTGCCTAAGGACATACAGTTGGCAAGACGTATACGTGGTGAGTGCGCTTAAAAAATATAATATAATCCTTCAACTTCTTCGAATCTTCCTGGCTCGCGTTCTTTGTTAACCACCGATCCCGTTTCGTTTAATTTGCTCTACAGTTCAGTAATATATTTATGCCTTACGAGTCTTTCTGGATGTCTCTCATTGAAATTACGAGCAGTTTTTCTAGCATAATTATTACTCTTGACACAAAGAACAATAATTGAAATTTTTCGATAAGGTCTAAACCATTTTGTCTATTAAGAAAAATAACAATATAAAATATAACTGCACTGAAAGTAAGGAAGATATTTACCAGAACATTTTTTTTTGTTTTTTCGCGATAGAAGTTATTTCAATTTTTTGTTACATGAGAAGTGGAACTTAAAAATTACAGTTCGAAATAGTACTCTACGTCCAACAGGCAATGGAGAGAATATCGAACATCTGTTGTATGAAAATGATTTAAAATCTATTGTGAGTTTCAGATTCCTTGTCATAATAGCAAAAACTTTTTAAAATTATAAGCGAATTATTTACATTAATTATTATTCGCTACCAAAAAACGTATAGAGTTAATAACATCAGATATCAGAAAAATATCCAGGAATCAAGTTTGAATTCGCAAATGCCTTAAATATTTGTCAACTACCAAATACGGCACATCATTGAATTCATTTTTAAACAGGCGGGTTTTTAAATAGGATGTCATTTATGGTACGGTTTAATTAATAAACTTGATAAGCATTTTGGGAAATATTCCTGGTGGCTTGTTTTCGTTGGGACACTCTGTACATATTACTATAGGCTGCAATTTTTAGTGACCAGAAGATGATTTCCCTTGTTCGTGTTGTTTCTCTCTTTATCTTAATCTACTATTATATAAGAGATATTCCCTACAGGAAGAGAACAAACTGCGAATTCCATAAGTGAGGCAGAAAGAGAACAAACGACAAGGGTAAAACATGATTTCGTCACTTCCCTTCATCAAATACTCAGTTCATGATAATATATCAGTCTGTATTATGAATCCGATATGGAACATTAAACAATGAAATCCAAGAAACATATTATTGGTAAATGAGTATTTAATAGATTTGTAAAATTTTAACTTAACTTCTCTTTGGGTCATCAAATGTGAAAATATATTTTCTAATTGGAATTTCCCAGGACATTCTCCTTAAGTAATAGATAAATTTTAATAATATGCGTTCGTATAATTACTAACAACAATTTTAAAATTAAAGTGACAGCTGCCATCAGTTATCTGCTTTAAAATAGTCACATCCAACTTACAATAATAGAGACTCTTAAATGAAATAAGTTATCCGTATTTTCGACAGATAATTAATTAATGTAATAAAAAAATAGGGAGCTTCAGTTTGACAGAACGGACTTATGAGGATTTTTTAAATATAAATTTAGCTATTTGTTTAGCAAGAGACAATTCGCCAAGTGGTAGAATTGGTGAGGGCCGAACACGTAGAAGATGGAGTAGTAATGATATAATATAAAGAGACAACTCACTATATAAGCACAAGTGCTTAACGTCGGCACTGGGAAATATCGCGCTTACGTGAGACACAGCCTAAAAAAAATAGAAGAGGAAGAAACTGTAGCAATGAAAATTTAGTAGTTCAGTCTGTCAATTAGCAAAAGTAAAGCAAAAAAATACATAGAAATTTGAACAAGTAATACCAGTCTATTTTGTCTACATTGTTTCCTGCTCAATTAAGTAAATCAATACACTGTTTTATCCAGTCAAGCAGTTTTTGATATCCAGTAAGATTATACAGGGTCAAATATGTCTCCCATTTGTATTATGGCATACATTTTGATCTATTCTAAATCTACATATATATTTGTAACATCTCCAAAAACATCACCTACGCTTTCGAGTAGTTGGTTGAAAAAAAAACGGGAAATTTTTTTTCTATGTACAAAAATCATAATAGCAGCCAATCCAATATTACTATTCCTTCAAAATGACCAAACATTTTTTCGCAGTTTTTATCCAAACATATATTGCTTAAATTTCCCCTTATAACAAACTCAATCCCATTTCTGTAGTATGATAGTTTTCTAGACACGTAAAAAATAAATGTGAAAATTTTCAGTTACGCACAACTTATTAAAAAAAATTGTGTTTTGATAGGATTCGATTTCAACCATTGGTTGTTTTGACATGGAAGTGTATGGTCGCATTAAGTGTACAGATTTATTGTGAACGTGCTCTAATATTGAAACATAACAATTGTGCAGTTAAAAGTGTAAGAAAAATTTCTATTGTTATACAGCAGTGAGTACAGTATACAATTATAACATTGAGTAACTAACAAAACATTTGCTGAAATAATTTTTTATATTTTAACACTATATCCTAAAAGAATCAAACTAAATCAATAACAAGATCGAGCAACTGGCTCGTTTTTGTTATTCCAGCAAAGACAAAACAAAAAAATCGAACCTAAAGGTTACCATACATACAACAGTCAATAAAGCAAATCGAAGATATTTTGGGACATTAAATTCAACGGCAAACCTTTTATACCATCACTTCAGTAATAGTTCAAAGTCGATAAATAACTTTAGAGGAAGATTTTGAGAGGTAATTTGTTAAATTAACCAAAGCTCGCAAGATACGATTCTTTGGTTTTTCGCTTATACCATGGAGAAAAGTTGTGGGGAATTCAAAACCTTCAAAGTGAGCCTATATAGGACCTGAGAGAAATCTTTTCCTCCAAGAAAAGTCGAAAATAATTATTTTTTACCAAAATTCGTTGTATTGAAAACTACAATATTACGCAAAATGGTAATTTATGATGTTAGTGTTAATTAATTTTTGCACAATTACAATTTAAATAAATTAGACATCTTGCAAAATGCACCATTTTAAACACGGTCTTTGTATAGTAGGAACATTCTTTGGATCTTCTGAAAGTTTATGTAATGAATTCTGAATAGTGTATCTTAGAGTTTCCTTTAAATCCGCTAAAAGTGTTTAAAATACTTCTAAATGTTATCTCATATACACGAGTACTTCAAAGTTGGGGAGTGGGGAGTGAGGCAATGCCAAGTTACCAGGAGAAATGGGTGTGCAAACA
Source organism: Octodonta nipae (assembly GCA_034190945.1). Classification (NCBI taxonomy): domain Eukaryota; kingdom Metazoa; phylum Arthropoda; class Insecta; order Coleoptera; family Chrysomelidae; genus Octodonta; species Octodonta nipae. The sequence goes on along the minus strand of CM067221.1, from coordinate 33,087,692 downwards.
CCTGATTGCTCACAACTAAACGCCAAGTTTTATATATTTAGAGTATTTTTGATTACTGAAGTAAGATAAGATGTTTAATACAGTAATGTAAACATCTCATTTTATATTCTCAAATATGTATATTTATTTATAATTTTTCTTTAAATAATATATCTATTTTTACTTATAATCCTTTTTATTTACTAATAAATAACAGAAATATGTAGATTAAAACCATATGCGTATTTACCTGAGCCACGGGGGCAGTTGTCACAATTTTCTAAATTTTGAAAATGCTATAGACTTCTTTTTCCTCGCTACAATTAAAATCCTGAAGATAGGCCCCTGATTATCAGACCTTTTGGATGAATATATCAATTTATTCAAATTGGTGTATACCTTGAGTTATTGAAGGGTGAATAAATATTCTGTATATATTAATATATAATATGAATGTAAGTTTTGTAATATTTCTTGTACAGGGAAATCTTTCTCGTACAATATAAAAAATCAAAAGAAACTATTTTAAAAATAATTTTGTGTTATAAATTAATCTTTAATTAATTTCATTCAAATAAATTTCTAGTTATAGAATATAGCAAACAATTAATTATAAGGGTTGAGTTCAATATTTAAGCAATAATACATTTAAATGTGTAAAATTCTAGTATAGGTACATATTATATTTCATTTATTTAGTTATAGATGCTATTACCAAAATTATAAGATATGGATGTCATTTATTGTAGGTGTTTTTAAAGGTTTACAAAAAAATTGTTAATTTACAGAAAAATATAATAGAAATTATCTGTTCAGATGTAAGTTTGAATTTGTGCAAAATAAAGAACGTACAATCATATAATTATATTAAATTTGTTTCTTTGTAAAGTCCTAGACCCACAACTTTGCATAGTTTCATATTTATAGTTCATCTGCGCTTGCTACCTACCTAGTGATATTGTGATTACGATATTTGTCATTGCGAATCCTTTTAATTTTTTAATTGCTTGTTAATTTTGTGTAATGCCATTGAAAACGGGGTCTGACTTAGACCTTGATACGTTTGGACTTTTGAAATATACCGACTTTCAAGTTTATGTGGTGTTATTCCCAAAGAACTCAGAAAAAATAAAAACCAAAGATCATTCAGAATACAACTACCTACCTGCATTAATTATGCTGTCAATTTAGGCCTAAAATCATGAGGAATGTTAAAAAAAATATGAGAAGCTGTAACTTGGTAAAATGGCTCAAAAAACAAGTATAAAAGAAATCTCAAAAGTCCTCATCGTTCTGGTCTGTGGAAAAAATTGACTCCAGATCAAAGGTCAAAAAATGAGTTTTCGGTGATTTTTATAGCAAAATTACCCCAGACAAAAATTTTAGAGAGTTTTATGGTCTACAATTTTTTTTCCAAGAGATATATAACGTTTCAAAAAGTTTAATAATTTATAATCGTCATAATTTGCACAAGTACGCCACATATATGCACTGAAGCTGTAATATAAGTAAAATTAGTTTGCTATTGTCTTTTGTAATTTTCCTATGTAAGATACAAGTACAACTATGAGAATCGCTGCTATAATGGCATCTGTCTTGTTAAATTGCCCGCGTGAGTGCTTTATTTTAGTCTTGTTCTCCAGCGTTCTTCTTGCTACGTTCAGAGCTCCTAAGAAAACTACTGTTTCATTAAAACTACTCGAAACAAAAAACAAGTACAATTAGCTTGTCTTCCGCCCAACCTCTGAAGTTACTCATGAACATTTTTATCGGGTATATTACCACATTCTTCTGGACCCTAAAGACTGGGGTTGGAAGTTAGTTGACAACAGATTAGAGCTAATTCAAACTGCGTCTGCAAAAAGCGATATAATCCTAAATGTGGTTGCAAAACAGTTGAATTGTTTTGTTCCCTGTACACATTGTCAAGGCTAGTCGTGCTCTAATGCTGAGTTACCAACTATAGAGGACTCTTATGACTCCTGTGCCTTTTATGATACCAACGAGGAATCACTATTCGGGCAATTTACTTGCACCTTAAGTGAAGAAGAAGAAGAAGAACGAGAAGAAGAAGAAGATCAAGAATAAAGAGGAATCAGAAATAAATTAGAAAATTATGATACAGATGAATAAATTAAGCGTCTTTTTATGTAATTACACCGCTTTTATTTTTACCAACCCTTATTAATAAATATTATATTGCAATAGTTCCGAAACACACAAAATTACAACAGACCCGTGGAAAAGTCTACTGGGGAAACCACGTTAAAAAAACGCTTTAAGTACACTACCTCATAGATGGCGTGGAAACGTATGCAAATTATGACGATTAAAATGTATTCAACTTTTTAAACCGTGAGCTCCTTTTTGAGACATCGAAGAGTAAGAGTACGAGTAGGCCAAGAGCACTCCAGATACCGGACCACCGAGGCAGCGGTTCCCCAATGAGCAGTCCTGTCCCCGAAGCTATTTTCTATCTACACTGCAGACATCCCAAGACCAGCCGACGCCATAATTGCCTAGTTCGCCGACGACACCGCCATAGGATGCCAATCTTTCAGATTCGAGCCAGCCTTGAAGCGGCTGCAGCAAGCCACTGACGATTTAGCGGAATGGTGCCTTCAGTGGAAGATAGCCATCAACGAGGACAAAACCCAAGCTCTGTTCGTCAACGGGAGAAGCCGCACACGAACGATCTGACAGGAAACCTGACCGTCAACGGCAGACAAATTCTATGGAAGAACGAAGTCAAATACCTCGGATTTATCATCGACAAAGGGGTTGACTTTCACGAGGCATGTCCAAGAGACTCGCAACAAAGTCCGGGCTGCCCGTGCTAAATTTTAACCCTTAATAGGAAGGAGAAGCAAGCTGGGACTCTTAAACAAGCTGACTCTCATCAACAAAGTCATCTTGCCAAAGCTGACGTACGCTTCAATTGTATGGGGACACACTAGCAAGAGCAACACACAGGCCATCCAAAGGCAAGAGAACCTATGCCTTCGCTTTGCAGTCGACGCACCCTGGTTCGTTCATAACACGGTGATTTTCAACGATTTACAACACCAACCAGTTCCTGCAGAAATGAAGATTAGGGCCAGAGAGGCTTACGCCAAACTGGAACAGCACCCAAACCTTCACCTATGACAAAAAATCGACTATGACCCCAGGTTTATTGACAGATACAAACGGCCTAAGAACCAGCTCTGCCTTAGCGAAGGAGAAGAGGGCGGAGAAGCCCAGTGATAGAAGTCAGGTAAATAAAAAATAAACTAGATAACGTTCTTTTTTTCAGGAGACAACAAGGGGGGCCCGGGGGGGAAACCAATCTACCAAACAAAGTGAAGACAGAAGAACACACCGACAAAACAAACGACGACAATCTGCACGCCCACAGAAGGGTACAATTAGCTATATATCATAGCAACGAATGAGCCACGAAACCCAAATAAGACAGTTTCTGTAGTACCAATAAGGCAAAGCAACGGAACCAAACCAAAGACAGCGATTATGCAGAAGGAAAACTGCTTTGGCATGAGGACCTGAGTTAAGTCTCAGGGCGTGGATGGCAAGGGGGCTGGAAATGTTCATCAGTAAAATTTTCTGAAGGGCAAATCTAGATCCTGGGCTCGCGCATGGGTGTGTTTAAAGCGTTATATATCTAAAACGAAAAAAATATATTAGTTCATTTTTTATACAGAATTTCATGATCTACAATTTTTGTCTGAAGTAGTTTTGCTAAAAATCGCGAAAAACTCTTTTTTTTATTTTACCTTTGACCTACAGTCATGTTTTTCTTTCATATTTGCATTTTGAGCAATTTTACCAAGTTACAGTTTCTATGAATTTTTGTAACTATATATAATATATAATATAGAGAAAATTGCCCAAGTTTGCTGTGGTATTATTAAACTAATATATAATTTTTAACAATCAATACTCAAAGTAAACACATCATATTTGTTTAACGTAAAATGTATATATTTGCAGATGGAAAGAACCCCTTCTGCTGTAAATTGCACATACTGCCATGTGTCTTTCGTCAACGAAATGGAACTGGAAGCCCACTGTGAAACCGAAACTCATAAAATGGTGATAATGTCAGATGATGATCGCGACTGGTGTTGGCGTTCACCACCAAGAGGACTCAAATCCGGCAATTTCGCCATCTGTGAGCAGTGGAAGGACAAAAACAGTTGTCCCTACGGTGCCCAATGTGTTCAAGCACATGGAGAAGACGAGTTAAATGAATGGAGACAGAGGTTCAGCTACCGGAGAATGAGGTTACAAAGAGACCGGGAAAAGGGACTTTTCGGTAAGTTCTTTGCGTATGGAATAATTTTATTTATCAGTGTGCACTGTGAGCCTTATACGTTTGGCATTTGGTGGAGTTAGAATTACATTTTTTGATTTGTACAATTATCAGATAAATTTCTTGTTATCCTGATTTGATAAGCTCTTTTTGCTCTTTTAATTTTCCCCAAACTGGATAATAAACTTTTCTTTGGTATCCTGGTGTGACAAAGACAATATCTTATACATCTTCCATGTTTTATATAAAAAGATCTACATTTATTTGGTTACATGTTGCGGACGGCTGGTTTTTTGCCAGAGTTTTAATAAATTAAGCCTTGCAGATATAATTTCTGATTAATCTAATATGACATCTACTCTAAATTCACTGGATAACTATAGTTAATCAAGTATGCGTTCAAGAAATTTGATGCGAAGAACGATATAATTTTTTATACTTTAGTACTATGAGCAACGGTTTTGATGTTCTTTTCATTAAGAAAAATAACATGCTATTTTATTTCTATATTATGTGTAATATTGCACTGGAAAACAAAACTGAGGGTAAAGACTTAATGGTAATTTTTGACAATGGACTTTCATTCAGCAAGCATGTAGATCATGTCGTCAAACATGCATACAGGGTACTAGGGTTCACAATTCGTAATTCCAGTTATGTTTATTAGAATAACACGCCAACAAGAACTATTAACGCCCACGTACGAAGTATCGTCGAATATGCTCCTATTGTTTTTGGCCACACCCAAGTACTTTTATTGTATGCAAACTAGTAGTCTTTATGTCAAAAACATGTCACGATTTAGGGGCCAATTTGTTATGTTATTGCTAAGAAAGTGAAATTGGATCTTTTTGTGACATTTAGAATGTATTTTAAATTGTCCTTATATCAAATTTAACTCAAATATAAAGTTTATTTTAGATAGGTAGGCGTCGATAAAAATTTTAAATGACTAATTAGGAATTTGGAACTGCCAAAGATATTTCCAAACCTGGGAGATCAAAATTGATAGACGAAAAGAAATTGGATGTATTGTTAAATGCTAAGAAAAACATAAAACAGATATTTCTAAACAAAAATTGGTTAAAAAACTTATTGAAGATGATCCTGAGCGAAGAATAGAATTTTGTGAAATATTTACGAAGAAACGGCAAGTGAATCCGCTGTTTCGCATAAATCTTTTCTCCACTGAGGCAACGCTTATCCTATATGAAACAGTCATAAAGCGAAATTCTCGGTATTGCTGTACGCAACATCCTTCCTGGATGAGAGAAGCTCACACTCTATGTTTTATTAAAGTGAACGTTTGGGTTGGTAAAATACATAAAAGAATAAAAAGAATAAAAATAAAAATAAATAAAAGAATAAGTGGAAAATATTCTTTGGGGGGCATTAACTGGGGCAAGTTACAACTTTTACCTAGTACTCCGCAGACATTAATAGAATCAAAAAAAAAACAACTAGAATCATATTGTGTCAACAAGATCGAGTTAGACCACATTTTGCAGTATCAGTACGAGTTTATCTGAATCAGGTGGATTATTTTTCATGGGACTATTTCAAATCAAAAATATACATGAGTAAACTAATTAATATTGATGGGTTAAAACACCGAATAAGGCAAGGAATGAATCATCAATCAGCGCATAGAGATTGCAAAGTGTTGTCGAAGAACCACCACCTACATTCTTTCAACAAATGAACGCTGCCGAGTTTGCACATATGACTTAGACTATCATTATTGTAAATATGGTTAATTACTTTAAACATTATACATTTCTATGGTATAGTTAAGTTTATTTTATAAATTAAACAATTGAACATTGATTGTTCTTATTACCAGCATTCAAAAATCAACAAGATTTATTCTGCAAAATAGAGTATTTAAAATCTTTTCAATGCCTAATCATACGTAACCCCTTATGGGGGTAAGGGCGCAGGTGAATAACTTTATTTAAAAAGTGTTGTTTCAATATAAAAATAAACCTGCTTTTTAATTTTTCGTATACATAAATAATTGCTTAGAAAATTAATTTATCGTTTGAATTTCAATTTTATTTATATGTATTAGGTAAGCTACTGTAACTTTATAGAATGAAACTTTTGCAGGTAAATCCTACTCTGACGAAATTCGTGAAAAATTGTTTCGTACAAACAATCCAACTGCATTGTTAAAGGGGGAAATTGAAGACGTGGAGGACAGTTGTTCACGCCCTCTTTCGGTTTTAATTTCATCAAAAAATGACCAGCACGATTGGACTTTCTACATAAAAACCAAAAAGCCTCTAAAAGCTGTCGCTCTGCTAGAAGACACAAACAAAAATCACTTTTTCATTTCGAGTATTTTTGTAAAAAACAGCGAAATTCATTTGGAAAACTATCAAGAATGGATTCCACCTTTGACCAACCAAGCCTCGATGGATGCTGTCGATTACAAAATTACAGTTGTATTCTTTGCCGGCATTTATGGCACTTTCAGCCAGAGTATAGTGTTTGATTTCGGCACTGAACCCATGTTAGTGAAACATTTATTTGTCGATGTTATTCCTCAATCCAATCCTGAAATCAGGGAAGCAATATCTTTATCTATTTCGGAAATATGGACGTCACAGAGTTCAGAAATAGTACCGATTTGTTCGACAATTTTTAATAAAATTAGTAAAGAAAGCTGGGAGGCGGGTCTAAGATCTTTCTATAGCTGTCCAAGGACAGGCACATCATCTTTGTTGTCATCCATTGTAAATGAAACAAAAATCACACAACAAAACTATAGAATATAATGCATCAATTATTGTACTGGAAGAATTGGCGTGGTATGAGCTGGTAGCACAATATAATTTGACTGCAACACATTTAATAGTTCATAGCTACAATAGAAATGGAGAACTCTATGCTTCGGTAAGGCTTGAAAAAGAATTATCTGAACACACATATGAAGGAGGGTATTATTGACTTACTGCAGTACAGTTTACCTGTGCATGAAGATTTCCACTCAGCAGAAATCCAAAGTGTATGAAGCGCTTATTGAAGATATAGGAAAGAATATAGTATACTTGAAGTTGCCATCGCAAATGGTGCAAGAGCTAAGGTAAGTGTAATATAACTTTGAATATTAATTTTACATTGTATTAAATTACATGAATAGCTTCATTATTTTATACATGGTGTTTCTACATGGTGCTAATACAAGTATTTGATGGTGTGATTCTATGGATTTTTATACAATGTGGAACAGCCACATACATTCAAGGAGTGCTTGTAAGGGAAAACGCTTGGACACGTCGATTTGTATTTTTTAATGAGATTTTTTTTTCATAAAAAAATATATATAAATATCATGTGACAATCGCCAATACCAACTTTCTTATTTTAAAGGCAAGCCTCTATGTATTATTAATTTTTTAGATAATTCAGAAAATTCCAGACATAATTCGTGTACAATGTCCTACACCTGTCTTCAACTGTATCGACAATATTAAGTGTTTTCAGATTTATTACAAAAGTTTACAGTTAAAAAATTATTTTATTTTACAAATCAGTACAATACACTCAATAATACTTATTGCCATTGAGCTCTTGATTTGAGATATTATGAAAAAACCATTCCTGCGTTCCTTTTTACTGATTTAAAAATAACAGATTTGTTTATTTTCGTCAAAACTCATAGCATTTTGTTGTCAGTCTGCATTACAGTGGTAATCAGCGTCAGCGCTATTGTGATTTGAATTTCGTTAACTGTACGTAATAATATTAGAAGAATGGTTCATTTAATAGAAATGCACAAAATAGCTATTCTCCAAATAATTGGTTATGGCTTATTTCACTAAAATTAGCTGCCAATGCTGTAAGTGATAATACGAAATTGGATATTATGCTTGAGTTTCAAGAAAACCGATATAATTGTGGTCTAAAAGCAGCCTCACTGTTCAACGTTAGCCACACATCCATTTTTCGAGTATTAAAGGAAAGCCTTATAATACGATGCCGACTAAGGAGCTCTTAGAAGACGATTTCGATAAGAGAACGTATTTCTGTAAAAAATAATGGTAAGGTTAGCTAACAATGTGATCCAATTAGAATATTGCAATATAGTCCGTGGGTTCAATTTAAAATCATAAAACTAATATTCACTTTCAATTTTCTAGAACCTTTATTTTCATCGATTATACAACAGCTGATTCAAATACAACAACAATTTTACATATAAGCTCTTCGCTCCACCAACTGAAAATAATCATCACTCCTACAGGTGCAGAGTCTTTTCGAGAACGATTTTTTTTATCTCAAAGCGATTGTTGTCCTACTGAAATGAAACAGGGTCGGCTTTGGTAATTTCGTGACAATATGTTTTCTGATGAGAGCACATTTTCTCTTCACGATCATGTTAATCCTCAAAATTGCCGCTATTGGCCTAATGAGAATCCTCACTGGATGACAGAGAAACAAATGCAATATCCTGAAAGAATTAATGTTTGAGCAAGAAATGTTGGAAATCATACCGTATATCCCTTTTTCATTGATGACAACTTAAATGGAGATAAATATTTAGAACTGCTCCAAAATAATGTCGTGCCAACTTTGACAAATTTATGTCCTTATCCAGTAAACTCACAAGTTTCTGCTACTGCAATATGGTTTCAGCAAGATGTAGCACCGCCCCGTTACGAAATTAATTTCCGGCAATACGTGGTAAATTTTTTTCCAAATCGTTGGAATGGGAGTCGCGGATCGATAGAATGGCCAGCACGATTCCTGATTTGACGCTATTGGAGAACTTTTTCTGGGGATATGTCAAAAGAACTGAATACAAAACTAAACCCCTCTACTCAAATGACCTAAAAAGACGAATCACGCTTCCGGTTAGATCAGTCACGCCTGAGATGTTCAGTAACATTAGAAGACATTTCTATACCAGATTAGCATGTTGCCAAGGTGTTCGCGGCGAGCATTTTGACCATGCCTACATTGTCATTGATGGTTTTCTTTATATTATTAAGAATTAATCAGTATTGCTTATTAGGTTTTTAGTGTAAGTTGGGAAATAAAGTAATTTTCTTTTTTTAATGTTCATATTTGTAACAAATCTGAAAACACTTAATAATAATAATATGGCCGGAACAACTGAAAAAATGTGTAGGACATTGTACATTAATTTTGACTAGAATTTTCTGGAAAATCCAAAAATTTATTAATATACCGGGCTTGCATTTAAAATAAGAGAGTTGGTATTGGTCATGATCACATGACACACCCTTTATATTTTTTTTGACAAAAATGCGCATTAAAAAATACAAATGGACGTATCCAAGCATTTTCCCCAAGACACGGTATGAGAACGTCCGTATGTCCGAAAGGATAGTATTGTCTATTAAGATTGGAAATATTAATTTATTTTTTTAAATTAGCTTTTCTGAGACCCAAAGATTTGAGATACTAATATTAATTGGACTGGGTGATGAAACAAGGACGCATTCTGCGGTATGCAGGGTATTTAATGAGAACTATCCTGACCGTCACATTCCCAGTCTGCGGTGTGTAGAATATAACAAATATTCCATCAATGTTGGAACTTTCAAACATCTTCAAAAGCCTGGAAATTCAATTTTAAAAGACGAATAGAACTTGAATATATTGTTTTAGATGATAAGAAAAACGTACAGAAGTTTATAAGAGAACTACCATTGATAACGAGTAAGTAAAACACATATATTAGAATTTTTGAAAAAAAAAAGTAAGATAACATCCATATGAAATTAAACTGGTTCAGAAAGTAAACGACGATGATTCTGATCTGTATTTGGTGAAATCCTTACGAATCCGATGTTCCCTAAAATATTATTTTCCCCGATGGAGCAACGTTTACCCTACATGGAAAGGTTAACAAGCAAAACATGTTGATATGGGAGTACGCAAATTCTCACACTCAGTATCCTATTAAATTTAATGTTTGGACTGACATAAACAACTGAAAGATCGGACAATATTTTCCTGAGGGGGCATTAACTGGTGGGAGTTATTTAGATTTCCATTCTTGCTATGTGATACACCTGGATTATTTTTTGTGAGGCTATTTAAAATCAAAAACCTAAAAGAGTAAACTAATTAATATAAATGATATAAATGACCAAGTAAGGCCAGAAATTAAAAGAAAAAGCGCAGAGAGGTTGCAAAATGTTGTCGAAAAATTTCAACACCGTCTATTTTTTATCAAGAAATGAACCATGCACAGTTTGAGCATATGATTTAGCTAAGACTATAATTATTTCAAATATTTCTTACTACTTCAAGCTATATTTCTTTCTATTGATAATTAAGTATTTTACAAATTGCACAATTGACAACCCTTTTAATTTATTTTTTTTAGTGGCTTATTAGGTGCCATATTAGGCATATGAACAATTTATTAAATTTTTTTGTGAAAAATATAGAAATTGACCTATTTTAGATTTTTTCATTTACATACATAATTACATAGGAATTTATTCATTACTTTAGGACCATTACTTTAGGTATGTTTTCTTTTATGTCATACTGCAGTCTATAAATTTGATAAGACTAATCAAATCTTCTTAAAAAAGACGGACTTATTAAAATTGAATCAGTTAGATGTTTAGCCAAAAAATCCGTAAATCGTAATGCTTTTTTATTATCCAAATAAATGGAGTATTTACAAAGGAGACTTTCGAAAATACCACGCCAGATAGCTTAACCATTTCATGTATTAAACTGATAGGTTCCTCGGAAAGGAGTCCTCAATCTGTCAGACACGGAGAAGAATTTGATGCAGGACATCGATCATCCTAACAAGAATTCGAGAAGGATTGCTAGAATTTTAATCTATGATGTTTGCTTGCTCATCGGCATTTGATATTTGGCACATATAATTGGTTGAAAAAATTATATAAGTGCACAAATGGCGGGGTTAAAGACTTTATCACATTAGAAAAAAAAAACAGAAGCACATCGAGAACTTCGAGGGCTTATAAAAGCTTCTGTACTTCAATACCTTTCCAACCATTTATCACACGTATTGGAAAGTAATCAGTATCATAATAAAATTAGAGATTGCAAGTTAGAAGGTGAAAACTACAAAAAATAAAACATACGTCAACTTGCAATAATTTGTTATAAATTTGGTTCAAACCGGCCTCTACTGCTACGGATGCAATCGGGACACCTTTTTCTGACTCCTCCAGTGGTAGTCTCTTGTCGCATTTCATCCCCTATTATTTCAAAAGCAACATTTATTCTTTCTCCTAACTGCTTTTTGGTTTCTATTTCTTCTCATAAACGATTTGCTTCGCACGTCCATAAAAAATCAAAGGGAGTCAGGTCTGGCGACCTTGGAGGCCAATTCTCTCAAATCACGCGTTTAGGATTGTAATCTCCAAGAGCTCTTTAACAGTTCGCCTATAATGTGCTGGACAGCCAACTTTTTTGAATATTATTGGTCTTCTAATGAGATTTCATCTAATAAGATCAAAAAGTCGTTCATTAAAAATTCGTCATTTACGAGATAGAAATAGACACCAAGGAGCAGCTAAGGGAAATAATCAATGTTGCGTTCCAAAAAATGCGAAATGATTGATCTTATTCATTCCCAAACGTGTGGATTGAAAGAACTGGCCCTATAATGTTGCCTCCAAAGTCGGCACACCTGACTCCCTTTGTTTTTTTTTGTATATGGACGGGCCAAGCAACTCGTTTATGAGAGAGAAATAGAAACAAAAGAGCAGTTAAGACAAAGAATAAATGTTGCTTTTGAAATAATATGGGTTGAGATGCGGCTAGAGACTACCACTGTAGGAGTAAGAAAAAGGTGTCGCAATTGCATCCGTAGCGGTAGAAGCCGGTTGGAACTAAATTTATTGCACTTGAGGTATTTTTATTTTTTGTAGTTCTAACCTTACAATCCCAAATTTTATTATGATACTGATTACTGAAGGAGTTGAATAAGAGAAGTTTTTGTAAGCATTCTAAGTTCTCGATGTGCTTTTTATTGTTTTATTTTTGTAACGTGATAAAGTGTTTAGCTTAATTACTTTTTTATGGACCCTCGCCATTTGTGGATATACTTTTTCAACCAATCATTTGTGTTAAATATCGAATGCAGATGAGCAAACGAAGATCATAGATTATATTTAAGTTTATTAGGTGAAAAATAAAAAAGTTACAACAGTTTAAATGTAAAAATCTGAAAAATTATGAAAAAAACAAAAAACACATTTAGACACTTTTTCGACTACGTTTAGTGAATGACAATATCAGTAATCCCGAAGATGAGTGAGATCTATTGAAACGTCGAAAAAGTGTCTTTTCTGAGACAAACAAGAGAAACACTCAATGCATAATATATATATTATATATATATTATATATATATATATATATATATATACTAAGTATTCGAGTAACTAGAAGCGAAAGCAGAAGGCTACGAGAAATTATGCGAACCGACCTGAAGAGGGCAGATGTGACTCTGCCGAAACGTCGTCAGTTGTCAACTACGCGGATGAGTTCCCGGAAACCACCTGAAATATATATATATATATATATATATATATATATATATATCACATGCAGCTATATTCAACCAATTTTTCATGGTGTAGCCTCCCTGAAGAATTGAAAGATAGCAGAGAAACTTGAAGCGCTGTGGAAATGGAGAATTTAAGGTCTTGAGAAGAGAGGAAGAAGAAGAAGAGCTTAAGATATGTGAGAAGGACTGAAGGACTGTATTGAAGAGAATTGAAGATAGGTGGGCAAATGGTTTGTTTTACTAACTGAAAAGAAGAAGTGTAGGACTGAAGAATTGAAGAACTGGATCGAAGGATTGAGAAGACGAACATAATATTGGCAGTTTTTATCGGAAACTCAAGGCTAGAGGTTGTGGAATTAGCCTTTGTATAACTAGACTCGTAACGGAATGTATTAATGAAACGAAAGCTGAAGAGCTGATCGGAGACACTTAAGGTCTTGAGAGAACAGATAGAGAGCTTAAGGTTTTTGTAAGACGAATTGTCTAGAATGATTGAGAAGACGAAGAATATTCTTAGAATTTTACAGGGGATATGAGGCATATCTTACCACGCTGCCTCAATGCGGGTTGGTAAGGGGCAAATGTCTATTTGCCATTTACGTCAGAGACGACTGTTCCCCCCGGAATTTTGTCACAATTTTTTTATTAATGAAAATAACCTTGACTTGGCTGGGATTCGATCTCGGGTCCGGTCCGCTATATCAAGCTCCAATTTAGTACAATTGTGTGAGCTGACGGACTTTCCCACTAGGCCACCGGGGGACATATATATATATATATAAAATATATATATAATATATATATATATATATATATATATATATATATAGAAACTATGCTATGGTTCCGGGTGAGAACCGCGTCTGAATTTATTGAATACTCGACGTTTCGACTCCTGCTTTGGAGCCATTATCAAGAGACAAAAGTGAAAAAGAGTTTCAGAGTCTAGATCGAACTCGGGGCCTCAATCTGCCTACTCCCCAAGAGTTAGCGCTGGGGTAGAAGAAGATGTCACGTGATGAGGCTGTGTTGTGATTGGTTGGGTATTGGTGGGCGTGTCTGCTTTGTTTAATCTGGCAATTACGGAGGTCCAAGCTGTGGGAAGGCGAGTGCTGTCATCGCGTCTGTTTAGACAGAGAGGTCTTTTCTCTATTTCGATGGCTTCGCGAATAGTGGATGCCCTAAGAGAATTGAGAGATATGATAGTCCTACTGTCCTTGAAGTTGATAGAGTGTCCTGTTTGGATATGGTGATGCGCGAGAGCTGAAGTCGGATCTTTTTTACGAACTGACAGAGAGTGTTCATATACTCGATGGTTAACGCGCCTGTTGGTACGACCGATGTACTTTGTGGCAATCGCGACATGAGATTTCGTAAACTCCTCGATCCTAGTTAGGTACTTTGTCTTGGGGTTACCGGTAAGTTGCCTATAGTTTGAGTGGTGTTAAAGATAGTCTTTATTTGATGTCTTTGTAAAATCCGTGCTATTTTGTCAGTGACTCCGCGAATGTATGGAAGTACGGCTTTTTGATGTTGTTGTTCTGTTTCTGACGGGGTTGGTGTGATTGGGGGTTGTTGAGATTGATGAGTTATACGCGCAATGTTGTCCGGATGATAACCGTTTTGTCGAAGGATTTGTTGAAGATTATTAAGTTCGTTTTGTCTATTGTCAATATCTGTAAACGAATAGATCTAAGAGTCAAAGATTTCATTACAGAACTCAATTGGGAAGGGTGGTGGTGTGATGGGCATTTAAGTATCGAATGGTATGGGTTGGTTTCTATAGACGGTATGTGAGAATCTGTCATTGTTGGTTTTTGTTTATGAGGACATCGAGAAACGGAAGAGAAGAATCGGACTCGATTTCCATTGTAAATTGTATATTAGAATGTATACCATTGAGGTGTTGTAGGAAGAAGTCTAGTGAATCTCTGCCATGAGGCCAAATGACAAAAGTATCATCTACATATCTAAGCCAACAGGAAGGTTTTAAATTAGACGAGTTTAGGCCCTGGGATTCGATTTGTTCTATGAAAATGTTAGCAAGCACTGGAGAAAGAGGTGAACCCATGGGGGCCCCACGGACTTGTTTGAACAGAGTGCCTTGAAATGAAAATAAGTGTTAGAAGAACAGTGTTGTACAAGTTTTGATGATGTCAGAAGAGATATGTGTTTTTGTTTTTAGAATATCATAACGTTTCTGAAATGGGGACATTGGTGAAAAAGAGATACACATCGAAGCTAACTAGGATATCATTTTCTGAAATTCTGTAACCACTTAGGATATCTAGGAAGGAAGAAGAGTTCTTTACGTACGAGGATGCTTGCTCGGCTAGAGGTTGGAGGGTTTTGGCTAAGTACCGGGCTAATTCTTGGGTCGGGATTGTACCGAACTGACAATGGGCCTAAGAGGAATGTCCGGCTTATGAATATTGGGTAGTCCGTAAATTTCGGAATTTTAGAAGACTTTTCACGAGGAATGATGATCTTTTTGACGTCAAGAGGAAGTTGGTCCTGTTGATGATTCCTTAATCTTTTCTCTAAGTAAGTAGTAGGATTATTGTTCATTATTTCGTAGTCTGCAGTGTGGAGTAGGGAATTCATCGTGTGAACATAGTCCTAGTATTGAGAAGAACAGTCGCGTTACCTTTTGTCGGCAGGAAGATAGTTATGTACATCCGTGTTACGTAGTTGTAGTGCATTCTTTCGTTAGAAGTTAGGTTTTGATTTTGTGGCTTGTATTGCGGAGTACTTAGCAAGGTCTGACGAGTATCTTCAGCATCAATATCTGTTAGTGCAACCAAATGCTACCTCAACTTGAGAAATGATCTTTCAGTTGGAATAGTTTTCGGCGTCTCTGCGAAATTGAAACCTTTGGATAGGACGTGTAAACTGGCGGGTCTAAGGGAAGTCAGAAAAGTTATGGACGGTCGTCTGAGGGGGTGAGGGTGACAGCGGGTTGTTGTTTGATAAGTAAGTAAAACCTTCCTGTTGGCTTAGATAGTTGATGAACTTTTGTCCAGTTTTGGCATCATGGCAGAGAT